>JAIUJO010000117.1:1215080-1263724 GCA_023846275.1 Vanilla planifolia
TAGTAATCACCACCTTTATGCTTGGCACCCTTATAGTTTCTTTGCCTTCCAGTAATCCCACATCATGTGCTGCCACATCTTAGCCTCCCAGCACCCCCAATTGTAGCTCTCATTGGATGTGTTTCTCCTCGCCACCAAGCAGTTATTGGAATACAATTCTTGATTGCCCTCCATATGAAGGCTTGCTTGAGGCAACACTTTGAGTTTCAAAATCAACACATAGTTGCAGCTTGTTACCTATGAAGCTTGAACGCATCAACATATTCATCCTTAATCATCATACTATAAAATAGGAGTTCTGTACCCCTAAGCTCTCGATTTAAACATAAACAAGCATATCCTTCATTCAATGGATGTAGAATTCTAATAAGTAGATTATCAACAGCCCAAGACTTTATTTTGCACACATCTCATACCCCATGCTCAATAACAATCTCCTACACTTTATTTGGCCACTCTACATGCATATTAATATAGGTTGGCCACCATCTAATTGGAGTCACAACAAGCCAATTGACTTCAGCAAAGTACATAGCAGTGCCATCTCCAATTCTTTTAACTAAGTTAGAAGAAAACCCAAGACATTGCATTATCCATAAGCCTACAAGCTTGTGAGGCTTCCCTGGAGCTACCCCTCTTTTCTCACTAAGGAAATAGTTCCCTCTCATCATATTGGCCCAGATATTATCCCCACTTACCAAGATTCTTCTACATTACTTAGTGAACAAAGCATGCTAGAAAATGGTAAGATCATGGATGCTTAAGCCTCCCTCTTTTGATAGGGTGGCACTTCTTGAATCTACATAATGTATAGCATGACTCTTGCTTGCCGCACACCATAGTTAGTTTCTAAAAAGTTTTTCCAATTCATTTAAAGTTCCCTTGGCACTACATAGAGGCTCAAAAAAATTGTGAATAACTATTAGTAACACATTGATCATGGAAATCCTACCTAAAAATGAAAGGGGTTTGATTCTCCATCTTGCAACTTGCTCTTCCACTCTCTGGATAATAAAGTTAAGCTCCTCTTTTTCCAACAAATTTCTTGAATTAGGGACTCCAGGTAATTAAGTTTCCTCAAATAGGTCTTGTTGATTACCATAAGCACCTCCTTAGTTGTTGAGGAGTGCATATAGGTTGATATTTCTTATGCTAGAAAAATGTTGTTAGAGATGGTTCTACCTAGCAAACATGCATCTTGCTCCTAAGCAACAAGCCCTTCTAATACTTTCTTCAATCTATCCTCCAAAATCCTTACCATGATTTTGTAAATTACATTACATATGCTTGTTGGCCTAAATTGATCTGGTATATCTGCATCCCATACTTTTGGAATGAACATAATAAGAGTGTCATTCCACACTTTTAGCATGAGATTGTCTTGGAAGAATTACAATGTTGCTTTAATAATGTCACATTATGTGATTTCCTGGTACCCATAGAAAACTTCTATAGTGATTTCATCCATCCCAAGTGCCTAATTCTTCCTTATTGTTCTGACAACACATATAACTTCCTCCTCAATAACCTATATGACAAGCAAACCTACATGTTCGCTATTAATGCATTTGTATGGTTAGAAGTGTTGTGGAGGGTAGTGAGAATCCTTATTGCACCACTTTTTAGTAAAGAGATTAATCAATAAGCACTTAATTTCATTTGTAGAGCTAACTAACACACCCCTATCATCCTTTAATTGATATGTTTGCTTGTCCCTACTCATAGATGTTATTATAGCCTAAAAAAAATATTATATTATGATCTCCCAATTGAGCCCATTAAACCTTGGCATGCTGCTGCCACCACCACCTCTCATGACGTCCAACTGCCCTTTGAAAATAGATAACAAGTTGCCCAAGCGCAATGAGCTCCTACTTAGGAAAATCCCCATTAGACTACTTGAGTTGTATTTCTTGAATTTCTTTCTAAAGTTGGTAGTTCTTACTAATGAAGTTTCTTATTTTCATCTTACTACACCTCCTCAATACAAGTAAAGATCTATAAAATTTCATAGATAAGCCCTCTATGAGATTATCTCTAATCAATCTGTTCCACACCTTCTACATAATTCCCATAGTCTGAGGAAAAGCAAGCCAAACACTCCCTAATTAATTTCTTCTTTCAATGACCATATCCAACTACACACCCTTCTTACTAAGAAATGAGCAATGGTTTGATCCCATGCATGACAATGAGATACAATATTTTTAGGAAAGATTTGGATCCCCTCTTGATTCATTAAATCCCTATCTAACCTCTCAAAGATTCTAGTGCTCCCTTCCTTCCCATTGAATCAAGTATATCTATCACCAACAATTCCAAAGTTCATCAACTCAAGCTTCTACATAATCCTAGAAAATTCTTATTGACTAAAACTACACTTAAACATCTTTCCCCTTTTTTTCCTGCAAAAATTCCTTATAATAAGAATTGGTCCACCTCCTTTAGCTATCTCTCTAAGGATTTCTGACATAGCTCTTCGAGTAGTAATAACCTTGGAGGCAAAAACTAGACAACACTACCATATTTTGGCTAAACCTTCCTTTACCTGCATCAAAACCACATGTGGTAAATGTTTGATAACATGGAGAACCACCTAACACCTCCAAAAAACAACAATGCCTCTAGACATCCCCGATGAGGGTTGCACTACAAATTCCAAGTCCCTACCAAGTAGCAAATTAGCATACCAAAATTCTCTACTTTAGTCTCCACAAGTGCCACCATTATAATATTATGTAATTTGAATATACATTCCAACTAGCCCCTTGATTTCTTGTCCATTATTCCCCTCACAATACAGACTACAATTTTGTTCATTTCATTTTAAATTGAGTGGCCCTCCAAATCCCATCTCTTTGTTGTTCTACCAACATGCCCTACATTTCCAGCAACCTTTACATACACATAGAACCAATGGAAGCATCATTATTACCATAACTACCTATTGTTTTGCATCAGCCCTAGTGCTTAATTGGTTGCCATCATACCCCATCCTACTATAGCAGTAATTTGAAAACCAATCATGGGCAGAAAAAAATTTCATGTAGTCATCTTAAGAGCAATAATCCATGTAATTACCAACCCCAATAGCTCCCAATGTGCAGCAAATCACTACAACATTCATATCCAAACACAACTAGATTTTGTAAGTGCCACCTCTTACCATCAATATACCAATTTTAACATTTTGTTTTTTTAGTGTTGTTTAGCTAGCATTGCACCCCATTACAGTCACCAAGATCCCCTCATGAATAGTTCTCCATAGTTTTTAAGCACAAATGCTTACAATTCTTCCCCCTCTAACTATAGCCACATAATTAAGTTTTCATTAGTTGTATGCAACCCATCATCAAGACATCAATCAAGTAGTAGCCTTTGAGTAAAGCTACCTCATTACCCTCAGCTAGTAGTAGTTTGTAGTATTGAAAAAAATCTTCTATACATTTCTATAGATTTTCTTCATAGAATACTTAGCAGTTGAGCATTCATACTTTACCTCCCAGTAGATACTTCCCAAGAACTCCAAGAACTTATTAATACAATAACATAGCCAAAATACTACAACATCCAAGCAATGGAGCTCCCAATAATTTAACCAACCATGCATATAATTGCAAATTTTATAGCCCACATGTAGCATCTCGAGGGTAGCATCAATTTCACCATAATACATGTGTTTACACCAGCCTTAGAGCTTAATTTGTAGCATTCATACATCCTCCAATAATAGTAATAGTTATGAAACCAATAATTGTTTTAAAATAATTCCATGTTGAGATCAAAAGAGCAACAATCTTTGCAGTTGCCAACCCTAATAGATCCTAATGTGTAGCATTTTATAATAGCATTAACATACTAGCACAACAAGAAAATGTAACTACCACATCTTACCATCTATAATGTAATTTTAGCATTCTATTTTTTTTTTGTGTTGTTTAGCCAATATTATCCCTTAATGCAGTCATAAAGATCACCTCCAGAACAATTTACCATATTATTTGAGCACCACTAAATAGATTTCTTTCCCCTCAAGCTATAGCCACAATTTAGTTTTCAATAGATGTATATGCACCATATTCAAAACAGCAATCAAGTAGCTACCTTTAAGTATGATTGTCTCATTACCATCCAATTTGTAGTAAAATGGAGGAGAAAAAATAAGCTTCCATTAACTATTATAAATTTCCTTCATACGATGCTTAATAATTGAGCAATCAAACATTGTTTCCCTATAGATCCTTCCCAACCACTCCTAAAACTCATTTGTATAGTAGCATTGTTGAAATATTATTGTATCCATGCAATGGAGTTCCTAATTTCCCAGCTAACCATGCCTATATTTTCTTATGTTTTTGCAGCCCATTTATTGCATATGAGAGGATGCCCACACAACATACTTTATTCTGATACACTTCATGAGAAGGAGAACCTCTAGGCATACATCCTTCGTCCTGAGAATCCGACTTAATGGCTTCTTCATTAACACTATCATCCAGCTACCCCACATCTTCATCTGTGTCACCATACTTCATAACTCCTTATTGATTTCTTTTTGACTCAGCCCCTACTTGCATTAGGGTGCTACCCAGCTAGAATCTTTGGAGTCCACACTCTCCTTAATGGTTTCTTACATCATGATTTAGAGGCACTCCTACTCTTACTAGTGTGTTTTCCACTTCATGCTCTATTTTTAGACATGTTAACCACCCTTTGGCTATTAGCTCTACCTTTAATAATTAGTTCTCTTTGTTATCCTACCAAAGCAACCCTCTTGTTCCTTCATTACACTATCATCCAAGGGCCTAGGCCTTTTTTCAATGCCATGTCATCCTTAACCTGTTCCTACTATTCTTTGCTGTAGTGACACACACTTTCATTCACACTACCTTTAACTTTATTCTCATTACCTATACATGGCAATTCAATACTTGTCTTGCCAAGAGAGCATTCCATTGTGTGATAGCTAACATGACTACACAAGAAGGAGATATAGGGGAGGCCCTCATATTCAAATGTTTAGAAAGTTCTCCCCAAGTGCTCACAAAGCACATACCTAACTTTATTTGTTTTGATAAGTTAATTCTCATAATGACCCATGCATATGAAGATGTTTGCAAGTTGGTTTTGTCTGCCCATCAAGTTGAATTGGGTCTCCAATTGTCTTTGTAGTCCACAAAATATTTTTTTTCCATCCCAATATAGCAATGGAAGCATGAGAACTCTTACCCACATAGGGTGCACATAATGGCCTTGAATCCGACCTAAACTTTGGGGTCAACACATCTAGCCCAATAATATGTACAACTTGCCATGGTCCCCCAAACCACACAACATTCCTATCCTCTAATGATTAGAAATGCAAATACAAATAGTCTGATGACATTTCTAAAATTCTAAAGCCAATGAATTGGCCTCCCCATCATTGTAGGACTCTCATGATGATATAAAAGAGAAGGTTGTTGCCATATATTCTGCACACTAGATCATCTTTGTGGAACTTCATACGCTTATTACACGTAGAAATAGAAATAGTGGGGATCTCATCTTCAACAATGAAATTAACATCCTTGGGAGTTGTATCTTTCACATCAATGTACTAAGGCCTTCCAGTAACCCCTATGCATATTATCCTAGCTTTCTTCTCTACACCTTATTTGGAATTTCTTTGTTTCCTCCACCATCATAAACAACCTACTATACAAAATGTTGCTGGCCTTCAATCAATATTTTAGCTTGCTAAAATTTATTTACACTTCCACCACTTTCATATTCTTCATCATTCCTTAGGATAATGTTATTTCCAATCCTAGTATTCCTTGTTGGACATTTAGTACATTCTAGCTATGATGCCTCAACCTTTTCGATACCAATTACATTTTTATGGCCATTGATTGGAATTCTTCAAACTGTACTGATACTTGCATTCATGTCTCCCTCCTCATTAAAAACTAATTGTGTATCCAATTCATTTGAAATAAATTTTTGGTTGTATCACTTCCATTCAGCTCATGATTTTTCTCACCATCTAGAGCTAAAACTACTAGCACAATATTCCAATTCCCTGATTCTACATTTTGGCTGCAATCATTAGCAAACAACGTTTGAGTTGATTGAGTAGAGCCTTTAATTATCTTATTGCCTTTATTTCCTTTTCTTCCGGCCATCACATGCAATACAATCTCAATCTGTAGCACATAGAGCAAGCTATTAACCAGCTAATTAGCAATATAACTTTCAAACAAAAACTTATAGATGCACTATTACCAAAAGTAGCAATTCCAATAGCAATATCACCAAACATCAAGCATACAAAAAACCAATAATCACTTTTTTCCCTTCTAGAAATGTACATTTAGCCAATATTCTTATAACCAAATTCAGTAGTAGCTTTGCAAATTCAATAACCAGCAAATTTGCATACACAAAAGAATTTCAGAGATAAAATTATTCACAACAATTTTTTAGCATACAGTGAGGATGCAGCACACCTAGTTGAGCTATTGAGTCTCAGTGAACAATTCGCATGAACATCAGACAAATGTCACACATAGCAAACAAATGTAATTGGCCCTACTGTAGTGAGCTGCACCAAGCAATTCACTAGTAATTTGCAACTTCCATAGCCAATTTGCATTCACACAATAGTAGATAAAAAATAATTGGAACATATAATATAGAATAGAATTAAGAATACCTTGTTATCAATAAATATGAATAGAAGCAGTTGATTTCAACACAAGTAGAAAAATTCATGTAATTGGGTTAAGCAAGATCCATATACAATTCACACTTTAAAGTAAGGAAAGAACAATTCACACTTCATAGTGTTCAATTGACCTGAACATCAAGTAGGAGGAAGATTTAATTAAGAATTAGTTTAATTACTCACCTCCCATAACTATTACCATAATAAATAATCATTTCATTGTTTTGGCAGTCCTTGATGATATAGCAAATTCAATTCGAGTTCCACCAGCAAGAAATTCATAACTACACACATTCTTTTTACTCCAGCATGCTGCACCATCAAATTTGCCAATTCCCATAATCAATCTAAAATTTCCTTTTGATCTGGAACTCGTGCCAGCCAATGCAATTGCCTCCACAATATAGCACTGCCAAATACACCTGTGATAAGCTCATATGGCACGAAGGTCTTTCCACATCACACCCACAGCTCGGCGTCGCCACCGTCGTCGTGTGGAACCCACTGTCTATCTTTCTATCACTGGGAGTTTTGAAACTTCCTTGACGCCAAATTTGTATGGCTCCTTGATATTATAAGATAGCCAAATCCTACAAGAAGTCCTCTATGGAGGATTAAAAAACCTAGAGTACAAAGACATCAAAACAAGCTTGGGGAAAGGTATATACAAATCCAAATAAAAAATAGAAAAAAGAGCATGATGTGTCACCCAATCAGTAGGATCGTTCCCATGTTTGTATATGTGTGTCATCTTGAATGCATCCATATCATTAACATACTACAGAACATTCTTATCCCTGGCACCATGTGAAGGATCATGCAACAACCTGTCAATCTCGAAGATTGCTCTCGTAGAAACGGACTAAATTTCTACAGTATGAAAATTTGCTAAATTTGGTGCTAAGCAAATACGTAGGCTCTAAATAGCATTCACGTCCATAGCATGGCCTCTCTGAGAGTAGTAGAGCTTGTTAACAATAAGAAGTGGCTCACCATATTGGTCCCTGACTACCATATAGACCACAACATCTTGAATAACTACATCACAATTAATTTTAATCTACCCAGTTGGAGGAGAAGCCAAGATGAAGTTACCTTCAAACTGTGATGATTGGAAAGACTCCCATAGGACATGGATGGTTCATGCTTGAAGCACTCCAAAGCAGCCAAAGTATCAAGTGGTATCCTTCAGAGCAAAAGAATAATATTGCTAGCATGTTCATTGCACCTTTTAGATTCCTTTTCATCCAAAGATGTTAAAGACTAGTTGTTATAACTACAAGATGTTGCATCTCGCCACAATGATTCAAAATTTTACTTTCCATGCTACATAAAATTCTTGTAATATAAATATTAAGTTGTTCCAAGTCGGATTCATTATAGTAATCGCTTCATTCATGCTAGACAACTCCAGTAGCTGCTTTGCCTTCTTGCAATCCCACATGATGTGTTGTAGCATCTCAGTCTCCTTGCACCTCTAAGGGCATCTCACATTGGATGCAATTTTCCTAGCCACCAACAAAGAAGTTGTTGGAATACAATTCTTGATTTCCTTCATATGAAGAGCTTTACTCGAGGTAGCACTTTGAGTTTTCAAATCGAACCATAACTATAGCCTGTTGTTCATGAGGCTTCAACAAAATCAGTATATTCATCCTACTATAAAGACAAGAATTCTCCACATATATGCTCTTTGTTTGAACATGAAGAAACATATCTTTATTATCAACCATTGCCTAAGGGAGATGTAGAATTTTATCAAGTAGGTCATTCGTAGCCCAGGACTTAATTTTGCACACATCCCAAACCCCATGTTGAACAATAATCTCTTACACTTTATTTTGCCACTCATTCATATTAATATAAGTTGGCCACTACCTAATTAGGACCACACAAAGCCAATATTTTTTAGCAAAGCACACAGTAGTACCATCTCCAATCCTTCATACTAAGTTAGAAGTAGTCCAAGACATTGCATTATGAATAAGCCTACAAGCTTATGAGGCTCCCCTAGAGATGCTCCCATTCTTCTCACAAAGGAAAAATTTCCATCTCATTACATTGAGCCATAGGCTATCCTCTCTTGCCAAGATTCTTTTACATTGCATAGTGATCAAACACGTACAAAATTGTGTGATCATGGATGCCTAAGCCTCCCTCATCTTTTGGAAGAAATTATGGTCACAAGGCCAAAACTTAAAAGTATTAACGAAATTGTCCCACTAGGAGTGGAGCTTGTGGCTTGATGTGACTCAGCATGGGGAAGCTTACCAAATCTAGACATAGTAAGGATTGATAGATTGAGAGCTTTTTCTTGATTATATAGGTGGTGGTGCATGGTTGTTCTTAATTAATGGAGTCATTTGTCAGGTTAATTCTATTAATGAACAAGGCCTCACCTTATTAACTAAGAATGTGAGCTGTAAGACACATGGCTAGCTTCATAGAGGGACTATGTCTACTTAAGCCATAGAGGTTTGAGGTAATAAAAATTCTATGATGCCCTTAATTCTATAAGTCATAGGTATGCTACACTTATGTATTCAACGAGTCCATTATCTTGGTCAAAAGGCTTAACTAATTTTAAGAAAAATTTATTGTGATGAGGATAGCTCACTATAATTTTTGCTCTTCAAGGAGGAATTCATAGTAATAATAAGTCATTAGCTCACATTCTTGATGTCCCTATTCTCATTACCCATTACTCTTACAAATTGAATCATTCAATTAAGTGTTCAGATTGCTACAATGTGTTGGGTTTTTGCATGTGACTCAACAAGAATTCCAGTAAATCATATCATTTAGAGGAAGGACAAGTCATAACAAGGTTTTCATAGGTGAAACTATGGAAGGATCATTGAAGAGAGTTATGAATGATGGAGCCATCTTTGTGACTTATGGGTGTGCAAAGATTGTTTGATGTCACATTCTTTCATAGAGCATGCTCTTACTTCAACAAGGAGCTTGATGCTATAGAGGATAAATAAAAAACTATGCTTGTAGTCATGTGCTAAGGACGAGTAAATGTTAAGTTAGAAAAAGAGTATGTTGTGCTTCATCAAGTCTAGTCAAGCTTAACAATCAAACATTGAATGACTCTTGATAATGGATATCTTTGCTCTCACATCAATAAAGAATGCAATGAAATATGATACGTGTTGTGAATTGTGGGATCTTGTGAACCATCCATTCTTTGAATTCAAGTAGTGCACCAATATATAAGTTGAGGGCACTCTTACTAGGTGTAATCCAACATGTCAAACCTTGTGAAAGCATATAATTGTTTGTTTGGTTCCCTAACCACCATTTGGAGGTGAACAATGGCAACCCTTGTTACCGCATGGTGTGTTGGAGTGTTTGGTAATTCTCGAATGTCGACATGATAAAAGGTGGATGTCAACAAATGTTTTGGAGTTGGCCAGTAGGAATCAATGTTGCAGTGTGCAAGTAGATTCCCCTTACAGATCCAACTCCATGCTCCAAGGTGTTGAATCATGATCTCATGTTATGGAGGCTACCCACTCAATTTAAGAATATAAATAAGTACAGGAGAAGAAACTTACAAGGATTCCCTTAGCAATAACGAGTGAAATTGGCCCAACCAAGTTTGGAAATCGGGTAACCTTAAGCTTGAATTGTAGTCTTGAGAGGCATCCTCAACAATATCCAGATCAAGTCCCCTTGAAAATAATACCACGATGGGTGAGAGAGCCATTTGTCTTGTACCTTACTACTACATGGCACACTATCAATGAGTTGAGTTGTTTGGGAATGCAGCCTAAATTGTTGGTAAATTCTTTCAAAAGCTAAATAATTATGGGAGACTAATAGCAACAAGTACTTTGAAGGAATGGTGAAAAGGACTTTGAAAGAAGAGTCAAATAGTGCTTCAAATAGTTAGGAGGGAAGTAGATGGAGGTCAATGGTGCACCATGATAAGATGTAGAATGTCGTCAGATGGCTAGATGCATCGCTCAAGTAGTAGACTATCTTGGGCCATAGAGGTGGCCAAAGTTCAAGTGGATTTCACCAGTGGAGAAAGCATCGTCATGGTCGGTCATATTGCTTGCACCATTGAGGTTTGCCTTGATGGCACTGTATGCTTTGGTGATGGCCAGTGAGCTCCCTATGTGACCTATCTTAAGACATAAACCAAGGTGTCTGACATACTTATGAATTGATAAGTGAGCAAGCCTGAAAGGCATAAGGAAGCTAATTTGTGGGATCGACATTTTAGGGGCAAGCCACTGACCAACCTAGATCTCCTACGAAGTGTTCGAGTGAGAGCATGCTTGTTGAGACCCAAAAGATGGTGAAGCATTCAAGGGTAGAGCCAGGCCAAAGGAAACTCTAGCTGAGGTTGGCATTGATATTAACATGAAAATCGTTTGTCTAACTTGGGTATAGGGGAGAAAGATGATTCAAACCATCTAGTAGCTAATTTCCTTCAAAGTTTTTCTCAAGATAGCTAGAGCCATAGTCAGAGTTTTACCAGATAATGCCAATAATTAGAGGTATCAGGGGCAAAATGTGTTCAACGTACTCTCCAACTTTGAATAGATAGGAAGGCTAGATTTCTTAAATGAGTTGAGCCAAGGAACCTAGGCTCAAAGTGGGCCATTTTTGGCAAGCAAAACTAGCACTGTGGGATGAATAGAAAGCTAGGTTATAGTGTATAACTATGTGATAACCTAGGGCCATCAAAGGGTGTTGGTTAATTAAGGTAGTAGAATAGTGCTCATGGAAGTTGAAATCCATTAAGGAGTGTGTAACAGCTAGCCTGACAAATCAACATACCCAAAACATACGACCCACACCTAGTCGTCGGTGCAATGCAAGGACCCAATGAACAAGAAAGTGTAATGGTCACTGCAAAATGCTTGGAAAAGCCCGCTTGGAGCATCCACTAGTGTAGATCTTGGTGGTAGTAGCAAATATTCAAATGAGAACTTTGAAGGACGAAGGGTGGAGAGGTTCCATGTGAATGACACTTGCACATGGGTTAGCCGATACTCAGATATGAAGGAAATCCATCAGAGAGTGCCATTTGGTATGAGCTTCGAATGGGAGTCAAGCTAAATTTCTTGAGTCAGAATGTTGTGGACAACGGCAATGTCAAGTGGTTTGGAGACATTGGTGGAGGCCTAAAGAAGAGTTTTCTTTTCTACTTAACAACCTATTGGCTCTAAAAATGACTCAGTCATAGGTAAGAGCAAGTAGTTGAAAGAGCACCACATGTTAAGCAATGTCCAATGCTCCCTTAGAAACCCTTGAAAAGCTCAATGACTAAGTGCCTTCAATGACTATCATACTCATAACTTCTTCAAGAAGTCGATAAAATGGATTCATAACTTTGAGAAAATGATTGTCTTTGATGGTTGGTAAGGAGGGTCCCAATCCCAAACCCTTTAGTTGTCGATTGATTTCTTAAGCTTCTAGCATAGTGAGAGTGGGTTGATGCATTCCAATTAGGGGATGAATTAGGAGTGATCCCTATGGGGGCCTTCACTAGGCATCGAATAATCAACTTAGAACTGGTATGAACAATGGGAATGCAACTATTTAATTTAAACAAAGCATTGCAATGGTCCTTGAGGATGCTCATGCAATGTGATTTCTACTCAATACTCTAAAAGTCAAAGTGATGAAATTCAACTAAGTGTGGGTGAACAGTGAGAGAAACTTTGGCTCTCTTAAGGTAGGCAAATGCCTCATCATCTAACTAGTAATGTGAATGAATGGATTTATGAGATTCCTACTATCTCTATCTATTATCCAGATAAAGCACAACAGAAGGAATGGACTTGGCAAAATAAATGAGAAAAGAAGACCCTTCTGTACTTTGCTCTAGTATGACCTTTTTAAATGAGTTGAGAGGTGTAGCATAAGTGGGAGTCAACATGTCGATCTAATTCAAATACCACTACTTTTAACATTACTTTATTTATTTTGTGAGATGGAGGTGGGGCTTAGTCCCTCCTTTTGGCTCCAAGTCTTGCCTTAGTGGGTCAATCTAAGCAAAAGACACTGTCAGTTGGGATGTTTTATAGGGCAGCACATCTGTTTAAAGATAACATAGGTTTCCTAAGACGAGCTGAATGACAACAAAAATCTCGTATGGAATAAAAGGGTAAAAGCTCATTTGATTCTTATTTGAAGAATGAATATGAACCATTAAAGAATGGCCTATCGATCCTTTAGGCTTTCAAAATTTGAAGCTAGAGTTAGAATAGTTATCATAGAGATAACTAGCTTGTAGCAGCCAAGTGTTCATAGCGATATTGCTTTTGATCCTTCAAAATTGGCTCTTCTTATCACTATGAGTGAGAATTCACCAAATGTTGGATTGTTCAACCACTAATAAGGAACGTAGGTTGGGTTTAAGATATCATAAGATAAGTTAGTTTTACCCTACTGATGAATATGTCCTATTAATAAATCATCCTAGTATGAGAAAAATTGTTGATTCACATAATTGGTCATCAAACTTGGTTAAAAGGCTAGTAGCATGAAGCTATCATGTGTGGGATTATGTTTGAACTCCTCTAAGTTATTATCCATGCAAGATATGATGCCTGGGCCTATCATTTAATTATTAGTCCATAGTAATGGCTTGGCACGTCAAAGAAACATAACCACGGGCTAGTCTAGTGTCATAATAAGTTGAATGGCATTGGCACCATAAGAAATGATAGTTAAGAGTGAACAATGGGTAGAATCTTTTATAGAGTGATTAAATTTGTGATGGGGGCATTGTAAGTGATAGAGTGTTGATACTATAACAATCCACTAAGATCGAACCCTATGTTGCAGCATACTTGTGTCATATGAAACGTAGAAATTCATAAAGTTTATTAACAAATGCTTGCTTCCATTACTTAGCTCACTTTCTTGACTTAGTTTTACTCGTTGTAATACTTATTTTGAAACTTATTGTGATGCTTTTTGTGAAACTTGATGCAATACTTATTGCAATACTTTTTGAGATGCTTATTGTAATACTTATTTTGTGAGACATTTGTACAGGTGCTGTGCAACTTGCAATGCGACTCACTCATTAGAGGCTCGCTTAGGTGCAAGTCCTATGCCTCACTTTACAATCTTTGCAAATTTTCATGATCTAATTAATAGACCCTTGAAATAACATCCAAATTGCATAAATTTAGTGCTTGTGGTGGCTCTATGTGCATGCCAATTTGCTTTAGGGTTTGTTCATGTTGGACTAAGGCCTTAGCCTAACACAACTCAAGCTATACAATTGGAATAACACTGAGCATGCTGTAGGGCTATGCACACATGGTAACCTATCTATACATGGTACTGCACTGCTCATGCACATTGGGGACTTTCTACACAGATGTGGGTGCTTCTCTGCTTGCACATAGGGTCCTATTCATGTTCATCGAGCGACAACCTATGCCTGTAGCAAGGGGGTCCCTAAAGTGTAACCTTTTTAGGCTTTTTAGGGCTAAGGGCTACTACCACATGGATGAGGTGACTATCTACTAATAGTCTTTCCTTCTGCTTGATAGAGTTTTCATAATATACTACAGTGGTCATGTGAGACGTTGTGTGGTCTATAATAAATTGGAAGATGGATGGTGCAATATGCACAAGGGTTCAAGCATTTTGGGTTGTAGTATAAGTTGAGCTCTACTAGTGTTGCATGCATACTAGTGCACTAAGTGCACATGTAAGGGCGTATCTATAGGTGCGTTCGAGAACCTGTCCTTGTTTTCTTAGTGGTAAATTATGTGCATGACATGTGGGGACCAAAAAGTAACCTTTTTCAAGACTTTTAGCATTGCATGCTACTATCGTAAGGGTAAGGTGATTACTTATTAGTAGTCTTGACTTCCTCCTTGATAGAATTATTGCAATATATAATCTACAATAGGGCATATGGGATAATATGTGTCCTACAACAAAATGTTAGATGGATGGTGCAATATGCATGTGTATTTAAATATTTTGGGCTATAGCCTTAGTAGAGGGTTGCTAGAGTTGTGCTCATACCAGTGCACTATTTGCACACCGAGGTCCGCCAACACACGTGCTTTGGCCTATTGATGTGTGCTTAGTGGCAACCAGTGTGCAACATGTAGGGACCCAAAATTTAACTTTTCTTAGAGATTTTTGGCATTTTGGGCTGTAGTCACATGAATAAGGTTAACATATTAGTAATCTTTCCTTCTTTCTTTATATAATTATAATAATATGTTATTTGTAAGTGGGTATGTGTGATAATGTGTGGCCTATCAAAAAGTGGAAGATTGTTGATGCAATACATTATATGGTTTAAGCATGTTGTGCTAGTACACTTCACAGGTATATGGTGTCTGACCTACATGCATGTGTAGGGCCCTTCCTACGCACATGTGTGGGGGCATAACTATTTTTGCAATTTTTTACGTTGTAGGCTGCTACTGCATAGATAAGATGATTACTTATTTGTATTCTTACTTTTTTTCAAGATGAAATTGCCATAATATATAATCTCGTAGTGGGCCTATGGGATGTTGTGTTGCTAGCAATAAAGTGGAAGATGGACGGTTCACTATGTGCAAGGGTTTAAGCATTTTGAGCTGTAGCCTGAGCCAAGCTCTACTATTTTGAAGATTGCAAACACTCTTAGTGGCCTATTTGTGAGCATGTTTGGGGGCCTAGTTGTGCATGCTTAGTGACAACTTGTGCACCCACCATGTGCTGACTCCAAAGTGTAACTTTTTTGAAGATTTGTAGCGATGCAAGTAGCTACCACTTGGATAAGGTGATTACATATTAGTTGTCTTACCTTCTTCTTTGATATAATATGTGCAATGTACAATCTAAGAATGGGCATTTTGCATGTGTGTAGTCTACAGCAAAGTGAAAGATGGATGTTGTAATATGTGCTAGGGCTTAAGCATTTTGCATTGTAACCCTAACTGATCACTGTAGGTGTTGTGCACACACCAGTGAACTGCATTGGTGAATGGGGTATTTTATGTGCACATGTTGGGGTCCTATCTGCAAATGCAGAGTGGCAAACTATGTGCATGTCTTTTGGGGACCCCAATGTGTAACTCTTTTTGGTATGTTTTTGTACTATGAGCTATTGTCACATGATACAGTGATTACCTATTGCCGAATGAATAATGTGGTTACTTATTGGTAATCTTTCCTTTTTTCCTTATTAGAATTATCACAATAAAAAATCAACAAGTGGGCATGTGGGATACTGTGTGGTCTGTAGCAAGGTGAAAGATGGATGGTGCAATAAGCATAAGGATTTAAGTATTTTTGGCTATAGCCTTAGCTAATCATTGCTAGAGTTGTGTGCAAGGAAATGCATTGTTACGTGCATGTGGAGGCATGTTTGTGCACTTGCTAGGGCCTTTCCAAGTGGGCTTAGTGACAATTATCTCGTACAAGATGTGGAGACACCAAAGCACATTTGTTTTTTAGGATTTTTAGCTTTGCAAGCTGTTGTTGCATGAATAAGGTTATTATCTATTGGTATTCTTGCCCTATTGTTTGGAAGAACTATTGTAATATATAATCCTTAAGTGGGTATGTGGGATGTTGTATGGTCTACAGTAAAGTGGAATATGGATGGTGCAATGGTTTAAGCAATTTGGGATGTAGCCCTTACCCAAGCACTACGTGCACACTAGCACAATGAAAGTACACCAGTGCATTATGCATATGCTCAGTGGCCTTTCTACATGTTTGCTCAGTGATAAACTTTGCGTGTGGCAGTGGAGACCACAACTTTTTTCTAGATTTTTAGCACAACATGCTATTACTGCAAGGATATAGATATTACTTATTAATAGTCTTTCCTTCTTAGAAAGAATTATCATAATATACAATCTACATGTGGACATATGGGATGCTTTATGGCTTACAGCAAAGTGGAACTTGGATTGTGCAATATTTATAGGGTTCAAGCATTTTTGGATAGTAGCCTTCGCTGAGTGCTATTGGTGCTGTGCATATGCCAGTGCACTATGCATGTGCATGGGGGCCTTTTCTTCATGTGTACTAAGTATTAACTTATGAGCACAGCTTGTTTTGAACCCAAAGTGTAACTTTTGTAGTCCTTTAGCAATGCAAACTACTATAATATGGATGAGTTGATTTCTTATTTGAAGTCCTACCTACTTCCTTGATAAAATTGTTGCAATATACAAAAGAAAAATGACAAAGCAGGACATTATGTAGTCTACAAAAAAATAGAAGGTGAAAGGTGCAATACACACTGTGGTTTAAGAATGTAGTGCCAAAATACTGTCTGCACATGTGGGGGCCTATCTATGCATGCTAAGTGGCAACCTACTTGTCCAACATGTAATGTCCCCAAAGTGTACTATTTTTGAGATTTCTTGTAGTGCAAGCTATTGTGATGGATAAGGTGATTACCTATTGGTGCTCTTGTCTTTTTCCTTGGTAAAAATTTTGCAAAATATAATTTGTAAGTGAGCATATGGGATGTTGTGTGCCCTACACCAAAGTGGAAGATGGATGGTGTAATATGGGCAAGAATTTAAGCATTTCAGGTTGTAACCCTAGCAGAGTACTATTGGAGCTGTGCAATGCATGGGTTTGTCTATGCATGCTCAATGACAACTAGTGTGTGTGAAATGTTAGGACTCCAAAGTGTAATTCTTTTAGGACTTTTTTCTTTGTGGATAATTAGGATATTGTGCAGCCTACAATAAAATGAAAGATGGATAGTGCGATAAGCCCAAGGATTTTTGTATTTTGGGTTGTAGATGTAGCCAAGAACTGCTAGGGTTGTGTACACCCCAACGTACTAGCCCGTGTTTGTTGGGGCTTGCCTACATGTGCTCACTGGTAGCTTACACTAGTGGCATGTGGGGATCCCAAAGTGTAACTTCTTTAGGAGTTTTAGAGCTCTTGATTGCTGTTGCATGGATAATGTAATTACTTATTGGTAAACTTTCCTTCTTCCTTGATAGAATTATTGCAATATACAATCCTCTAGTGGGGTTATAGCACACTATGTAGCCTATAAAAAAATTGAAGATGAATGGTGCACAATGTGCAAGTGTTGAAGCATTTTGGGTTGTAGCCTTAGCCAAGCTCTGTTGTTGTTGTGTGCACATTAATGCAATGCATGCAAGCATGGGGCATATTTGTGCATGTCCTCAGAGGCCTATCTAAATGTGCTCAACATCAACCTATTTGTGCATGCACCTAGAGACCTTCTTTCTTGATAGAATTGTTACAATATATAATCTACAAGTGGGCATGTGGGACATTGTGGGACCTACTACAAAGTTTGAGATGGATGGTGTGCAATGCGTAGGGTTTAAGTATTTTGCCCAAGGTGATTCCCTATTAGTAGTCTTTCCTTCTTTCTTGATAAAATTATCTCAATATAAAAAATGCAAGCACGTATGTGGGATGTAGTGTGTCTTGGAGTAAACTCAAGGATGGATTGTGCAATATGCATTAGGGTTTAACCATGTTGGGCTGTAGCCCTAGTCAATCACTACAAGACTTATGTGCTCGCCAATGCACTGCTCACACACATTGGAGCCTGTCTGTGCATGGTAAGTCGAAATCTATGCACAAGGCTTGTAAGGACCATGAAGTGTAACTTTTTTATGGAATTTTAAGGCTATATGTTACTATCACTTGGATAAGGTGATTCACTATTAGTAGTCTTCCCTTCTTTCTTAAGGGAATTATCAAAATATTCAATTCACTTATAGCTATATGAGATGGTGTATGGCCTATTGCATAGAAGGTGCATGGTGTAATAGGTGTAAGGATTTAAGCATTTTGAGTTGTATCCCTAGTCAAGCATTGTTGAAGCTATGTGCATGCCAGTGTACTACACGTGTGCTTAGAGGCCTGTCTACACATGTGGATTGGTTCTTGTCAATGTGCATAGCTTGTGGGGAACAAAAGTGTAACATTTTTTTAGTTTTTTAGCATTACGGGCTACTATTGCATGGATAAGGTGATTACTTATTGGTTGTCTTACCTTTTTCCTTGATAGAATTGTTGCAATATATAGTTTGTCAGTGGGGATGTGGGGTGCTATACAGTCAGTAGCAAAGTAGAACATCGATGGTGCACTATGCACAAGGGTTTAAGTATTTTGATCTATTGCTTAAGTCGAGCTTCGCTATTATTTTTGACACACCAGTGCATTATACTTGCCCAAAGGCTTGTTTAGGAGTACTTAGAGGCAACTTGTGCATGTACAATGTGGTGACCACAAAGTGTATCTTTTTTTAGAATTTTTTGCACTGGAGGCAGCTGTCACATCGATAAGGTGATTTTGTATTAATAATCATTCCTTCTTCCTTGATAGGATTATCACAATATGCAATCTACAAGTGGGCATGTGAGATGTAATGTGGCTTGTAGCAAAGTGGAAAAGGGATGGTGTAATATATTTTAGGGTTTAAGCATGTTGTGTTGTGGCCCTAGTTGAGCATGGGGAACTTTTGTGAGCATGCATAAGGGACCCAAAAGAAAAACTTTTTTGGGACTTTTACAGATGCGGGCTACTATCACAAGGATAAGGTTATTCCTTATTGGAAGTCTTTGTTCTTCCTTAATAAAATTGTCATAATATATTAACTACAAATGTGTATGTGGGACGTAGCCTATAGAAAGTGAAAGATGGATGGTATAATATGCAATAGGTTTTAACCATGTTGGGCTATAGCCCAAGCTGAATGCTACTAAAGTTTTCTACTTGCTAGTGCATTGCTCACATATATGATAGCTTGTCTGCATGCGCTTAGTGACAACCTATGTGCTAGACATGTGGGGACCATAATGTGTAGCTTTGTTTTGGGAATTTTACCACTATGGGCTATTGTCACTTGGATAAGGTGATTCCCTATTGATAGTCTTCCTTTCATCCTTGATAGAATTGGCAAAATATTCAATCCACTTATTGGCATTTGGGATGTTGTATAGCTCGTAGCAAAGTGAGAGATGCACGGTGCAATCCACGCTATGGTTTGTACATGTTGTGCTATAGCCCTAGCCTCATGTATGCACAAGCACCAGTGCATAGTATGCTCGTACCATAGCCTATATGCATGCTCTCAGTGGTAACCTTACCATGTGGCAAGTGGCTACCCCTAAGTGTAACTTTTTTCTAAACTTTTAGCACCGTAGGTTACTGTCGCAAAGATAAGGTGATTCTTTATTGGTAGTCTTGTCTTCTTCCTTGATGCCATTATCCCAATATACAATGTTCAAGTGGGTTCGTGTGATGTTGTGTGGCTTGTAGTAAAGTGGAAGGTGGATTATTCAATATATGGTAGGGTTTAAGCATGTTGTGCTATAACCTTAGTTGAGGGCTGCTGGAGTTGTGTGTATGCTAGTGCACTACATGCATGTGTCTATGAAGGGGAAGGGATGGGGTGTAGGAAGGTTGAGGTGGGGATCTATCCACATGCGCTAGGTAGCAACCTATGCTCGTGACTTATATAGTCTCCAAAGTGTAACTTTTTTCATGAATTTTAGTGCTTTGGCCTTCTTTTTCATGGACAAGATAATTCCTTATTAGTAGTCTTTTCTTTTTCTTTCGCATAATAATCAAAAATAAAATATACAAGTAGGTATGTGGGACCCTATGAGGCTTATAGAAATGTTGAAGATGGTTTGTGCAATACATGCTATGGTTTAAGCATGTATTATCAGAGCACTCTGAGTGCATGTGGTAGCCTGCCTGTGAGCACCCACAAGGCCTGTGCACACACTGCTCAGTGTCAATTTGTGTGTGCTGCATGTGAGAAACACAAAGTGTAACTTTTTTAAGGATTTTTACCACTATAGGCTATTATCACATGGATTAGGTGATTACCTATTGGTAGTCTTGCCTTCTTCCTTGAAAATATTGTTGCACTATACAGTCCTCTACTGAGCATGTGGGATGATGTGTGGTCAGAAAAAAGTGAAAGATGGATGGTGCACTATGCACAAGGGCTTAGGCATTTTGAGCAATGGTCTAAGCTAAGCTCTTCTATTGTTGTGCACACACTCGTGCAAAATGTGCATGCAAAGGGGCCTATCTGTGTGTGAAGGGTCTGCCTACAAGTGCTCAATGGCAACCTGCACATGCACAAAGTGGCGACCACAAAATGTAACTTTTTTGGGAATTTTTTGTGTTGCAAGCATTTGTCGCATGGATAAAGTGATTACCAATTGGTAGTCTTACCTTCTTCCTTGATAGAATTGTCACTATATACAATCTAAAAGTGGGCATGTGGGATGCAATGTAGCATGCAACAAAGTGGAAAATGGATGGTGTAATTCACACTAAGGTTTAAGCATTATGTACTATAGCCCTAGCTGAGCATGAGGAGCTTTTGTGAGCATGCATCAAGGGCCTATCCACAAGCACTTAGTAACCTATGCATGCAACATGTGAGGACTAGAAAGTGCAACTCTTTTAGGGACTATTAGTAGTGGAGGTTACTATCACAAGGAAAAGTTTATTATCTTTTGGCAGTCTTGCCTTCTTTCTTGATACAATTGTTGTAATATATTAGATGCTAATGGGTGTGTGGGACACTGTACAACCTTAGCAAAGTGGGTGATGGATGGTTTAATATGCACTAAGGATTAACCATTTTGGGCTTTAGGCCAAGTCAAATTATTGGACAGTGTGGTTGCCAGTGCATTTCTTATGTATGTGGGAGCCTATCTGTATGTGCACAGTGACAGCATAAGTGCTAAGCTTGTGGGACTACAGAGTATAATTTTTTTTTAGAATTTTACCAATGTGGACTACTATCGCTTGGATAAGGTCATTCCTTATTGGTAGTCTTCCTTTCTTCCTTGACAAAACTATCACAATATTCAATCTACTTGAAAGTATTTGGGATGATGTATAGCCTACAGCAAAGTAGAAGATGGATGGTGTAATTTGCATTAGGTTTTAAGCATGTTGGCTTGTAACCCTAATGAAGGGTTCCTAGAGCTACGTGCATGCCAGAGCACTACGCACCCATGCACTTGAAGGGGGCATATGGGGGAGGGTGGGTTGGGAATCTATCAACACACACTCACCAGTAACCTATGTGCAGGACATGTAGGGTCCCTAAAGTGTAACTTGTTTTACACTTTTAGGGCATCTACCTATTTTTGCATGGATAAGGTGATTCCCTTTTGGTAGTCTTACCTTTGTCTTTGACATAATAGTCACAATACACACTCTAAATGGGTGGGATGTTCTGTAGCCTACAAAAAAGTGAAAGATGGTTTGTGCCATATGTACTATGGTTTAAGCTTGTATTGTTAGTACATTACGAGTAAACATGGTGGCCTATGTACGAGCCCCCATAGGGGCCTATCTAGACATGCTCATTGGAACCTATGCGTGAGGCATGTGGGGACCTCAAAGTGTAATGCATTTCAATATTTTTAGCATTATGAGCTGCTACTTCATGGTTAAGGTGATTACTTATTGGTAGTCCTTCCTTCTTACACGATAGAATTGTTGCAATATACAATTGGCATTTGGGCATGTGGGATGCTGCACAGTCTATAACAAAGTGGAAGATGGATGGTGAAATAAACACAAGGATTTAAGCCTTTTTGGCTATAGCTTAGCCAAACACTGTTGAAGCTACACACATAGAAGTGCACTACAAGCTCATGTGGGGGCATGTCTGCATGCACACTTAGGCTTGTCCATGCACATTAAGTGGTGACCTGTGCATGTGCTAGTGAAGGCTTTGTGGTGCTTCTAGTGCTTGTTCATGTCCTTGACATTTGTGCTCATTCCCTTCATGGTACTGCTTATTGTAGCTTTCTTCTTGTGCATCAATTAGTGTAAGAAATACATAACTCTTTTCGACCCTTGTCATATCTCAAGACCGCCAATGTAAGAATGAGCTTTTGCTCAAATGGGATCTTTAAGTGGTTTAATTTTTGCTTGGCCATATGTTGGTTGTGCAAGTTGTTGCCTTTGTATGTTGTGCCAAGTATTTCATGTCATGTTATGTGAATGATAGCCATGTCCTTCATTCCTAATAAGACCTTTTGTGCTTTTTTATGTACATTTTTGAAGCTATTTAGGTGAATGGAATTGGATTGGCATGAGACCACTTTTGCATAAGAGTTGCTTTTCATGGTGCTGCTTCTTAAGGCTTGGCTACCTCTTGGTATGGTCAGTCATTATGGGTAAGACATTGTCACGTGTTGCCATGGCCTTTGCAATCACACATTTTGACCTTTTCTTTCCCTATTAGGGAGGGTTGTTCTTGAAGAATGCTATTGTCGAGAAGCAATGTTTCAAAACTTATGGGATTGTATCCAAACTTGGGAGCATTTGATGTTCCTTTATGGTGTATCACTAGAGGAAACAAACATGTTCATTATGACATGGGGTGTTTCTTAGCCCTTCATCATTGTATTGCTACCTAGTCGATCTTACCAATAATCATATGCTTGTCTCAAATATTAAGCCATGCATGTGTAAGTATGTATAATTTCAAATTATGAAACTTTAAATGGCTAATTAAATCAGTTATAGTTTGTTTGATTGTACATACGACTCAGATAACTACAATAATTCAAGAGTTAATACATGCACCGAACCTTGATGTTTGGAAGGGATGCACTTATTAGGTAAAAGGTTGATGCGGGCCTTCACATGACTCCTTCATGATTCATGATTACTTATTTGATTGCATGACCTTCATGTCGACGATGCAATGTTCAAATTTGTGCTTTATCAACTTTTGATGGTAGGATAAGGTATGGTGGTGATGGGTAATAGAGAATTAGAGTTGGATTTTGGAGAAAGACTCAGAGAGACAGGTACAACATCCAAGAAAGACAAATGGCATGCAAATTACCCAATCCTGACACAAGGAGTTTGTGACAATAGTTAACAATGCTAGGCTCTAAATCCCTTAATGAGGATCCATTGGAGAGCAAGTTTGGTTTTACTAATCATGATAATTCTAGCTCCAATAGCATATATTTAAGTTGTTGTAGTTAAAAAGCTTATAATTAGACAATGATTTGGGCTGATTGGTCTACTTTTTTGTGTGCACTACCTACTTTGATCTTTTTGTCAATGATGTAATCTTGTCTTAGCTGGTTGAGTTGTGCCCTCGACATTATTACTTTGAAGAAATTAGAGTGTTCAAAACAAGCCCATGTTTTGGATACATTAGCATGGGATAACATCACTTGATATTTATCCTATTGTGTTGGCCTTTGAGATTAGAGTAATGATTAAGATGGATAGTTGTGGGCATTCATATTTCATAGTGCAAGGTGAAATTCTTAGATTTATGAAAGATCAAAAAATAAAAAAGTATTTTATTATGATGTTTTCATTAATCAAGAATTAAAATTAGGGGCTAAAAATGATCAAATATCGTTCTATTGTTAACAACAAAGGATCGTGAGCAAGGATTAGTGGACGTTTCTCTTTGGACTCCATCATCACCTTATGAGAAATCAAAGTTTTTTGGTTCTTCAAAAATATATAAGATGCTTGCAGTATATAAGAAGTCATCTATAGTTGAAAAAAAATTAGAGCATAAAGAAATAAAAAAAGGCTTAGGAAGGGGCATAACAAAGTCTCAATAAAAATTAGAAAAGGGAGTATGATGTGTTGACCAATGAGTAGGATGATTCCCATGAATGTAAATGTGTCTCATCCTAAATGCATCCATATCATTAACATATTGAAAACCATTACTGTGCCTCCCAACATGTGAAGGATCATGAACCATCCTGTCAACCAACACGATCACGATTGTAGAGTCTAACCTTATTTTTGTTGACTGAAAAATGCTAAACTTGGTCTTAAGCAAAAACATAACCTCCAAAATATCATTTAACTGCATGGTATTTCTCCACTGAGAGTAGTAGAACTTGCCAACAATAAGAAGTGGCTTAACATATTGATCCTTAACGACCATATCGACAATAGTGACATCTCTTTGAATAGTTGCATTGCAATTAATTTTAATCCACCCAGTTGGAGGGGGAGCCCAAGACAAAGTTACCTTCAACAGGTGAGGATTGGAAAGACTCCCACTGGATGTGGATGGTTCATAATTGAGGCATTCCAAGGTAGCCAAATCATTAAGTTGTATTTCCTCAATAAAACAAAAATATTGCTAACATTTTCATTGTCCCTTTTCATATTCTTATCCATTTAAAGATGGTAAAAAGTAGTTGCAATAAGAGAAAAATGTTGCATTTCCCCACAATGAATCAAACTTTTACTCTCCATGCTATTATACAATGCCTCTAACATCAATATATTGCTGTTGCCAGTGGGATTAATTATAGTAATCACCTTATTCATCCTTAGCACCTCCAATAATTACTTCACATTCTAGCAATCCTACATCATGTGTTGTAACATCTCAGCCTCCCTGCACGCGAAGGGTAGCTCACATTGAATGAAATTCTCTTTGCCACCAACCAAGCAATAATTAGATAACAATTATTTATTATCCTCTATATGAAAGCTTGGCCCAAGGTAGTAGTTTGAGTTTCCAATCCACCCATAGCTGCAGCCTACTACTCGTGAGGCTTCAACAACATCAACAAATTCATCATTAGCCATCCTACTATAATGACTAGAATTATCCACTCTAAGCTCTCAATTTGGACATAAAGAACCAAATCCTTGCTACCATTAACCACCCAAGGTGTAAAATTCTATCAAGTTGATCATCAATAGCCCTTATTTTGCATACATCCCAAATCCCATGGTCAACAATAATCTCTTGCACTTCATTTAGCCACTCTACATACATATTAATATAGGTTGGCCACCTCCGAATTGGAACCACACAAATCCAATTTTCTTCAACAAAATGCATAGTAGTACCATCTTCAATCCTCGACACTAAGTTAGAAGTAGCTTAAGACAATGTATTATTAATAAGTCTACAAGCTTGTGAGGCTCCCCTAGAGATACCCACATTCTTCTCACAAAGTAAATATTTTTCTCTCATCACATTGACCCATGGGCCCTCCCCAATTACCAAGATTCTTTTATGATGCTTCATGATCTAGGCACACTCCCAAATGGTGAGATCATGGATGCCTATGTCTCCCTCTACTTTCGACAGTGTGAACTTCTCTAATCTGCCTAATGTATAGCATGAAAAATGTTTGCACTTTACCATAGGTTGTTTATAAATAATGTTTCTAGCTCATTTATAAGTCCCCATGGCACTACATAGTGGTTCAAATAAAATTTGGGAATATATGCAAGTATCAAATTGATTATAAATGTCCGACCTACAAATGAAAGAGTCCTAATTCTCTATCTTGCAACTTGCTCTTCCACTTTTTGGTTAATAAACTTAAGCTCCAATTTTTTTGACAAATTTGGCAAAATAGGACCCTTAGGTGGTAGGTTCTTTGCATGGGTCCTGTGAACTTTCCCAACCACCATCTTTCTTCTTTCACTCGATATTCCCTTATTGAATAAGATTCTGAATTTCCCCAAGTTTACTTTCTTACTAGAATGCTTGCCATAATCATCCATTATCTATTTAATAGTCATAGCAGTAGCATACGTGGTAAGTGCATCTAAAATCACGTCATCTACATACAACAAATATGAAATAACTAGGTTGTAATCCCATAATTAAAGCCCAATACTATCTTATTTTCTTATTTCTTCACTATTCATTATAGGTATTCAGATGCTATGGTAACTAAATAAGGCAATAGAGTGCCCTTATCTCAGTCCTCGGTTGGCCTTGACCAACGAAAGTCTACCCCCATTATGTAAAATGCCAAACCTTTGGGCCAAACTTCAAGCATTCATCCACTCACACCACAGAGAAGGGAAACCCAGAATCTACATCATATCAACTACAAATTTCCATCCCACATTACATAAGCTTGCTTCATGTAAACCTTGATTGCCATAAGCCCCTCCTTGGATATTTAGCCTTGCATACAAGTTACCATTTCTTGGGAAGCAAAAATATTGTTAAAGATGGTTCTACCTAGCATAAATGCATCTTCCTCCTTAATATTAAGCTTTGGTAATACTTTCTTCAATATTTCCACAAAAAGCTTAACCATGATTTTATAAATTATGTTACATAGTCTAATTGGCCTGAATTGATCTGATCTATCTACAAACCACACTTTTGGGATCAACACAATAATAGTATCCTTCGACACATTCGGCTTGTGTCTAACACTACTCCAATAATGTCACCTCTTGTAATGGCACAACAACCATGGACAAATTTTACAGTGATTCCATTCCTCCAAGGTGCCTCATTCTTCCTTATAGATATGACAGTACATTTAACCTCCTCTTCGATATCCTATGTGATAAGAAAACCCACTTGTTCCCTATCATTGCATCTGCATGACTGAAAGTGAGATGGAGGGTAATAAACTTCATCAATACAACACATCTTAGTAAAGAAGTGACTCATTAGTATGCACTTAATTTCAATTGGAAGGCTTACCAAAACTCCCATATCATCCTTCAAGTGATAAATATTCTTGTTCCTATTCATAGATGTTGCTGTAATCTGAAATAATCTTGCTTTTTTGTCTCCTAATTGAGCCTATTTAACTTTGGCATGCTGCCACCACCACCTCTCCTTAAGTACAGCCACCCTATGAAAAGAGGCAATAAGTTTCCCAAGCTAAACATGCTTCTACTTAGTAAAACCCCCATCAGACTCCTTAAGTTGTATCTCTTGAATATCACCCTCAAGTTGGAGTTCTTACTAATGAAGTCTCCAATTTTTGTCTTGCTGCACAACTTCAATTCAAAAAAAGATCCACAGAATTTCATTGATATGCCCTCCATGGTATTTCCTTTACTTAATCTATCCACACCTTCTGCACCATGCCAACAGTTTAGGAAAAGCAAGCCAAACACATCCAAATTAAGTTTTTCTTTCAAGGCCATATCTTACTACATACCCATCTCAATAAGTAATAGGAAATGGTCCTATTCCATGTATGACAAATGAGACACAATACTTTTTGGAAAGATCTAGGTCTCCTTAAGATTATTTAAAGCCCTATCTAGGCTCTTAAAGATTCTGGTGCTTCCATCTTTCACATTACACCATGTATAGCTGTTGCCAATAAATCCCAAGTCCATCAACTCAACCTCCTACATAATCACAAAATGTTTTGCTAACCAACACCACATTTAAACTTCTTTCCTCCTTTTTTCTCGTCCTATGACATAATGACATTAAAATCCCTAGTAACAAGAATTGGGCCACCACTATTAACCACATCTCTCAGGATTTCCTACACAGCTCTGCTCGTAGAAATATCCTTGGAGGCATAAACTATGTAGCACTTTCACACTTTGGCTAAACCAGCCATTACCTACATCAAAAGCACTTACAGTGAAAGATTGATTACATAGAGATCCACCTAGCTCCTCCAAAAAACTATAATGCCTCAAAATAGCTTGGCCAAGGGTTGCACCACAAATTCCTAGTCTCTACTAAATAGCAAATCAACATACTGCCAACTAATTTTCTCCACCCATGTCTCCACAAGCACCACCATTACAACATTATGTAATTTGATTATGTGCTACAAATAGCCACTTGACTTCTTATCTTTTATTCCACTTACAATCCACACACAATTGTAATCATTTAATTTTAATTTTAATGGCCTTTCAATTCCTAGCTCTTTGCAATTTTGCCAAACCCTATATTTGCTGCAGCCATATCCAACCATAGCAGCAACTATGAAACCAATCATTGTTAGAAAAACATTCTATGTAAACAACCAAATAGCAATGATCCACGCAATTACCAACCCCAACAACTCCCAGCATGTAGTAGATCATAGTACTAATGACATCAAAGCACACATAGATATTGTAACTACTAATTAAAGCTTTGTACTTTTTAGTATTCTTTAACCAGCATTACCCCTTACAACATTCACCAAGTACCCCTCCAGAATAGTCCACCATAGCATTTAATCACAAATTCTTACAGTTATTTCCCCTCATACTGAAACCACATAGTTGGCTTTTCACAAAAATGTGCACACCCCATCATAAAACCATAAAACAATCAGTAGCCTTTGGGTACAGCTACCTCATTACCTCTTAGCTTGTAGAAGGTTTGAGAACGGAGAATAACTTTCCATGAATTCCTATTTATTTCCTTCAAACAATACTTAACTATTGAGCAATCATTATTTATTCCCTTACAGATAGTTCAAAGGCACTCCCACAACTCATTAATACAATAGTAATTCAAAAATAATGTAGCCACCCACCAAATGGAGCTCCCAGTAATCAAACAATCATGCATATAATTTTCAATTTGGCATCCCATGTACATCACCTTGGAGGTATCCACAATCTCACAATGACTACATGTTGTGTTTGCACAAACCTTACAGCTCATTTGGTTGAATTCATAGCCCTTCCAGTAGTAGCAGTTGTTATGAAACTTGTCATGGTTTAAAAACAATTCCATGCAAACATCCAAATAGCAAAACTTCTTGTAGTTGCCAACCCAAATAGCTCCCAATGTATAGTAGATCATAGCAACATTCACATCCCTACACACCCAAATTTTGTAACAACCTCTTACAATCAAATATCACTTTTAGCATTCTATTTTTTTATATTGTTAGCCAACCTTACATCTTACTATAGCCCCTAAAGTCACCTCTAGAAGAATTCTCCATAGTTCTTAAGCACACTAGCTTACAATTGTTTCCCATCTTATTGTAGCCACATAATTGAGTTTTTAATAGATGTATATCCACCATCTTAAAGGCATCAACCAAGTAGTAGCCTTTGAGCATAGGTCCCCCATTACTTCCTAACTTGTAGTAGGTTGGAGTTATACAAACAAACTTCTATACACTCCTATAGATTTTCTTCATATTAAGCTTAAATGTTTAGCAATCAACCTTAATTTCCCTATAGTTCCTTCCCAATCACATCGAGAATTCTTTGATATAGCAATAAAGTTAAAAAAACGTAGTTCCAAGTAATGGAGCTCCTACTTTTCCCACCAACCATGCCTACTATTTTGGCATTTATGACCCATACACTACATCTCCCCTTTAAGCACTATCAACTCTAAGACACAGCATGAGTTGGAGAACCTCTAGGTATACATCATTCCTCTGGAGAGTCCATCATATAGCTTCTTCAACAATGCTACCTTTCAGTTGCCCCATAACACACTTGTGTTGCCCTACATGACAAGCTCTTACTGCTTTCTTTGTGTCACAGCCACACTCGAGTCAAGGTGCTCCATAGTTGGAGTCTTTGGAGTCCACACTTTTCTGAATGGTTCCCTACTTTGTGATTTAGAGACATTCTGACTCTTACATGTATGTTTCCCATGTCTTGAATTATTTCTAGACCTACTTACATCCCTTTGACAATTAAATTCACCTCTATGTTTTGGCTCCATTTAGCGTCCTTCCAAGGTAGCCCTTCTCTTCCATGGTTGAACCAACATCTAAAGGCTTAGGCCTTTCATCATTCCCATGTCATCCTCATCGTATTCCTACTATTCACAAGTGTAGTGACTCACTGTTTCATTTACACTATCATTATCTACTTCATTCCCATCAACTTTGCTTCATAAATTAGTATCTACCATACCCTAAGAGCACTCCTTGGTGTAATGGCCCAACATGATCACACAGAAAGCACATATAAGGGAGGCCCTCATATTAAAATGTTTGGAAAGTTCTCAGCAAGTGCCAACAAAGCATATACCTACCTTTAGTGGTTTGGATAAATCTATTGTCACACAGACTAGTGAATACATATATTTTTATAAGTCTACCATCCACACATCAAGCATAATAGGGTCTCTGATAGCCTTCACAATTTGTAAAATTCTTTTACTATCTTAATATAATAAAGGGAGTATGGAAAATCTTATCCACATGGGCACACATGATGGACAAAAAATTCAACCTAAAATCTAGGTTCTACACATCTAGCCAAATAGTATGCCATGCTATCTGCGAAGGTCCCCCAAGCAAACAACATTCCAATCCTCCAATGATTCAAAATGCAAATAGAAATAACTAGATGATAGATCAAAATTTTGAAACTAGTGAAATGGCCCATCTTCTTTATAAGAATCTTGAGATGATAAAAAAGAAAGGATTACTAACAAAATCATACCCACCAAATCATGTTTATGAAATTCCATATGCCTAACATGCTAAATCATACATAATAATCTTATCATAAACTATGTAATCAACCTCCTTGGGTGTTGCTTCTTTCACATCAACATATTAAGGCGTTTCAGTAGCGCCAAAGGTATAGAAGTAACATTCTTCGTTACTAAAAGTGTATCTTACAAACTCAACTTGTTTAGAATTTCCTTCTTCTCCACAGCACCATCATAAACTAGCTATTGGAAAGAATTAAGCCTTGTTTAAATCTAAATTGTTCATTCTAAATCTGATCAGCACTTTTGTCCCATTGATTTTCTTCATCATTCATTAGAATGATGTTGCTTCCAACCCCAATATCCCTAGTTGGACTTTTATTATTTTCTAGCTACAATGCCTCAACATATCCCTAACCTATGCATACTTTTGGTCATTAATTGGAGAGTTTAGCATACCATTTCTTCTAGCTTTTTCAATATCTGAATTCATCTCACCCTCCTGATTAGGAAAAACAATTTTTATACCCAAATCATTTGAAACAAAATTTTTTATTGTAACATTTTCTTTTAGCTCAACATTAATCCTACCATCTACTACAAAAACTTCTAATACAATGGTTCCATTCCCTGATTTTGCATTATATCACCAGCAAGCAACTCATTTGGCATTGGAGGTTATAGAACAAAACATTTAATTTTCTTATTGCTCTTACGTCCTTTACTTCCAGCCATCACACCCAAATTAAATTTCAAGATTTAGCCATTAAAGCAAGCTACTAAAAAGACAATTAGAAAAATCTGAAGCAAATTAATTATTATAAGGCCAAACTATGGAAAATATATCAGATCCACCACATTTGGTCTGTCTCATTCGGTTCACCTTCTAGCACTTATAATTTTGTACTTTCCTCACAAATGCATAACTTTGTATAGTTGTTTACATTTTCTAGCGCAAGCTTCCTCACACTTGTACCCATTTCATTCTAAATTTGGTTGCCAATCCCCATTTCACAAAAATCATCCACAGTCTTCAAAATCAGCTAAAACATCTAAAACCAATTAGCAGCTAGCAGCATTGCATTTTTGTGCACTTTGATTTTATAGTGGATATTGATTACCTATAAGAACACTTTGTTAAATTTGCATCACAACTAATGCTACTGCTAGATGGGTACAAAGTGCAAACAATCATAATATATGATTTGTTTAAACATCATAAATTATCAAGAGGAGAATGTGGGTACTAATAGATGGCTACATGGTGGTGCTAATATCAATAATGAAAAACATGGCTGAGGGAAGTTTTCGCAGCATGTTTGTTGGGCTACTGTAGTAATTACAACAAGGTCACCGAGAGTGAGATAATTGCGGCCATGTGGGGAATCAGAAAGAACAAAGCCATGGGTATGTCGGGATCACGGCAAAATTTCTACATGCCTATTGGGCAATCACCCTTAGGGAAATCATTCGCACGGTGCAGGCTTTGTTCTAGGAGAGGAGGCTGCCAGAGGAATGGAAGGATACGTTGATTATCCTCATCCCGAAGAAGCAAGGGGCATGCAAGCTGGAGGACTTCTGGCTAATTAGCCTCTGCAACACAGTATATAAGGTGGTGGCGCACGTACTGGTCGAGAGATTGAAACCAATGATGCCAAGCTTCATCTCGTGCGAACAAGCAGCTTTCATCACCAGGTGAAGTATCTCAGACAATGTATACATCACACAGTAGATGGCATCGAAAATGCATGCCTGCACCTCAATTTTGGGCCTTATGGTAGTCAAGATCGATATGGAGCAGGCTTATCACAGCGTGCGATGGGATTTCCTGCTCGGGATGATGAAGATTACGGGATTTCCTCCTATTTTGTGTGAATGGATCACAACGTGCATCATATCTCTATGGTTTGGTGTCCTTGTTAATGGCTCTCACCTTCCTTTGGTGGTGACACAGTTGGGGCTCCAGTAGGGATGTTTGCTCTCACCCTACTTGTACGTTATGGCTATAGAATACTCATCTGTGCTGGTAAGGGATTATGAGACCAAACAATTGTTCAGATTCAGACCTGGACAACATGCAACATTGATTTCACACCTCTTCGCGGACGATGTTTTATTATTTGCTCCCACCACGAGCAAGGCCACGCATGCTGCACGAAGAATTATTAGAAGCTTTAGGGAAGCTGTAGGGCTGTGCGTCAACTTTTTGAAATCCAAAGAATATTTTAGTAGGAAGATCAGTAAGAAGAAAGTGAGGATGGTGTCGAGAAAACTACATATGGAGCAAGGCCAGATGCTTAAGTATCTCAGGGTCCCTATTGTAGTGAAGCACCTGAGAAGAGCGGACCTCAACTTCCTGCTTCAGAGGATTGAAGCCGAGGTGGCCAATTAGCAGATTCTTTCGCTGTCGCTCACAGACGGAGCTACCTTGGCCTCCTTTATTCTCACTGCCATCCCAAGTCACATTTTGTGTCACTGGGTTGTGCTAGCGAGAGTAATTGATGAGATGGAAAGGAGAATTAGAAGCTTTCTATGGCACGAGATGAGCAGTGCACATATGATGCATTATGCACCTTGGGACTGCGTCACTTTGCCAAAGACCGCCAGTGGGCTTGGGCTTCATAACTTCCACACCTAGTAATGCGTGCTACAAATGAAAAACTACAAGCGTATTTTAAGTCGCGAGGCGAGCCTTTCGGTGGATTCTATGAAGCAGAAGTACAAGATAACGGACCCTGTTATGAAAGTTCCCCATAATACATCCCATTAATGTAGGCTGGTGCTGGAGGCAATGCCAAAAGCAGTGTCAATCTTTGTATGGAGAATTAGCAATGGGAGGACGGTGAGATTCTCGGAGGACAATTGTTTGGGCATCCTCCCATTATGCTGTTGGCCAACCTTCGTCAAGATGATCCTTGTATGGCCAGTGAGCGTTGCTGAATGCATCACTGCTGCTGGGGTCTGGGACATGGACAATATTCGTGCATAGGTAGGGGAGGAGCTGATTGACAAAATTTCGCATCACCCTAGAGCTTGGACGTCTACTCAAGACACGCTCCTTCAGGTGCACACCAAGACAGAGAGGGTCGATGCCAAAGAATCTTTATGCACATGGTGTGCAGAGCCGATGACACCATCACGCGAAGTGGCCAGCATCATGCGGACCAGGTGAGGGGTATTTAAAAGATAAAAGTGGTGCCGAGTGTGCGGATGTTCATGTGGCGATTCGTTGGTGACTACCTCCCTATCCACTTGAGGGCCTATCAACATATAGTGAAAAAAATGTGTGAGGCATGTGAGAACCACAAAGTGTAACATTTTTTGGGAGTTTTAGTGTAAGGAGTATTGTCGCATGGATAAGGTGATTACATTTTGGTAGTAATTGCTTCTTCTTTGGCATAATTTTTGCAATATACAATCCACAAGTGGGTATGTGGGACACTATGTAGCCTATAGAAAAGTGAAAGATAATTGATGCAATATGCATTATGTTTTAAACTTATATTACTAATGCATTGTGTGTTCGTAGTGACCTATCCATGTGTGCTTAGCAGTAACTTGCGTGCATCATAATTACGGATGCCAAAGTTTAACTTTTTTTGGGATTTTGTGATGTGTGCTACTATCACATGAAATGGGTGATTACCTATTGGTAGTCTTTCCTTCTTCGTTAATAGAATTATGAAAAAGTGGAAGATGGATGGTGCAAAAGTGTAAGGATTTAAGCATATTTGGCTATAGCCCTAGTTAAGCATTACTGGAGCTACACACACGATAGTGCACTACATGTGCATGTGGAGGCATATATGCATGGGCACTAGGGCCTATTTGCACGTGCTTAGTGGCAACCTACACATGTGGCATGTGGAAACCCAAAAGTACAACTTTATTTTGGGCTTTTTGATGCTGTAGGCTATTGTCACATGGATAAGAAGATTACTTATTGGTAGTCTTGCCTTTTAGCTTGGTATAATTATCACAATATAAAATCCACATGTGCACATGTTGGATGTTGTGTGGTCTACAACAAACTAGAAGATGGATGGTGCAAGGGTTTAAGAATTTTGGGTTGTAACTCTAATAAAGCACTACTTATGCTGTGCACACACCAATTCACTACACTTGGGCTTAAGGGCCTATCTATATGCATGCCTTTACTTAATTTGTTCATTCCACACTACCCCTATCCCACACCTCAATCTTTTAATAATGCTACTAAATGTGTCATCATGCTTTTCTCTTGTGTTGACATAGTCTTGGAATTCACTCATTTTACTCTTTTAATTCTCTGCTATGGAGCATTGTTCTTAAAGAATGGTATTGTCAAGAGGAATTATTTCAAAACATAGGAGATGGTATCCTAACTTGGGAACATCACTCTTTCTTTATGGAGTATCGCTAGACATGACAAAAACGTTAATTATGACATAGGGGTTACCTGATACTTTATCGTTATATTGTCACTAGGTTGATCCAACCAGTAGTCATAAACTTGTCACAACGATCAAGCCATGCATGTGTAAGTATGAATAATTTCAAAATGTGAAACTATGAATTGCTTAATAAAATAGTTATCATTTGTTAGATGGTACATGCTTTTTGAATAACCATAGTAATTCTAGAGCTAATACATGTACCAAATCTTGAGTCTTGGAAGGGATGCATTTATTAGGTAAAAGGTTGATGCGGGCCTTTGCTCTGCTCTATGACAATTCATGATAACTTGTTAGATCGGATGGCTTTCATGAGGGTGATGAACAATTAGAGTTTGATTCTAGAGAGAGAGCTCGCTAGATTACTATGGCATCCAAAGAAGGCAACAAGTGCCTAAATTATACAATCTCAACTCAAGATAGTAGTGACAATAAACAATAATATTGGGCTCCACGAGTCAGGTAATTTGAATGAGTATAGTCTAAATCCCTTAATGAGGATCCAATGGAGGGAAAGCATGGTTCCAAAAATCATAACAATTGTTGCTCCAATATCATATATTTAAGTTGTTGTAGTAAAACACTTGTAGTTGGACCATGTTTTGGATAAGTCAGACCTCCTTTGCTGGTCAGGTCATGCCCTTAGTAATATTACTTTGAAGAAATTATAGTTCTTAAAGCAAGCTCTTGCTCTAGATACATTAGCTTGGGGTAACATCATAAGATTATGATCTAATTGTGTTGGCCATTAAGATTGGAGTAATGATTAGGAGAGATAATCGTGGAAATTTGTATTTCATAATAAGAGGAAAAATTCAATGATTTATGATAGAGGGACCACTACAAAAGCATTTGTTAAGGATGTTTTCATTAATGAAGAATGAAAGTTGGGGGCTCAAAGATGATCAGATACTGTTTTAATTTCAACCATAAATGATGCTGATCAGGGATTGGTGGATGTTGGTCTTTGGACTCAATCAATACCTTATGAGTAATCAAAGTTTTTTAATTTCTTAAAAAAATATATAAGATGACTACAGCCTAGAAGGAGTCCTCTATAGAGGATCAAACAAAAACTCAAAGTATAAAGACATCAAAATAGGCTTGGGAAGGGGCATACCTTAGTCCTACCAAAAATTAGAAAAGAGACCATGGTGTATTGCCCAATCAAGAGGACAATTCCCTTGCATATATATGTGTGTCATCTTCAATCCATACATATCATTAATATACTGAAGAGCATCCTGTGCATGTTTCCATGTGAATGATCATACAACATCCTCTCAACCTTCAAGATCACTATTGTAGAGTATGACTAGATTTTTGCAACATGAAAGTTGCCAAATGTGTTCTTAAGTAAATACATAGCCTCTAAATTAGCAATGACCTCCATAACTTAACTCTCCTATGAGTATAAAAGCTTGTCAACAACAAAAAGTTGCTCACCAAATTTGTCCTTGAGCATAAAATTTACCCCAGAGACATCCCCACAAATAGCTGCATCATAATTGAATTTGATCAACCTAGTTGGAGTAGAAGCCCAAGATGAGCTTACCTTTAGCCCCTGAGAATTGAAGGACTCCAATAGGACTTGGATAGTGCATGTTTGAGACATTCCAAGGAAACCAAAGTATCTTCCTCAATAAAATAGCAATATTACTAACATGTTCATTGTGCCATCTCATATTCCTCTTCATCCAAAGATGATAAAGACCAGTCATAATGAGAGGAAGATGTTACTCTAAACAATGGTTCAAAACTTTACTTTCCATGGTGCTGTATAGTTTTATAATGTAAATATATTGTTGCCAGAAGGATTCATTGTAGTAATCACCTCCTTCATGCTTTCCACCCACACAATTGCTGTGTCTTCCAGTGATCCCACATCACGTGTTGCAGCATCTCAGCCTCCTTGCACCCCCAAGTGTAGCTCTCATTGGATGCAATTCTCCTTGCCACCTACCAAGGAACTATTGGAATATAGTTCTTGATTGTCCTCAATATGAATGCATCACTTGAGGAATCACTTTGAGTTTCCAAATCAACCCATAGCTACAGCCTATTACCTGTGAAGCTTCAACAACATCAACATATTCATCCTTTATCATCTTGCTAGAAAATAAGAGTTCTCCACCCTAAGCTCTCGATTTGAACATAAAGAAGCATATCCTTGCTACCATCCATCATTCAAGGGAGATGTAGAATTATATCAAGTAGATCATCAGTAGCCTAAGACTTTATTTTGTTCACATCCCATACCCCATACTCAATAATAATCTCCTGCACTTTATTTGGTCACTTTGCATGCATATTAATATAGGTTGGCCACCATCTAATTGGAGCTACACCAAGCCAATTGCCTTTAGCAAAGTGCATAGAAGTACCATCTCCAATGCTCCTAACCAAGTTAGAAGCAACCCAAGACATAGCATTATGCATAAGTTAAGCTTGTGATGCTCCCGTTGAAAAGCCCCTATTCTTCTCACCAAGGAAATAATTTCTTCTCATCATATTGACCCAAAGATTATCCTCTCTTACTAAGATTCTTCTACATTGCTCAGTGATCAAAGCACGCAACAAAATGACGAGATCATGGATTCCTAAGCCTCCCTCCTCTTTTGATAGGGTGACACTTCTCGAATCTAACCCTTGCTTGCTCCAGTTATATCAAGCATGGATTCCTCAAGTTATATCAAGCATGACCCTTGCTTGCTTCACACCATAGATAGTTTCTAAAAATTTTTTCCAATTCATTTAAAGGTCCCCTTGGCACTACACAGTGGCTCAAAAAATTAGGAATAGCTAGTAACAACACATTGATCATTAAAATCCACCCTACAATGAAAGGGGTTTGAATCTCCATCTTGCAACTTAATCTTCCACTCTTTGGATAATAAAGTTAAGCTCCTTTTTTTCCAACAAATTTGTTGAATTAGGGATTCCCAAGTAGTTATGTTTCCTCACCTAGGTTATGTGAACTTTCCCAACCACCATTTTCCTTCTTTTACTCAACATTCCCTTGCTAAATAATACTCTAGATTTCCCTATGTTCACTTACTAAAATTCTTTCCATAATCCTTCATATACTATTTAACAATCCTAGCAACAACACACGTGGTAGATGCATAAAAAAATCAACTCATTAGCATAAAGCAAATGTGATATAAATTGGGTAGCTATCCCACAATCAAAGACCAATACTATCCTATTTTCTTATTTCATCACCAACCATGACAAATATTTTGATGCTATGGTAAATAAATAAGGAATAGTTGGCACCCCTATTCAATCCTTGATTTGCTTCAATCCACAAAAGTCTATCTCCATTGAGTAAAATTCAAACCTTGGGGCCAAAATACAAGCTTCCACCAACTTATACCATCAAGATAGAAACCTTATGATCATCATCATATCGATGATAAACTACCATTTGACCTTATCTTAAGCCTTTTTCATGTCAACCTAGATTAGCATAAGCCCCTCCTTTGATGTTGAGTGTAGATGGGTTGCCATTTCTTAGGTTAAGAAAATGTTGTTAAAGATGGTTCTATTTGGCACACCTGCACCTTGCTCCTATGCAACAAGCCCTTGTAACACTTTCTTCAATCTATCATCCAAAATCTTTATCTTGATTTTGTAAATTATATTACATAAGCTTATTGGCCCAAACTGATCTGGTATGTCTACACCCCACACATTTGGAATTAACATAATAAGAGTATCCTTCCATGTATTTAGCATGGGACCATTTTGAAATAATTACAACACTTCTTTTATAATTTCACCTTGTGTGATGGCCCAGGACCCATGGAAAAATTCTGTAATGATTTCATCCATCTCAAGTGCCTTATCCTTATTGTTTTGACAACATATAACTTCCTCCTCGATAACTTGCATGATAAGCAAACCTATATGTTCTCTATCAATGCATCTGTATGGTTAGAAGTGTTATAGAGGGTAGTAAACATCCTTATTGCGCCACTTTTTAGCAAAGTGATTCATCAATAAGCACTTAATTTCATTTGTAAAGCTCACTAACACTCCCCTATCATCCTTTGAGAGATACATTTGCTTGTCCCTACTCATAGATGCTATTGTAGCCTAAAAAAATCTTGTATTATGATCTCCCAACTATTCCTATTGAACCTTGGCATGCTGTCACCACCACCTCTCCTGAAGTGAAGTCACCCTATGATAAGAGATAATAAGTTTCCCAAGTTGAATTTACTTCTACTCAATAAAATCCTCATTAGACTTCGTGAGTTGTAGCTCTTGAATTTCCATCTCAAGTTGCTAGTTCTTGTTAATGAAGTTTCTCTTTTTCATCCTACTCCACCTCCTCAATTCAAGTTAAGATCTACAAAATTTCATAAATAGAACCTCTTTGAGATTGCCTCTAGTCAATCTATTCATCACGTTCTACACAATTCCCATAGTCTAGGGAAAAGCAAGGCAAAATACTTCCAAATTAATTTCTTCTTTCAATGACCATATCGAACTACACACCCATCTCAATATGGAATAAGCAGTGGTTTGATCCTATGCATGACAAATGAGATACAATAGCTTTAGGAAAGATCTTGATGCCCTCAAGATTCATCAAAGCCCTATCCAGCCTCTCAAAGATTTTGGTGCTCCTCTGCTTCCCATTGAACCACGTATATCTATTATTAAAAATTCCCAAGTCTATCAACTCAAGCTTCTACATAATCTCAAAAACTTCCTATTGACCAAAACTACACTTAAACTTCTTTTCCCTTTTTTCTCATCCTGCCACATGAGGACATTAAACTCCCCTATAACAAGCATTAGTCAACCTCTTTTAGCTACATCTTGAATGATTTCCCACATAGCTCTTTGAGTAGTAATAACCTTGGAGGCAAAAACTACACAGCACTTCCATATTTTGGCTACACCTACCTTTACCTGCATTGAAACCACATGTAGTAAATGTTTGATAACATGGAGATCCAACCAACTCCTCCAAAGAACGACAATGCCTCTAAACATGCCCAATGAATGTTGCACCACAAATTCCTAAGTCCATACCAAGTAGAAAATATGCATCTTTCCTGCTAAATTTCTCTACTTGAGTCTCCACAAGTTCCACCACTATAATATTATGTAATCTGATTATACATTCCAAGTAGCCCCATGATTTCTTGTCCGTTATAACTTAATTGGTTATATTCATACCTCCTTCAACAATAGCAACAGTTATGGCACTTATCATTGTTTTAAACCAATTCCATGTTGAGATCCAAAGAAAAATAAGCTTTGTAATTTCAAAACCCAATAACTCCCAATGTGCAACATTTCATAATAGCATTAACATTCTAATACAACTAGAAATTGTAAATACCACATCTTACCATCTATATAGTAATTTTAGCATTCTATTTTTTTGGTGTTGTTTAGCCAATATTATCCCTTAATTCAATCATAAAAATTACCTCCAAAACAATTTACCATAGCATTTAAGCACCACTACATGGATTTCTTTCCCATCAAGGTATAGCCACATAGTTTAGTTTTCAATAGATGCATATGCATCATCTTCAAAATAGCAGTCGAGTAGCTACCTTTAAGTATAATTGTCTCATTACCATCCAGTTTGTAGTACAATGAAGGAGTAAAAATAAGCTCCCATGAACTCTTAAAAATTTCCATCATACGATGCATAATAGTTGAGTAATCAAACATTGTTTCTTTAAAGATCCTTCACAAGTACTCCCAAAACTCATTTGTATAGTAACATAGCTGAAATATTATTGTATCCATGCAATGGAGTTCCCAATTTCCAAGCTAACTATGCTTATATTTTCCCATGTTTTTGCAGCCCATGTATTGGATGTGAGAGGATGCCCTTATAGCATAATCGACCCTAAGACACTTCATGAAAGGAGAACCTCTAGGCATACATCCTTCCTCCTGAGAATCCAACCAAATGGCTTCTTCATTAACGCTATCATCCAGCTACCCCACATCTTCATCTGTGTTACCCTACTTCATAACTCCTTGTTGATTTCTTTCTGACTCAGCCCCACTCGCATTAGGATGCTACCCAGCTAGAATCTTTGGAGTCCACACTCTCCTTAATGGTTTCCTAAATCATGATTTAGAGGCACTCCTACTCTTGCTAGTGTGTTTCCCACTTCTTGCTCTATTTCTAGACACGTTGATGTCCCTTTGGCTACTAGCTCCACCTTTAGTAATTAGTTTGCTTTTCTATCTTGCCAAAGCATACCTCCTCTTCCTTGGATGCACTAACATATAATGGCCTAACCCTTTCTTCATCCTTATGTCATCTTTAACTTGTTCTTACTTTTCTTTGGTGTAGTGATTCACACTTTCATTCGCACTATCTTTAACTTCATTCTCATCAGCTTTACTTTCCAATTCAATAGCTCCCTTGCCAAGAGGGCATTCCTTGGTGAAATAGCTTACATGACCACACAAGAAGGACATATAGGGGAATCCATCATATTCAAATGTTTGGAAAGTTCTCCCATGTGCCCACTATGCTACATACCTGACTTTATTGGTTGTGATACGTCAATTCTCACAATGACCTGAGCATATGAAGATATTTGCAGGTTGGTTGTCCACCCATCAAGTAGAATTGGGTCTCCAATTACCTTTTTAGCCCACAAAAATTTTTTTGTATCCCAATATGGCAATGGAAGCATGAGAACTCATACTCACATAGGTTGCACATAATGACCATTAAATCCATCCTAAAATTTAGGGTCAACACATCAAGGCCAATAGTGTGTACTACTTTCTATTGTCCCCCAAGCCACATAGCATTCCTATCCTCCAATTATTCAAAATGCAAATAGAAACATCTTAATGAAAAATTTAAAATTCTAAAGCCATTAAATTTGCCCCATCTTCATTGTAGAACTCTCATGATGATATAAAAGAGAAGGTTGCTGCCACATATTTTGCACTCCATATCATATTTGTGGAACACCATATGCCAATTACACATAGAGTTAGACATAATGGGGATCTCATCCTGAACAATGAAATTAACCTCCTTGGGAGTTGTATCTTTCACATCAATGTACTAAGGCATCCAGTAGCCCCTATGTGTACTATCATAGCATTTTTCTCTTCTAAAAGTGAATCTATGAAGCTCACCTTGTTTAGAATTTCTTTGTTTCCTCCATCTTCATAAACTACCTATAGCACCAAATTTTGTTGCCATTCAATCAATATTGTAGCCTGCTAAAATTGATTTACACTTCCACCACTTTGATATTCTTCATCATTCCTTAGGTAATGTTGTTTCCATCCCAAGTATCCCTTGTTGGACATTTAGTACATTCTAACTGTGATGCCTCAACTTTTTTAATACCCATTGCATTTTTTGCCACTGATTGGAATTCTTCCAATTGTACTAATACCTGTAATCATTTCTCCCACCTAATAAAAAAACTAATTGTATACCAAATTCATTTGAAATAGAATTTTTGGTTATCACTTTCATTCAACTCAAGACTATTCTCAGCCTAAAACTGCTAGCACAATATTCCAATTCCTTAATTCTACAATTTTGGCTGCAATCACAAGTAAGAAACATTTGAGATGATTGAGTTGAGTCTTTAATTTTCTTATAGCTCTTATGTCCTTTTCTTCTAGCCATCACATGTAATACAATCTCAACTTTTAGCACTTAGAGCAAGCTACTAATCAACCAATTAGCAATATAACATTCAAACAGAAAATTTTAGATGTATTATTACCAAAAGTAGCAATTCCTACAATAATATCACAAAACATCAAGCATTCAAAAAACAAATAATCACCTTTTTCCCTTATAGTAATGCACAATTAGCCAATATGCTCATAAATAAATTTAGTAGTAGCTTTGCAAATTCAATAACCAACATATTTGCATTTACATAAGAATTTCAGAGATAATGTTCCTGACAACAATTTTTTAGCATACAGTGAGGATGTAGCACACCCAATTGAGCTATTGAATCTCAGTCAACAATTTGCATGAACATCAAACACATTTAGCACACATTGCAAACAAATTTAATTGGCCATAATGCAGTGAGACACACCAAGAAATTCACTAGCAATTTGCAACTTCCATAGCCAATTTGCATTCAAACAATAGATGCTAATAGTAATTTGAACATATTATATAGAAGTGCATACACCAATATACATTAAGGATACCATAGAAATCATGTCAAAGAAGCACATAAATTTGCAAATTGAATTGAGAATACCTTTTTATCTGTAAACATGAACAACAATAGTTGATTTCAGCACATGTTGCTATATTCATATAATTTGGTTAAGCAAGATGCCATGTCCAATTCACACTTTAAAGTATGGAAAAAACAAGCTAACAACAATTTGAACATATTGTATAGAAGTGCATACAGTAATATACATTAAGGATACCATAGCAATCAAGTCAAAGAAGCACATCTATATTCACATTGAATTGAGAATACCTTTTTGTCAGTAAACATGAACAATAGCAGTTGATTTCAGCACAAGTTGCAATATTCATGTAATTTGGTTAAGCAAGATACCATGTGCAATTCACACTTTAAAGTAGGGAAAAAACAATTCACACTTCATTGTGTTCAATTGACCTCAGCATCAAGCAGGTGGATGTTTTTATTAAGTATTAGTTTAATTACTCACCTCCCATAACTATTACCATAAGAAATCATCATTTCAATTGGAGTTCCACCAATAAGAAATTCATAGCTACAATCATTCTTTTCACTCCTCCAGCATATAGTACCATCAAATTTGCTTATTCCCATCATCAATACAAAATTTTCCTTTCGTCTAGAAATCGTGCCAGCCAATGCAATTGCCTCCACAATATAGCACTACCAAATACACCCATGGTAAACTAATATGGCATGAAGGTCTTGCCATATCACACCCATAGCTTGGTGTCACCACCATCGCCATGCAGAACCCAGCATCGGCCTTCCTGTTGCTAGGAATTTTGAATCTCCGTCCATTACATATTTCTCCATCCACATGAAAGTTTTATGGTTTCTTGATATTATAAGATAGAAGAAGCCTACAAGAAGTCCTCTTGGATAAAAAAACCTATAGTACAAAGACATCAAAAAAGGCTTGGAAAAAAGTGTACACCAATACTAATAAAAATTAGAAAAGAAAGCATGATGTGTCACCCAATTAGTAAGACCACTCAAATGTTTGTATATGTGTGTCATCTTAAATACATCCATATCATTAATATACTATAGAACTTCCTATGCCTGGTACCATATGAAGGATCATGCAGCATCCTGTCAATCTTCAAGATTGCTTTTGCATAGTCTGACTAGATTTTTATTGTGTAAAAATTGCTAAAATTTATCTTAAGAAAATAAATAGCCTCTAAAATTGGATACACCTCCATAGCTTTCCCTCCTAAGAGTAGTAGGGCTTTCCAACAATAAGAAGTGCCTTACCATATTGGTCACTGACTACTATATCGAGCACAACCCCTTGAATAGCAGCATCACAATTAATTTTAATCCACCCAGTTGAAGGAGGAGCCCAAGTTGAAGCTACCTTCAAACCACGATTATTGGAAAGACTCCCACAGGACAAGGATGGTTCATGGTTGAAGCATTCCAAAGCAGCCAAAGTATCAAGTTGTATCTTTCACAGCAAAACAATAATATTGCTAACATGTTCATTGCAGCTTTTTATAATCTTGTTCATCCAATGATGTTAAAGACTAGTTGTTATGACCATAAGATGTTGCATCACACCACAATTATTCAAAATTTTACTTTCCATGCTATTATATAATTCTTGTAATGTCAATATTATATTGTTGTTAGTATGATTCATTATAATAATCACTTCGTTCATGAGGCACCTCAAGCAACTACTTCACCTTCTTGCAATCCCACATGATGTGTTGTAGCATCTCAGTCTCCCTCTGCCCCCAAGGGAATCTCACATTGGATGAAATTCTCCTTGCCACAAACCAAGAAGTTGTTGGAATATAATTCTTGATTTCCTTCATATGAAGAGCTTTATTCGAGGTGGCACTTTGAGTTTCCAAATCAAACCATAACTATAGCCTGTTCTCCATGAGGCTTCAACAACATCAGTATATTCATCCTTATTCATCCAACTATAAAAACGAGAATTATCCACATCTATGCTCTTGGTTTGAACATAAAGAAACATATCCTTACTATCATCCATTGCTTAAGAAAGATGCAGAATTGTACCAAGTAGATCATCAGTAGCTTAGGACTTAATTTTGCACACATCCCAAACCCCATGCTGAATAATAATCTCCAAGACATTATTTGGCCACTCCTTATTCACATTAATATAAGTTGGCCACCACCTAATTAGGACCACACAAATCCAATTTTTTTAGCAAAGCACATAGTAGTACCATCTCAAATCTTTCACACTAAGTTAGAAGTAGTCCAAGACATTGCATTATGAATAAGCCTAAAAGCTTATGAGGCCCCCTAGAGATGCTCCTATTCTTCTCACCAAGAAAATATTTCCATCTCATCACATTGACCCACAAGCTATCCTCTATTGCCAAGATTCTTCTACATTGCATAGTGATAAAACATGCTACAAAATTGTGAGATCATGGATGCCTAAGCCTCCCTTGACTTTTAGAAGACATTATGGTCACAAGGCTGAAACTTAAAGGTATTGAAAAAATGGCACCACTAGGAGCGGAGCTTGCAGCTTAATGTGACTCAACACAGGGAAGCTTACCCGATCTAGACATAGAAATGACTGACAAATTGAGAGCTCTTTCTTGATTCTATAGTGATAGTGCATGGTTGTTCCAATTAGTCGAGCAATTTGTCTGGTTAATTCTATTAATGAATAAGACCTCATCATTTAAACGAAGAATATGAGGTGCAAGACGCTTGGCTAACTTTATAGAGGGACTATGACTACTTAGGTCATAGAAGTTTGAGGTAATATCAGATCTATGATGCACTTAGATGCTATAAATAGTAGGTATGCGACACTAATGTATTCAATGAGTCCATTGTCTTTATTGAAATGCCTGGGTAATTTTAAGAAAATTTCATTATGATAGGGATAGCTCACTATAATTGTTGGTGTTCAAGGAGGAATTCCTAGTAGGCACGAGTCATTAGCTCACATTGTTTATGTCCCTGGTCTTATTGCCCATTGCTCCTACTGATTGAGTGGTCTGATTTAGTATTCAGATTGCTGTGATGTGTTGGGTTTTTTGCATGAGACTCAACAAGAATTCTGTTGAACCATATCATTAGAGAAAGGAGAAGTCATGACAAGGTTTTGTATGTGAAGCTATAAAAGGATCATTGATGAGAGGTATGACTGATGGAACCAACTTTGCAACATGTGCGGGTGCAACGATTGTTTGTTGTCACATTCTTTCATAGTGCATGCTCTTGCTTCAACAAGGAGCTTGATGCTATGGGGGATAAACAAAATCCTATGGTTATGTTCATGTACTAAGGGAGAGCAAATGTTAAGCTAACAAATGAATATGTTGTTCAAGTCTAGTAGGGCTTAGTAATTGAACATTGATTGACTCTCGCTAATGGATATCTTGGCCCTCATAATGATGAAGAATGTAACTAAATGCTATACATGTTGTGAATTGTAGATTCTTGTGAAAAATTCATTTTTTGAATTCAAGTTGTGCAATAGTAAACAAGTTGAGGGCACTCCTATTAGGTGTAATGCAACCTGTCAATCCTTGCGGAAGTATAGAATTGTTGGTTTGGTTATTCAGCCTCTGTTTGGAGGTGATCGATGGCACCATATGCTACCACATGGTGTATTGGAGTGTTAGATGATTCTAGAATGTTGACATGATACGAGGTGGATGCCAACTATGTTTTGGGGTTGGGCAATAGGAATTGATGTTGCAGTGTGCAAGTTGATGCCCCTTATAGATCCAACTCCATTCTCCATGGTATAGAATCATGACCTTGAGTTATGTAAGGCTACCCACTTAGTTTAAGAATATAAATAAGTGGTGGAGAAGGAACTTATAAGGATTCTCTAAGTAATAATGAGTGACATGGGCCCAACCAAGTTTGGAAATCAAGTAACCTAAGCTGAAATTGTAGTTTAGAGAGGCTTCCTTAATAATTGATTAGAATCAAATCCTCTTAAAAAGGGAGCTAGAATGGGTGAGAGACCCATTTGGCTCATTCCCTACTTTTACATCATACACTATCAACAAGTCGAGTTGTTTGGCAATGCATCCCAAATTGGGTAGTAAATTCTTCTGAAGGCTAAATAATTGTGGAAGACTAATATCGAACAAGTACTTTGAGGGAAAGGTGAAAAGAACTTTGAAAGAAGAGTCAAAGAGTGCTTGAAATAATAAGGAGTTAAGTACATAATGGAGGTTGATGTTGCACAATGATAAAATGTAGAATATCATCAAATAGTTTGTTGCATGGCTCGATTAGTAGACTATCTTGGGCCAAAGTAGTGGCCAGAGCCCTAGTGGATTTTACTAGTGTAGAAAGCATCTCATGGCCAATCATACTGCTCAAACCATTGAGGTGTGCCTTGGTGGCATCATCTACTTTGGTGATGGCCAGTGGGCTCCTCATGTGACTTATCTTGAATCACAAACCAAGGAGTCTGACATGCTTGCAAGTTGATAGGTGAGCAAGCCTAAAAGACATAAGGAAGCTAATTAATGGGATCCACATTTGAGGGGTGAGCCACTGACCAACCCAGATCTTCTATAAAGGGTTGGAGTGAGAGCATGCTTGTGGGGACCCAAAAGATGGTGAAGCATTCCTGAGTAGAGCCAAGCCAGAGGAAACTCTAATGGATGTCAATAGTGGTATTGATGCACAAATCATTTGTTTAATAGGGGTATAAAGGAGAAAGACTAATCAAACCATCTAGTAGCTAGTTCTGTTCGAAGTTTTCCTCAGGAATATTGGAGCCATAATCAAAGTTTTATCAGATAAACCTAATGATTGAAGGTATCAGGCGAAAAATGCCCTCGACCTACTACCAAACTTTAAATAGATATGAAAGCTTGAATTTTTAGATGAGTTGAGCCAAGGAACCTAGGCTCAAAGTGGACCATTTTTAGTAAGAAAAACTAGCACCGTGGATTGAATCAAAAGTCAGGTTATGGTGTCTAGTTGTGCGATAACCTAGAGCCCTCAAAGGGTGTATTAGGGTAGTAGAATTGTGGTCATGGAAGTTGAAATCCATTAAGGAGTTGTAACAACTCACGTACAAAATGAACATGCCCCAAAAATGGATGGTGCAAAAGTATGAAACCCACACCTAGTCGTCGATGCAATGCAAGGACCTAATGAGCAGGAGGGTGCAATGATCTCT
>JAIUJO010000117.1:1311398-1424841 GCA_023846275.1 Vanilla planifolia
TTAAACCCTAGTGCTTATTCGACCAACAATTTTCTACTTTTTTGTAGGTAACACAACATCACACACACCCACTTACGATAATTCTATCAAAGAAAGCAAGATTACCAGTAAGGAATCACCTTATCCATGCATTAGCAACATGCAACTCTAAAAGTCCTAAAAAAGCTACACTTTGGGGTCCTCACACGTTGTGGCCATGTTGCCACTAAGCACATGCAAAAAGGCTATAGTGAGCACGTATAGTGCAAGGTTCTGTAGCACCAATAATGCTTGGCAACAGAACATGCTTAAACGCTAACACATTGCAACAACAACCTCCTATTTATTGTAGGACACACAACATCTTACATTACTAAATACAGATTGTATATTATGATAATTCTATCATAGAAGAAGGTAAAACATAAATAAGGATCACTTTATCCATGCAATAATAACCTACAGTGCTTAAAGTCTCAAAGAAAGATACACTTTGGGGCCCACACATGCTGTACATGCAAGTTGCCTTGAGTGCACGTAGATGGGGGACTACTTGTGTGTACTTTCCTTGGCACATGAGTGGCTCTAGTAGTGCCTAGCTAGGGCTATAACCTAACATGCTCAAACCCTGGCATGTATTACACCATCCATCTTCCACTTTGTCATAGGATGCAATCCGTCCAACATACCCACATAAGAATTGTATATTATGATAATTCTGTCAAGGAAGAAGGGAACATTACAAATAGCAAATCACCTTATCCATGCGATAGTAACCAATAGAATTGAAAGTATCAAAAAAGTTACACTTTGGGGACCACACATGTTGCACGTGTAGGCTGCCATTAAGCAAACATGGATAGTCCTCTCGCTCTTTCACTTTGCTATAGGCTACATAGTGTCACATATACCCACTTATAGATTTTGAATTGCAACAATTGTATTAAGGAAGAAGGTAAGACTAGTAATAGGGAAATCACCTTATCCATATGATAATAGCCTACAGTACTAAAAGTCCTTAAAAATTTACACTTTTGGAATACATACACTACATGCATAGGTTGTTAATGAGCATGCAAAGACTATCCTATGCATGCATGCATAATACACTGGTGTGCATGCTGCTCTAATGGTGCTCAACTAGGGCTACATTCCAATAGGCTTAAACCTTAGTACATATTACACTAATCATTTTCCACTTTTTTGTAGGCCACAAAACATCACTCATACTCACTTGTGCATTGTAAATTAAGAGAATTCTGTTAAGGTAGAAGGAAAGCCTTCCAATAAGGAATCACCTTATCCAAGTGACACTAGCGCACATTGCATAAATTTCTAAAACAAGTTATACATGAGGGTCACCACATGCCACACACATAGGTTGGTACTGAGTACATGCAAACATGATACAATCATGCATCTTATGTACTAGCAGGTGCACAACTCCAATAATGCACAAATAGGGCTTTAGTACAACATCCACAAACCTTAGTACATATTGCACCATCCAACTTCCACTTTACTATAGGGTGCACACCATCCCACATACCCACAAGTAGATTGTATATTGTGACAATATTGTCAAGGAAGAGAGGAAGGTTACCAATAAGGAATTACCTTATCCATGTGAGAACAACATATAGCCCCAAAATTTCTAAAAAGGTTACACTTTGGGATCCCCACATGCTTTGCATGTCGGTTGCTGCTAAGCGTGCATTGATAGGAACCCATATGCTTAAGAAATGTATTAGTGAGAGCACAGCTGTAGCAACACTCGTGTATGCTTAAACCATAACACATATTGCATCACTCATCTTCTATTATGTAGTAGGCCCATATAGCATCCCACATGGCCACTTATAGATTAAAAATTGTGATAAACTATCAAGGAAGAAGGAAACACTAATAGAGATAATCATCTTATCCATGCGGGTAGTAGATAGTAGTACAAAAAATTTTTAAGAAGTTACAAACTAGGATCCTCATATGCCACACATGTAGGTTTCGACTTAACACACATTAACAGGCCCCATGCATGAGTGTAGCTAGGCCCCCATGCACATGTACATTTCATTATCATTCATACTGCACCAGCAGCACTTAACTAGCACAATAAGCCAAAATTCTTAAACCCTTACACATATTGAACCATCCATCTTCCACTTTGTTGCATGCTGCACAATATCCCACAAGCACAATTATAGATTATATATTGCATAAATTGTATTAAGAAAGAAGGAAAGATTATCAATAGGTACTAACCTTATCCAAGCCATAGAAGATAGCAGTGCTAAAAATCCCAAAACAAAGTTACACTTTGTAGTCCCCAAATGCCATGCACTTAGGTTCCCCAAAGTTCTCATCGATAGTCCCCCATTCTTATGTGCTGTGTACTGGCATTTGCACAACCCCAACAACACTCAAACAGAGCAATAACCTAGAATGTTTAAACCCTTGTGCATATTATACCACCAAACTTTTGCTTTGTTGTAAGCCATACAGTGTCCCACATGCACACTTGTAGATTATTTATTGTGTCAATTCTATCAAGGATGAAGACAAGACAACTAATAGGTAATCACCAAGCCTAAAAATCCTAAAAGATGTTACACTTTGGAGTCCTCACATACCATGCACATAGGTTGCCACATAATGCACATCAACAAACCTCAGTGTGTGTGCATAGACAAGCCCCCACCTACACCTCTATTACACTAGCATTCACACAACATCAAAAATGCTTAACTACTATTATAGCCCAAAAATTCTTAAACCATTATGCATATTGAACCTTCTATCTTCCACTTTGCAATAGGTCACACAACATCCTACATGTACACTTGTGCATTGTATATTGTGACAAGTCAATTAAGGAACAATGTTAGGCTATCTATAGATAATTAATTTATTCATGTGGTAGTAGCCAGTTATGGTAAAAGTCCTTAAAAAAGTTAAACTTTGGGGTCCCCAAATGTCATGCATATAGATAAACTTCCCACACATATGCAATACATTGACGTGTGCTTAGCTCCAACAGCACTAAGCTAGGGTTACAATCCAAAATACTCAAACCCTTATGCATATTACACCATCCATCATTCACTTTGCTGTAGTTCACACAGCTTCTACATGCCAACTTGCAGATTCTATGTTGTGACAATAATGTTGAGGAAGAAGACAAGACTAAATAGGTAATAACCTTATCCATGTAGCAGTAGCCCACAACACTAAAATTCTAAAACAAAGTTACATTTTGGGGTCCCCAGATGCTGCACATGTAGGTTGCCAAATAACACACTTCAATAGGCCTCCATCTACATGCTCAATGCACTATTGTTTGCACAACACAAGTAGTGCTCAGCTAGTGTTTATAGCACAAAATGCTTAAACTCATGCACATATTACACAGCATCCTATATGACCACTTGCACATTATATATTGTGATAATTTTATCAAGTAAGATGGCAAGACTACAAATAGGTAATCACCTTATCTATGCAAGCTTAGCTTGCAACACTAAAAATACCAAAAAAGGTTACACTTTTGTGTTCCCATATGTCACTACACAGGTTGCCACTGAGCACATGTGGATAAGCCCCCAGGCATGCATGTAGAAAGGCCTTTGTGCACATGCTTACTGTTCTTTGATTTGCTTAGCACTAATAGTACTGTACTAGGGCTATAGCCCAAAATGCTTAAAACCTTGTGCATATTACATCATCAATCTTTCACTTTGTTGTAGGCCACACAACATCCCATATGCCAACTTGTGGATTATATATTGCAACCATTCCATCAAGGAAAAAAGCAACACTACCAATTTGTAATGACCTTTTCCATGTCGTAGGAGCTTGTAGTGCTACAAATAAAAAATTTTACACTTTGAACTCCACACATACCATACATGAAGGTTGCCTTTGAACACATGTGGACAAGCCCTCAAGAGCATGTGCAGACAAGTCCCCACTGGCATGCATAGTGCATTATCATTCACACAGCACCATTAATGCTTGGCCAGGGCTACAACCAAAAATGGTTATGCCCTAGCACATATTACACCATCCACATTTCACTTAGTTACAAGCTGTACAGTGTCCCAAATTCCCACTTGTGGATTATATATTATGATAATTCTATTAAGTAAAAAGGTAAGATTACTAATAGGTAATCACCTTATCCATGTGGCAATAACCTGCAATGCTAAAATTCCCCAAAAAAAGGTTATACTTAGGGTCCCCAAGAGCTGCATGCATAGGATGCCACTTATTGTGCATAGATAGACCCTTATGAGTGTGCATATAGATATTCCTCCATGTATGTGCATAATGTGCTAGCATGCACGTAGCTTCAGCATCACTTAGCCATGGCTATAACAAAAAATACTTAAACCTTATCACATATTGCACCATCAATTTTCCATTTTGTTATAGGCCACACAGTGTCTAACATGCCCACTTACAAATTATATATTGTGACACTTTTATGAAGAAAGAAGACATGTCTATCAATAGGTAATTACTTAATCTATGCGATAATAGCCCGTAGTGCTAACAAACCTAAAAAAAGTTACACTTTGGGGTCCTCACATGCTGTGGCATAGGTTGTCACTCAATGCATGCACATGGGCCTTGTAAACATGCAAATAGGCTCCCACTCACATGTAGATAGGCCCCATGCACACATGTAGATAGGCCTTCACTTATGTGCATACAAATTGCCACGTGTGCACAGTGCTGTAGTGTGCTTAGTCTTATACTAGGTGCACTACTGTTGTCGAGCTTGGCTAAGGCCTCAACCTAACATGCAAAAATTGTTGCACAAATTGGCATAATCATAGAACCACCATATGTACTACTTTAATAATGTGAGAGACGAACCTAGTAAAATTTTAAACCTTTTGTAGATTTGATTTTTATTTTATGAATCTACTGTTTAGATCATGACCATTTATAGAGATTACAAAGGGAGGCATTTTATCCTTGCACCCAGGCAAGCCTCAGAGGGGCATGTCACGTCCTCAATTGTACAGTACTTGCACTAAAGTTATGCACAAAGTATCACAATAAGTAGAGCTAAGTTGAGCAAGTGAGCAAGCAAGCTGAAGTAGGAGTACAAGTAAGCAATCAAGCAAGTGAAAAAGCAAGCAAACTTGTAGTCCTTAATAAACTTCATAGATTGCTACATTTCATAGGGGACAAATCTACGACAACATATGGTTGGATCTCAGTGGATCATGGCAGCAAGTCCACTGTATCATTACAATGTCCCATTACAAATTTAAGTTGTTATTAAAGGATTCTACCTGTTGTTCATTCTTAACTATCATTTCTTATGGTGCCCAACTTAATACAACATTAGACTAGCCCATGGATGTGTGTCCTTCGGGTTCCAACACTTTTTATCAACAAAATAGTAAATGATAAGCCTAGGCATCACACTTAGCATGGATTCCTACTTAGACATGTTTAGTCATAATCCTACACATGATAGCTTCATGCCACTAGCTTTTCAACCAAGCAAAATGACTAATAATGTGAATCAATGGTTCCTCTCATATTAGGTTGAATTATTATGATGAGACATTCATGAGAAGGTTAAAACTAACCTTTATCATGATGGTCTAAACCTAGCTTATGTTCCCTATTGGTGGGTGAACAATCCAACACTTGGTGAATTTGTACTACACAATGATAAGAAAAGTTGACATTGAAGGATCAAAAAGCAATGTCTCTATGAACGCTTGGCTGCCAGAAGCCAGTTATCTTTGTGTTAACTTTTCTGACAACTCTAGCTTCAAATTTTAAAAGCTTAGAAGGTTTAATAGGCCACACTTTCATGATCCATATTTATAGAGGAAATTAGAATCAAATGAGCTTTTACCCTTTTGTTTTGTAGGAGATTTCTATATTTTTTGAACTCATCTTAGGGCACTTCTATTATCTTTTAATAGATGTGCTGCCCAATCAAAGCTTCCCATCTGACAATGTTTTTCACACAAATGGACCAACTAGGCAAGACTTAGAGACAAAAAAAAGGGTTAGCCCCACCTCTATCTCACTGAATAAGAAAAATAATGTTAAAAGTAATGGTATTTCAAGTAAGTCAACATGCCGACTCCCACTTACGCTACACCTCTGAAGTCATTTCAAAAAGTTAGATAAGAGTCATGCTCAATAGGGTTTTCTTTCCCTACTGATTTTCCTAAGCTCATTCCCTTGGTTGTGTTTTCATTGGATAGTAGATAGGGATAATGGAAACCTAGTTAATTTATTCATACATCTCACTAATTAGACAATAACGCTTTTGAGTCCCTTAATAGAGTCATATTTACTCCTACCATTTACCCATACTTGATTGAATTTCTTCACTTTGACATTCATAGCACTAGGTAAAAATAACAATGCATAAGAATTCTCAAGGACCATCACAATGCTTTATTTTCATTAAATATTCAAATTCCCTACATTCTACCAGTTCTTAGTCAATTTTTCAATGCCTGGGAAATGCCCCTATAGGGGCCACTTCTAATTCATCCCCTGGCCAACATGCATCGACATACTATCACCATCCAAGAAGCTCAATCAGTTCAATAATAGCTCATGGGTTCAGAATTGGGACCACCAAGCCCAGCCCTTAGAGGCAATCCTTTTCCCAAATTTATGGATCCATTTTGCTGACTCCCTTACCTACATTGCTTCATCAACCAAAGGCTATTCACTTTAGAGACCAGATGTAGTTATGAGTATGAATAAGAGTGGAAGGCACTAAACGATTTTTTATTTTCAAGGGACACCAGGGGTGCTTCAGATACCACTCAACATGCTGTGCTCTTCCAACTACTTGGCTCTACCTCTAACTGAGCTATTTCTAGGGCTGATGGACTGTTAAGAAGAAAAGTCAACTCTTCTCAAGGACCCACAGACATCTTCAGACCACTTAACGTTGCTATTAATTGCCACATCTAGGCTCAAGAATTTTAACTTGACTTCTTTTCAAATCTCATGCCAAATGGCTTTCTCTAATGGGTGTACTCCATCTCTTAGGATCAAATGACCTATGTTCAATTGTCATTCACATAGAATCTTCCCCTCATCAGACTTCAAAGTTCTTATTTGAATATTTACTACAACCACTAGTGGACACTCTGCGTGGGCTCACACACCGTGTTTTGTAGTGACCATTACACCCTCCTACTCATTAGTCCTTGCATTGCACTGACGACCGAATGTGGGTTGCATGCTTAAGTTTCATCCATTTTTAGAGCTAGTTGATTTGACAAGTCAATTGTTACACACTCTATAGATTTTTTAACTTTCATAACCACCATTTTGTAGTCTTAATTAACCAACACCATTTATGGGCTCAAGGTTAGCATGTAGCTGGACATCATAGCTTTGCTTTCCATTCACCTTACATCGCCAGTTCTGCTTATGAAAAATGGCCCACATGGAGCTTTGTTTTCTTGGCTCAACTCATTAAAGCATACTAGACTTCCTACAAATTTAACATTTGAGAATAGGTTGAGGGCATTGTGGGCCTAATGCCTATAATCATTAGCTTTACCTAATAGAACTCTGACTCTAGCTCAAGCTATCATGAGGGAAATTTCGAAGGGACTAGTTACTTGATGGTTTGATTAGTCTTTTCCCCTTAAACCGAAGTTAGATGAAAGATTTCCATGTAGTATTATTGCAGGCTTCCACCAAAGTTTTTGTTGGCTTTGCTACACTTAGAAATAGTTCACCATCTTTTAGGTCTTTAAAGGCATGGTCTCACTCGAACCCTCCATAGAATATATGGGTCAGTTGGTGGTTCACCCTTAAAATAAGGATCACACCAATCAACTTCCTTGTGCCTTCCAGGCTTGCTCCCCATTTACTCACAAGCATGTTAGACTCCTTGGTCCCTGTTTCAAGACAAATTAGATGGGGAGCTAATTGGCCATCACCAATGCATATGATGCCACCATGGCACACCTTGATTATATGAGCATTATGACCGACCATGACGATGATTTCTCCATGAGCGACATCCACTCGGGCTTAATGGCCCAAGATGATTTGCTCCTCGAGCCTTGCAAGAAACCATCTGATAATATTCTACATTCAATTAAGGCACATTGTCAGCCCTTATCTACTTACCTCAAACAATTTTGAGAACTCTTTAACACTCCTTTGAAAGCACTCTTATCTACATGATAGTGGCTCGTAGTGCTAAAAGTCTTAAAAAAGTTTCACATTGGGGTACCCATATTCCATATGCCCATGTTTCCACTGAGTGCATGTGGAAAGGCTACAACATACACACATACGATGCATAGGCACACATGCAGCTCCAATAGTGCTCGACTCTGACCTTAACCAGACATGCTTAAACCCTTGAGCTTATTGCAACAACCATCTTTCATTTTTATATAGGACACACAACATCCCATATTGCCAAATGCAAATAGTATTTTTTTTGACAATTCTATGAAGGAAGAAGGCAAGAACACTAATAAGGAATTACTTTATCCTTGTGACAGTAGCTCATCACATTTAACGTCCTAAAAAAGTTTCACTTTGAGGTCCCCAAAGGTCGTGCATGTAGGTTGTCACTAAGTGCAGGTGGATAGGTTACTGCTTGCGTGCATTGTGCCCTGGCACATGTGCAGCTCTAGTAATGCTTGACGAGGGCTATAGCACAACATGCTCAGACCCTTGTATGTATTGCACTATCCATCTTTCACTTTGCTATAAACTACAATCTGTCCCACATATGACATGTAGATTGTATATTACTACAATTCTATCAGGAAAGAAGGGAACACTACCATAGGAAATCATGTTTTCTAGGCAACAGTAGCCTATAGCACTAAAAGTCCCAAAAGTAGTTACGCCATGAACATAGGTTGCCCTAGGCACATGCAAACTGTCCCCTACAAATGCTTGAGTACATTGACATGTGCAAAGATCTAGGAGCCATATTACACAATCCTCCAATATGCTTAAGCCCTAGTTAATATTACACCATGCATCTTCCACTTTGTGGTAGGCTACATAGTGTCCCATATCTCCACTATTGGATTGTATATTGTGACAATTTCATCATGAAAGAAGGCAAGACTACTAATAGGGAATCACCTTATCCATGCAATAATAGCATGTAATGTTAAAAGCCTTAAAAAGTTACATTTTTGAGACCTCGCATGCATTGCACATAGCTTACTACTGACAATGCTTGGGATGTCCTACGAATGAGTTCACCTTCCCATGGCATACATGTAGCTCCAATAGTTCTTAAATTGGGCTATAGTCTAACATGCTTAAACCTTAGTGCGTATTACACCAACCATTTTCTACATTTCTATAGGCCACACAGCGTCACACATACTCACTTGCAGATTGTATATTGTGACAATTCCATTAAGGAAGAAGGAAAGATGACCAATAAGGAATCATCTTATACATAATATCGCAGGATGCACCACAAAAACCCTAAATATGTTACTCTTTGGGGTCGCCACATGCTATGCATGTAGGTTATCATTAAGCACATACAGACAAACTATAGTGCACGATAGTATGTACTAGTGCTCATGCAACTTCAACAGTGCTCTACTATGGCTGCAGCACAACATGCTCAAACCATAGTGCATATTGGACCATACATCATCTACTTTACTATAGGGTACAAACTATTCTACATACCCACAAGCAAATTGTACATTGTGATTATCATGGACAAAGAGAAGGATACCAATAGAGAATCACCTTATCCTTGTGACAAAAGCTTACAATATTAAAGTTATCAAAAAAGGTTACGCTTTGGTGTCTCCACTTGCTCACACGATGATTGCCAATTATTCCATGCACACTGGCAACCACACATGTGAGTAGTGCACTTGTGAGTGCACAACTCCAGTAGTGCTCAGGTTGGGCTAGAGCCCAACTTGCGTAAACCTTAGTGCATATTATTCCATTGATCTACCACTTAGCTGTAGGCCACACAACATCCCATAAACTCACTTGCATTTTGTATATTGCATCAATTCTATCAAGGAAGAAGGAAAGAATACCAACAACAAATCACCTTGTCCATGTGATAGTTTCCTGCACAACAAAATGTCTTTAAAAAAGTTACAATTATGGTCTACACATGGACTACGCTATTTGCCACTAAATGCACATGGGAAAACACCAAAGAGAGTGCATAGAAAAGGCACTAACATGCCCACACAGTGCACATACAGGCATGTAGCACCATATATGATAGGTTAGGGCAACAACAAAAGGTGCTTAAACCTTAGCATATATTATACCATCTATCTTCCACTTTATTACAGAGTGCACAAGATCCCGCATGCCCACTTGTAGATTATATATTATAGTAATTCTGTGAAGAAAGAAGGTTAGACTATTGATAGTTAATCACCTAATCGATGTAATAATGTCTTGCAACACTAAAAATCCCAAAAAAAGTTACACTGTGGAGTCCACACATGCCACTCATGTAGTTTACCATTGAGTGCACATGGAGAGCCTTTGAGGATGCACATAATGCTTTGGCATGCATGTAGCACTATCAGAACTCAGGTAGAGCTATAATTGAAAATGCTTAAACCCTTACACATATTACACAATCTATCTTCCACTTTGTTGTAAGTCATACAACATCTCATATGGCCACTTTTGGATTATATATTATGATAATTATACCAAGAAAGAAGGAAAGACTACAAATAGGTAATCACTTATCAATGTGGTAGCAGCTTGTAGTGCTAAAAATCTTAAAAAATGTTAAAACTTTTGGGGTCCCCATAGGCCACACGTGTTGGTTACCACTATGTGCATTTAAATAAGTAGTTGGGCTCATGCAGACATGCCTCCCTACACTCTTATAATGCACTAGTGTTCATGCAACACCAATAGTGCTAAGCTAGGACCATAACTCCAAATGCTTAAATGTATTTTATACCCATCTATCTTCAACTTTGTTGTAGGCAACAAAGCATATAATAAGAATGCTTGTAGATTATATATTATGATAATTCTAATAAGGAAGAAGGCAACTCTACCAATAGGTAATCACCTTATCTATGAGACAGTAGCCCAAAATTCTAAAAATTCGATAAAAGTTACACTTTGTGGTTCACACATCCAACACATGCAATTTTTTGCTAAGCGCATGAGGATAGGCTCCTTGGTCCATGCGTAGAGCACTAAGCATTGGCATGATCATAACATGAACACCACTTAGCTAGGGATATAGCCTAAAATGCTTAAACCCTTGTGCATATTGCACCATTCATCGTCCATTTTGTTGTTGGCCACATAATTTCCCATATTCCCACTTACGAATTATATATTGTGATTATTTATCAATAAAGAAGCAAAGTCTACTAATAGGGAATCACCTTATCGATGTGGTCATAGCTAGTAGTGCTAAAAATCCCAAAAAAAAGTTTCACTTTGGGGACTCTGCATGACATGAATGCAAGTTTCCATTAAGCATGTGTATATAGGGTCCTAAGTGCCCATCCAATGCACTAGTGTTCACACAACACCAATAATGCTTAGTTAAGGCTATAGCCCAAAATGCTTAGACCCATGCACTTATTACACCATCCATCTTCCACTTTGTTGTAGGCTGCATGACATCCCACTTGCCCACTAATAGATTATATATGCCAATAATTCTATTAAAGAAGAAGGATAAACTACTAATAGGTAAACAACTTATCCATACAAGAGCAGCCCACAGTACTAAGAATCCCAAAAATCTTACACTTTGGGGTCCAAAAATACTACCCATGTAAGTTGTCACTGAGTAAAGATCGACAAGTCCCTAGGCATGTGCTCAGACAGGCCCCTCAGTGCATGTAGTGCACTCGCATTCATATAGCACCAACAACAGTCAGTTAGGGTTACAACCCAAAATGCTTAAACCCCTACACATATTGCACCCTCCATCTTCCACTTTATTACTGGTCACAAAACATCATACGTGCCCACTTGCATATTATATATTATGATAATTTTATTAAGAAAGAATGCATGACAACCTATAGGAAATCATCTTATCAATGCGACAGTTGCCCACATTACTATTAATCAAATAAATATTTACACTTTGGTGTCCCCTCATGCCACACATGAAGATAAGCCCCACTCATGCATACAAAGTGTGTGCCATCCTCCATCAACACTAGGCTAGGGCTAAAGCACAAAATTCTTAAACCATTATGCACATTACACCATTGATCTCCCACTTCATTATAGGTCACACAACATCCTACATACCTACTTGATAATTTTATAATGTGACAATTCTATCAAGGAAGAAGGCAAGACTACCAATAGGTAATCACCTTATCCATGTGGTAGTAGCCTATAGTGCTACAAATTTATAAAAAAGTTACACATTTGGGGGTCCCCACTTGCCGCACTCATTGGTTGCTATTAAGCACATGTGGCCAGGCGTCAGTCATGTGCATAGATATTCCCCACATTCTTGGAGAGCACTATTTTACATGAAGCACCAACAATGCTCGATTAGGACTGTAGCCTAAAATGGTTAAACCTAAGCTCATATTGCACAATCCATCTTTCAATTTGCTGCATACCACATAGCATCCCATCTACCTTCTTGTAGATTTTTATTATGATTATTTTGTTAAGGAAGAAGGCAAGACTACCAATACGTAATCACTTTTAGGTCCCCACATGTCGTGCACTCAGGTTGCCACTGAGCACGTGCAAATAGGCCCCTATGCATGAGCATAAATAAGACTTGTGCACAAGCTCTATGCACTGGCATGTGCATAGCTTTAGTAGTGCTTGGTTTAGGCTATAGCCCAAAATGCTTAAACCTTGGTGCATATTACACCATCCATCTCTACTTTGTTACTAGCCATATAACATCATACTTACCCACTTGTACATTATATATTGTGAAAATTCTATCAAGAAAGAAGGCAAGACTACCAATAACTAATCATGTTATACATGTAGTAATAGCCCATAGTGCAAAAATCCTAAAAAATGTTACACTTTATGGTCCCTATAAGTCATAGGCACAGGATGTCACTTGACATGTGCATAAAGGACCTGAAGTTTACATGGATAAGCCCCCCACATGTGTGTGTAGATAGACCACCTTTGTGTGTAGATTGATAGGCCCCTATACATTCACAAACTGGTTGACAAGCATGCATAATGCTTTAGTGTGCTTAGTGTTATACCAGGCTCGTTGCTTCAGTCAAGCTAGGCTAGGGCCTCAGTCTAATGTGCACAAACCTTTGAGCAATTTTGAACTCTCATAGAACCATGAAAACATTACTTTAATGATGTAAGTGACAAAGCCAACAAAATTTTTAAAATTTTTTATTGTATTTGGTTGTTATTTTATGAATTTGCTAATTGGATCGTAATAATTTATAGAGACGACAAAGTGAACAATTTTATCCTTGCACCCAGGCAAGCCTCCATGGGGCAAGCTGCATTGTTAGTTACACAGTACCTGCAAAAAGTATCGTAATAAGTAGAACTAAGTGAATAAGAGAGCAATCAAGCAAAGTGAGCAACCAAGCAATTGAGCAGGTAAGTAAGCAAACATGCAAGCAAGCTCACAACAATTAATAAACTTCATGGATTGCTACATTTTGTAGGGGATGAATCTACTACAACATATGGTTGGCTCTTAATGGATCTTGATAACAATGCCACTCTAACACTTACAATGGCTCTTTGAAAATTTAAGTCATTTGTAGAAGATTCTACCCATCATTTGTTCTCAACTATCATTTCTTACCATGTCCTTGCCATCCAACTTAATACAACATTACTCTAGCTAATGGTTATGTGCTTTTGGGCTGTCAAAGCCCATACTATCAACCAATAGGTGAATGAATGTCCTAGGCATCACATATTAGTTAGATTCTTAGAGACATTATGTAGAGTAAAACTAACCTATCTTACGATGATCTAAACCTTTCTTACCTTTTTCATTGGTGGGTGAACAATCCAACACTTGGTGAATTCCACTTCAAAATGATAGGAGGAGTTGACATCAAAGGATCAAAAAGCAATGTCACTATGAATGCTACGATAAACTTTTTGAGACCTCTAGCTTCAAATTCTAAAATCCTAAAGGATTGATAGGCCACACTTTTATGATTCATATTCATACTAAAAATTAAAAATCTAACAAGATTTTTCCTTTTTATTCCACAAGAGATTTCTTTTCTCATTGAGCTGATCTTAAGACACTTGTATTATCTTTTATTAGATGCCATGCCCCAACTAAACTTCCTATTCGACAATCTCTTCTGCCCTGATTGACCCATCAAAGTGAGATTTGGAGGTAAAAGAAGAGGCTAGGCCTCACCTCTATCTTACAAAAAAGTTAAAATAATCCTAAACGTAGTGGTTTTTCAATTTCATGAAGAAGTCGACTCTCATTAATGCTACACCTCTCAAGTCATTTCACAAATGTTGATTAGAGAAAAGCTCATCAAAGTCTTCTTTTCCCTACTGATTTGTTAAGGCAATTCCCTTGGCTATGGTTTTGCTAGATAATAGTTAGGGACGATAAGAATCTCATTAATCCATTCATGTGCATCACAAATTAGATGATGAGGCATTTGACTATCATAAGAGAGTAATAGTTACTCCTACCATTTATCCATGTTTGGTTGAATGTCTTCTCATTGACATTTGGGGCACTAGGTAAAAATCACATTGCATTATCCTCGAAGACCATCGCAATGCTTTGAATTAAATAAACATCATATTCTTCAAATCTTACAAATGATGAGTCGATTACTTGACGTCGAGGGAAGGCTCTAATAGGGTCACTCCTAATTCATTCCTCACCTGACATGCATTGACCAACTCTCACTTTGCAAGTAGCTCGAGCAGTCTACTGATAGCTGATGGGTTTGGGATTGGGACCCCTATGTTAAACCCTCAGAGCCAATCCTTTTCTTGATGTTACAAATCCATTTTATTGACTTCACTTGCCTATATTGCTCCATTGACTAGAGGCTGTTCACCTTGGAGACCTAACGTGGTTAAGGTTACGATCAAGCATGGAAGGCTCTTGGCTATTTGGATTTTCAAGTGTCAGCAGCGGTGCATCAGACACTACATGACATGCTGTGCTCTTCCAATTGCTTGGCCATACCTCCAACTAACTTATTTCTTGGGTAGAAATGCTGCTAACCAAAAAAGGTAACTCTTCTTGAGGCACTAACTGACATCTTTGGACCACTTGACGTTTCCATCGATTGCCACATCCTGGCTTAAGAACTTTAACTCAACTCTTATTTGAAGCTAATGCCAAATGGTAGTCTCTGATGGGTTTTCCCCATATCTTAGAATCAACTAACCCATGTGCAAGTGTCATTCAATTGGAACCTTTTCCCTCTTTAGTCCTTAAAGTTCTCGTTTGAGTATTTGGTACTACTACCAATATTTGCACCAGTAAAAGCTCCACGTGGGCTCATGCCTGCATTTTGTAGCTACCATTGCACCCACCTACTTATAAGGATGTTGCATTACACCGACGGCTAGGTGTGGGTCTCATGCTTAAGCACCATCGATTTTTGGGGCTAGTTGATTTGACAAGTGAGTTGTTACACATACCTAAGCAGATTTCAACTTCCATGTCTTCCTTTTGGCTATCTAAATTGACCAACTCCCTTTGTGGACTTTATGTTATCACACAATTGGACACCGTAACATGGCTTTCTATTCGTCATACATTTTTAGTTTTGCATACAAAAAATGGCCCACTTGGAGGCTAGATTCATTTGCTCAACTCTTCATAGAAGTTAAGCCTTCTTGCTTATTTAAAGTTTAAGAATAGGTGAAAGGGCATTGTTCCCCGACACCTTTAATCATTAGTTTTACTCGATAAAACTCTAACTATTGCTCTAGCTATCTTGACGGAAAGTTCGAAGGCAACAAGCTACTAGATGGTAGATTAGTATTTCACCCCAATACCTAAGTTAGGTGAATTATTTGCACATCAGTATCACTGTAAACCTTCATTAGAGTCTCCTCTAGCTTCACCATGCTTAGGCATCGTTCACCTTCTTTTGTGTCCACACAAGAATCCTCTCACTCAAACACTTCATAAAAGATTTAGGTTAGTCTGTGGCCCACTATTCAAATGAGGATCCCACCAATCACCTTTGTTGTACCTTCTAAGCTTGCTTATTATCAACATGCAAGAATGTTAGGTTCCTTGGTCCATGTTTTAGGACAGCTCAAATGGGGAGCTCACTGACCATCAACAATACACATGGTGCCAATCAATGGTACAATCATTGTGACTTGCTACAATGATGATTTCTCCATGGGTGATATCGACATATGCTCTAGTCGTTGTGATGGCCCAAGATAGTTTGCTCCTTAAGCCATGCTAAGAAAATTAGATGATGTTCTACATCCAGTAGAGTCACACCATCGGCCCAAATCTGCTTCACTACTGGCAATTTCAAACACTCTTTTGCTCTTGTTTTAAAGTCCCTTTCATCTTTCCCTCACAGTACTTGTACCCTATCGGTCTCTCAAAGTAATTTATCCTTGGATGAAATTTACCACCCAATTTGGGCTGCATTCCCAAACAAGCTGACTCATTTACGGTGCCTTATGTATGATGTGGGTATGAGCCGAACGAGGCTCTCACCCTCCTTGATGCCCCTTTTTGGTGGACTTGATCCCGATCTATCGCTGAAGACACCTCTCTAGACTACAATTTTGGCTTTTGGCTACTCAATTTACAATCTGGGCTTGTCTTATTGTGCTTATTATTACTAAGGGAATCCTCATAACTTCCTTCTCCTCCACTTATTTATATACTTAAACTAAGAGGGTTGCCTCACTTAACATGGTATCATGATTCTATCACATATGTTGTTATTAGGACTGCTAAATAGTTTATGGAAACTTAGAGGAAGCACTCTGTATAGAAAGTGAACTTAGGGAAATATAGACTCCTATTTAGTAAGGGCATGTTGAGTAAAAGAAGGAAGATGGTGGTTGGGTAAGTGCATATGGCCCAGGCAAAGAACATTAACTACTTAGGTGTTCCTATTTTGACAAATCTATTTAAAAAAGGAGAGCTTAACTTTATTATTTAGAATGTTGAAAAGCAAGTTGCAAGATAGAGAATTATACCTCTTTCATTGCCAGGTAGGATTTCTATGATTAATTTGATACTCACAATCATTCTTATTTTTTATCTAAGCCACTATATTTTGCCAAAAGGACTAATATATGAGTTGGAAAAGCTATTTAGATACTACCTATGGTGTGGTGGCAATGATGGTCATTTAATACATTATGTGGATTAAAAAATTAACAACCTTGCCAAAAGTGGAGGAAGGCTTAGATGTCCACACCTTTACCATTTGACAATGTGCATTGACTATGAAGCAATGCAAAATAATTTTAGCAAGAGAAGATAGCATTTAGGACAATTTAATGGTAGGAAAATACCTCTTGGGTGAGACGAGTGTGGGTATTCCCAGGGGAACCCCAAGAGCTTATAGGCTTACTAATAATGCAATGCTTTGGGCTACTTCTTACTTGGTATGAAGAATTGGTGATGATAAAGAAGTGCACTTTGCTAAAGATAATTGGCTTTGTGCAGTTCTAATTATATATGGCCAACTTATTTCAATATGCGTGTGGAATGGTCGAATAAAGTGGGGGATCTTATTATGGAGCATGAGGCTTAGAATGTGTACAAAGTAAAGGCTTAGGCTGGTGATGTTTTATTTGATAGAGTGTTGTAAGTCTCTTGGGCATTAGATGATAGAAAGGATGTGGTCATTCAAATTCAAATTGAGAGCTTAGAGGTGAATAATTATAGTATTTATAGTAGCATGATCATAACTAAATCCTTAGATATTATTAAAGCATCATGGGCTGCTGGGTACAACTATGGGTGGATTTGGAAGCTCAAAGTGCTACCTTTGGTTAACCTATTCATGTGGAGATCAATCAAGAATTGCATCCAAACTATTTTTTGGTTGATGAAAAGGTGAATTGCATTAAATGGGGGCTACCCATGGGGGTGTAGGGAGGCTGAAACACTACAACATATAATGTGCAAATGCTGTAGGGCAAAGGAGCTTTGAGGCATGTGAAGCATGAAGTAGGTTTTTTTTGCAATCTATCCTAATAGCAGTAGCAATGTAATGATGATATAGGATTTCTAGATCAACATGTGAGTAAAATTGTTAATCATGGTGGGTACATGCATTAGCTTGCCCTCATTACAACTATTTTTTGCCATCTTTGGATGAATAAGAATATGAAGAAGCATAATGAACAAGCAAGTAGTTGTGTTGTTTTGATGAGGAAAATATAACTAGATACTTTAGCTAGCTTGAAAATCAATCATGAATCATCCATGTTCTATTGGAGTCCTTCCAATCCTCATAAGTTGAAAGTAGCCTCATCTTAAGCTTCTCCTCCAACTAGATAGATCAAAACAAATTATGATGTATCATCTCGTAGGGATGTTATTGGGGTGGGTATGGTGGTCAATGATCAATTTGGAATGCCAATTCTTATTGTGAGTAACTTCTTCTACTCTGCTATTTTCAAGACTATGCTTTGCTCAACACCAAGTTCAACAATTTTCACATTGCTAAAATCTAGTCTGACTCTACTTTAGTGATATTGGAGGTTGATAAGTGCTGCATGGTCCTTCATGTGGTGGTAGGTATAGGAAGTTTCTTTAACATGTTAAAGATATGGGTGCTTTAAGGATGACACACATATACAAAAATGGCAATGGCTCTACCATTTGTGAGAATGGATTTATCCAAACCACTGAAGCAGGGTATGTAGATCAGTGGGCACTTGTAGTGAACTTTTCAAAGTTTTGGATAAGAGGCCCTTCCTGATATGTCATTTTTGTGTGGTCATGTTTTTCATTACACTAAGGAGTGCTCTTATGCCATGGTGCTAATTGAATTTCCAAGCAAAGCTAATAAGAATGAAGTAGATATATTTAGTGTTAATGAAAAGTGAGTCACTACACTTGTGTGCAGTAGGAATAAGGATGAGGATGACATGGGGAAATGAATGGCCAGGCCCTTGGATGCTTATGAAACAAAAGAAGAGGAGGGCTTCCTTGGTAGGATATCAAATGGAACAAAAAACTAGAGGTGAAACTAAGAATTAGAAGGAGGTCAATAGGTTTAGGAACAATGCAAAATGTGAGAAACATACAAGCAGAAGTAGGAGCATCTCTAAATCACGAGACAAGGAACCATTAAGTAAAGTTTGGACTCTAAAGACTCTAGATGGGCATCATCTTAACTCAAGTGGGGCTAAGACACAAAGAAAGTAGTAAGGGGTTTTTAAGAAGGGTGACACAAGTGAAGTTATAGGGCATCTGGAAGGTAGTTTTAATGAAGAAGATATTAAGATGGACTTTCAATAGGAAGGATGTATACCTGGAGATTCTCCATCTCATGTTGTGTCTCAGAATTGATTGTGCTGAGAGGGGATCCAGTCAAATGTAGTATATGGGCTACATACTTTGGAATAACATGCATGGCTAATGAAAAAACTTAGAGTTGAATTGCATGGACACTATAGTTTTTTATTTTTATTGCTATATCAAAGAATTCTTGTTGTGCATGGGAAGGATCTATAAGGAAATGAATATTGATTATTCAACAATTAAGCATAGGAGGAAGGTTATCTATAGGAGGGTATGGAAGTTTGTTTGTATTACTTCAACTTGCTATAGGTTGGGAAGTAATGAGGCTACCTGCTTAATGGATGCTAATTGATGGATGCCTTGATGGTAGTGTGTATACATCCATTGACAACTCAACTATGTGGTTATAGTTAGAGGGGGAGGAATTGTAAACAAGTGTGCATATAAACTATGGAGAATGTTTTTGGAGGTGACTATAGTAAGGTGTAAGGTTGGCAAAATAACACTAAAGAATAGAATGATAAAAGTGGCGTATTGATTATTAGAGGTGGTAATTAAAAAATTTGGGTATTTGGCTTTCTACATTATTTATTTTTAAACCATGAAAGGTTTCATAACTACAACAACTATTGAATGGGATATGAATGCAATCAATCGAGCTATAAGGTTGGTATAAAAACAACATGTAGTCATGGTGAGTTTGTGGCTGTCCCTAGGTTGCTATATGTGGACTACAAAATTGGCAATTATTTGCATGGTCGAGTGGATTACTTGGAGCTCCTTTGTAGAGTGGCTACAGTATTTTAGCATTGCTATTGTATGTATGACTTATGGGAGTGCATAGGATGTATCTATAAGGAAATTATTAACATGATTGCTATGCTATTATGTATTATTTTAAGGAAATATATAATGTATGGAAGGGTATCTTCAGTTCTCCAACTTACTACAAGCTAAGATGAAATGAGGTAGCTATGCCCAACGGCTACTTTTTGATTGATGTTTTCATTATAGGAAGTGTCTATCATGTTAAAGCCCAAGTTTGGGGCTACAACTAGAGGGGAAAATTTGTAAGAATTTGTGCTAAAAAATTATATAGAACTATTTTGGAGGGGATCTTGCTGAATGCAGTAAGGGGCAATGCTCGTAAAGGAATTCTAAAAAACAAAAAGCTTCAATTGGTAGTTACATTATCTTGGTGTGCTTGGATGTGATTGTACAATTTGCTACATACTAAGCATTATAAGAGTTGGAAAATGTGTGGATGCATATGGGATTTTTGCATGGAAGGGTTTTCTAGCCATGGCTAAGATCACAGGTGCTACTATAATTGGAAGAGGTTGCTGGGATTGTAGTGGATGTTGGCAAAACAACAAAAAGTTGGGAAGTGGAGTGTAATTCAAATTAAAATTAAATAGTTGAAATTATGGATTGGAATGTAAGAGGAATAAGGGACAAGAAATCAAGGGGTTATTTGTAGTGCATAGTTAGATTACTTAACATTGCAATGGTGGTGCTTATGGAGACTTAGGTGGATAAATTTGTAAGTAGGATGTTGCCTATTGGCATTTAGTACTTTGGAGGATCTGGGTAGATCTCAATGTTATGAATCTTTCACCACTGGTTGTTTTATTGTAGTGAAAGGCTGGTGTAGCTAATGTGTGAAAGTGCTGTGTAGTTTATGCCTCCAAGAATATTGCTACTTATGAGCTATGTGAGAAATTTTGAGATAAGTGTTAAATGGTAGTGGTCCAATTCTAGTTACTAAGGACTTTAATGCCCTTATGTCATAGGAGGAGAGATAATGAAGAAAGAAGTATAAGTGTCTTGTTGGTTAGTAGGAATGTTTTGGGATTATGTAGGAGCTTGATTTGATAGACTTGGGATTTATTTGCAATAATTATACATTGTGAAATGGGAAGGAAGGATGCACCATAATTTTTGAGAGGTTGGATAGGACTTTGATAAATCTTCAGAGGATCCACATCTTACCTAAAATTATTATTTCTCATTTATCTCACATGGGATTAAACCACTATAAATTAGTTATTAAGATGAGTGTGATATAGGATAAGGCCATTGAAAGAAGAAATTAATTTCAAAGTGTATGGCTTGCTTATCCTCAAACTGTGCACGTCATGTAGAAGGTGTGAAACAGATCGACTAAAGGTAATCTCATGGAGGACTTATCTACACAATGTTATAGACCTTTAATTTCTTTAAGTAGGTGGAGCAAGATGGAAATGAGAAACTTCATTAATAGGAATTGCTAGCTTGAGAAGGATATTCAAGAGCTACAACTTAAGGAGTTTAATGGGGGGTCTTACTAAGCAGGAGCATTTTCAACATGGGCAACAAATTATCTCTTTTCATAGGGAAGCTACACTTGTGTAGAGGTGGTGTTGACAACATGCTAAGGTTTAATGGGCTGAATTAAGAGACCAAAATACTTGATTCTATAAAATTATTGCAACATATATGAGTAAGAGCAAGCATTTCTTTCACTTGAAGGATTATAAGGGAGTTTTAGTTAGCTTTGCAAATGAAATTTAGTGCTTAATGATGAGTCAAATTACAAAGATGTGGTGCAACGATGATTTTTATTACCCTCCACATCACTTCTAATTATACAGGTGCATTGACAAGAAACATGTAGGTTTGCTTAACATGCCTAGTATTGAGTGGGAGGTTAAATGTGCTGTCAGACCAATAAGAAAGAACAAGGCACTTAGGATGGATGAATCACTATGGAGTTTATCCATGGGTACTAGGCCATTACCCAAGGTGACATTATTAGAGGAGTGCTATAATTTTTTCAAGATAGGAATATGCCAAAAATGTGGAAGGATACTCTTATTGTGTTTATACCTAAAGTGTAGGGTGTAGACCAACTAGATCAATTTAGGCCAATTAGCCTATGTAATGTAATTTATAAAATTGTGTCTAAGATTTTGGTGGAAGGATTAAAGGAAGTATTATCAGGGCTTATTACTAAGGAGCAAGGTGCATTTGGGCTAATCAAAACCATCTCTAACAACAATTTCATTTCCTAAGAAATGGAATCCCATATACACTCTTCTTCTTTCAGAGAGTGGCTTATAGCAATCAAGGTTGACATAGAGCAAGCCTATGACAAGGTGAGATGATAGTTTGCCAATGATATGATGAAGATCTTAGGTTTTCCTTCTCTATGGTGTGAGTGGGTTGAAGCTTACATTTCAGCCCTAAGGTTTGGCATTTTACTTAATGAGGTTGGGAAATAGCAGATCGTGGCTATTTGAGGACTGAGATAGGGCTGTGCACTATTGCCCTATTTATTTACCATTGTATCTTAATACCTACCATGGCTAGTAATAAAATCAGAAAGCAAGGTAGTATTGTGCTTTGATTATGGGAGGTCTAACCATGTTATTTCATATTTGTTGCATATTGATGATGTGATTTTGTATACAATTGCCACATGTACCATTGTTAGGACTGTTAAACAAATTATGGAAGATTATATGAAGAATTCTAGTTAGAAAGTGAACTTAGGCAAATCTAGAGTGTTGTTTAGCAAAGACTTGTTGAGTAAAATAAGAAAGATGGTGGCTGAGAAAGTTCACATGTCCCAGGTTAAGAATCTTAACTACTTGAGGGTTTTTGTTATTTTGACAAATTTGTTGAAAAAAGGGGAGTTTAACTTTGTCATCTAGAAAGTGGAAGAGTAAGTTGCAAGATGGAGAATTAGACCTCTTTCATTGGTAGGTAGGATTTCTATGATCAATTTGGTACTGGTAATTATTCTCAATTTTTACCTGAGCCACTATGTAATGTCAAGGGACTTATAAATGAATTGGAAAAACTACTTAGCAACTACCTATGGTGTTGTGTAAGCAATGATGAAGTATTCATTACATAGAATTTAGAAGTGTCACTCTATCAAAAGTGGAGGGAGGCTTTCGCATCGATGATTTCACCATTTGGCAATGTGCCTTGATCATGAGGTTATGTAGAAGAATCTTGGCAAGAGAGGATATAGCCTATGGGTCAGCATGATGAGTGAAAAATATTTCCTTGGTGAGAAGAATATGGGTATCTCTAGGGGAGCCTCACAAGCTTGTAGGCTTTTTTATAATGCAATGCCTTGGGTTATTTTGAACTTAAGGTGAAGAATTGGAGAAGGTTCTGCTATGTGCTTTACTAAAAACAATTGGCTTGATGGGTTTCAATTAGATGATTCCCAACCTATATTAATATGCATGCAAAATGGCTGAATAAAGTGTAGAAGATTATTATTAAGCATGGGGTGAGTGCAAAATAAAGACATGAGCTACTGATGATCTGCTTGATAGAATTTCGCACCTCCCTTGGGTGATGGATGGAAACAAAGATTTTCTTATATATGTTCAAACCAAGAGCTTAAATGGGGATAATTCTAGACTTTATAGTTGGATGATTAAGGATTAATTTCTTGAAGTTGTTGAAGCCTCATGAGTAGCATGCTACAACTATGGGTGCAATTGGAAACTCAAAGTGTTGCCTTGAGTCCAGCTTTTCATTTGAAGGATAATCACAAATTGTGTTCCAACAGCTACTTGGTTGGTGGTGAGGAGAATTGCATCCAATGTGAGCTACCCTTTTGGGCTGTAGGTAGTCTGAGATGTTACAACATATGACATGGGATTGTTGGAAGGTGAGGCAATTATGGGAGTTCCATAGCTTGAAGAAGGTGATTTCTACAATTAATTCCAATAGCAATCACAATATATTGAGGTTACAAGAATTGTATAGTAGCATGAGTAGTAAAATTTGAAGTCATTATGGTGAGATGCAACATCTTGCTCTTATTGTTGCTATTACTCTTTACCATCTTTGGATGAATAGAAATGTGAAAAGGCTCTACTATTTTGCTGAGGGAGATACTACTTGATACTTTGGTTGCCTTGGAATATTTCAAACATAAACCATCAATGTCCCATGCGATTCTTTCCAATCCTCATCGATTGAAGGTAACTTAATCTTTGGCTCCTCCTCTAACTTGGTGGATTAAAATTAATTATAGTCTAGCTATTCAAGGGGATGTCATTGGGGTCAATATGGTGGTTAAGGACCAATTTGGTGGGCTACTTCTTATTGTTAACCACATAGCCACTTACAGACTATATATTGAGATAGCCACTTACAGACTACCAATAGGTAATCAACTTATCCATGCGACAATATCCTATTGTGCTAAAAATATCAAAAAACATCACACTTTGTGTTTGTAACATAGCACATTGATAGACTACACCCTCAAAATGCATGCAGATAAACCAACACGTACATGCATAGTGCATTTGCATGCATGTAGTAATAGTCATGCTCAGCTCAGGCTACAACCTAACATGCTTAAACCCTTGTGCATAATGTACCATCCATCTTCCATGTTTTTGTAGGATGCACAACATCTTACATACCCACTTTTAAATTATATATCGTGACCATTCTTTCAAAGAATAAGGCAAGACAACCAATAGGTAATCACCTTATCCATGTAGTAGCAGCCCATAATGCGAAAAGCCCCAAAAAAGTTACACTTTTGGGTCCCAAAAGATTGTATGCACAGGTTGCTGTTGAGCACACATTGATAGGCACCTACATGCATGTGTAGTAAGGCTTCCTTATGTGTATGTAGTACACACGTGTGCATGCATCTTCAACATCGCTCAACTTTGTCTATAACCTAAAATGATTAAATCTTTGTGCACATTGCACCATCCATCTTTTACATTACTACAGGCTACATAGCATCCCAAAATTCCCACTTGTGAATTATCTATTGTGACAATTCTATCATGGAAGAATGCAAGACTTCTAATAAGTGATCACTTTATGCACGAGGGAGCAGGTTATGGTACTTAAAATCACAAAAGATGTTGCACTTTGAGGTCTTCACATGCTGTGCACATAGGTTGTCACTGAGCACATGCTGATAGTGTCAAGCACACATGCAAACCAGCCTACAAGGATGCGTGTAATGCACTGGCATGTGTGCAAGTTCAATAGTGTTTGGATAGGACAAAACCCAAATAATTAAATCCTTGTGCATATTGCACCATCCATCTTCCACTTCGCTACATGCCACACAACATCCTCCATGCCCACAAATAGATTTTATATTGCAACAATTATGTCAAGATGGCAAGGCTACCAATAGTTAGTCACCATGTCCATGTGATAATATCCTGTAGTGCTAAAAATCCCAAAAAATGTTACACTTTAGGATCCCAGCATGGCACATTTGTTTATTATCGTTGTGCATGTGTGGATAGGTTCCCACAGGTGGGCCTAGGTAGACCAAGACATTCCCATGTAGTGCATTGGAATTACATGCTTAAGCCATAGCACGTATTTACCTTTAGGCCACATTTCATCCCACATACCCACTTGTGGATTGTATATTGCAATAATTGTTTCATAGAAGGAAAGACTACAAATAGGTAATCACCTTATCCATGTAATAGTAGCCCACAATACTAAATATTCCAAGAAATAGTTACACTTTGGGGCCCCACTTATTACTAACAAAGGTTGTCACATGGCACGTGCAAACAGGCCCCCACATGCTCATGGATAGGCCCCAGTACACTTGTAGAGAGGCCCCTCGTGCACATGGACAAGCACTTGCATGTGTGAAAAATGTCCACCATATGCATGTGAAGTGCACTATTATGCACGGATATGTTACTGCACATGCTCTATGCTCTACAACACATGCATAGTGCTGCAGTGCACTCAGTGCTATGCCATGTGTGTAGCTCAAGCCACACTTGGGTAAGGCCTCAGCTTAATATGCATAAACCCTAAAGCAAATTGCCATGCTCATAGAACCACCACAAGCACTACTTTAACAATGTGAGCGACGAAGCCAGCAAAAAGTTTTAAGCCTTTTATGGAATTTTTTTGTTATTTAATGAATCTTTTTATTGTATCAGGACAATTTATAGGGATTGCAAAGTGAGGCATAAGCCTTGCTCCAAGACAGGCCTCCATGGTGTGCATCGCATCACTAGTTGCACAATTCTTGAAATAAAGTTTTGTAATATGTATCACAATAATTTGAGCAAAGTCGAGCAAGCGAGCTAAGTCAAGCAAGCAAGCAAACGAGGGAGCAAGCACTTGTAAATAAACTTCATGGATTGTTACATTTCATAGGGGACAAATCTACAACAACATAGGGTTGGACCTTAGTGGATCAAGGCAGTAAGACCAGTCTGCCACTTACATTGCCCCACCAAAACTTTATGTCATCTACAAAGGACTTTACCTCCCATTTATTCTTAACTATTATTTTTTATAGTGCCCGTGCCATGTAACTTACTTCAATATTATACTTGCCTATGGTCCTGTGTCCTTAGGGTGCCAAGCTCCTATTATCAGCTAACAATCAAATGATAGGCCTAGGCATCACATGTTAGTGTGGATTCTTACCTAGAGGCATTCCATTATAATCTTGCACACAATAGCTTCACACCACTAGCTTTTTAACCAAGTGTAATGACCAATTGTATGAATCAATGGTTCTTATCATACTAGGTTGAATTTCTATCATGACACATTTATTAGTTGGGTAAAACTAACTTGTCTCATGATATTGCAAACCCAGCTCATGTTCCCTTTTGGTTGGTGAATAATGCAACACTTCATGAATTTTGCTTCATAATGATTGGAAGAGTCAACATCAAAGGATCAAAAAGAAATTTCTCTAGAATGATTGGCTGCCATAATCAAACTATCACTATTGTAGCTTTTTTGACACCTCTAGCTTCAAATTTTAAGAGCTTAAAGGATTGATATGCCACGTTTTTGTAGTTTGTAATTATACTAAAAATTAGAATAAAAAAGCTTTTACCATTTTGTTTCATAAGGTCTCATTAAGCTCATCTTAGGATGGAAGCCTTATTTTTAAACAGTGTGTTGCCCCAGCTACCCACCCCACTTGATAATGTCTTCTGTCTAGATCGACCTACCAAGGCGAGACTTGTAGTAAAAAATAGGGGTTAGGCCCCTCTTCTAACTCACACAAAAGTTAAATAACATTAAAAATTATTGTATTTGAATTTCGTCAGCATGTTGATTCCCATTTATCATACATCTTTCAAGTAATTTCACAAAGTTTGACTAGAGTCAAGTTCGATAAGGTTTTTGTATCGTACAAATTCTACTAAGCCTATTCCTTTGGCTGTGGTTTCACTGAATAATAGACAAAGATAATGGGAATCTCATTAATCCATTCATGTGCATCACTAAATAGATGGTGAGGCATTTGGCTACCTTAAGAGAGTCATAATTACTCCCACCATTTAACTGCGCTATGCTAAATTTCTTCACTTTGTCATTTAAAGCATTGGGTAGAAATAACAACACGTGAGCAACCCCAAGGACCATTGTAATGCTTTATTTTACCTAAAATATTAAATTCTTCATGTCTGTACCAGTTTTGAGTCAATTGTTCGATGCCAAGGGAAGGCCTCTACTGTGGCCACTCCAAATTCATCCTCTAGTAGACACATGTAGACCCACTCTTGTCATTGAAGCATCTCGGGTAGTCTATAGATAGTTGATGGGTACAAGTATGGAACCTTTATGACCAAGCCTAAGAGTCAATCCTTTTATTGAAATTATGAATCAATTTTGCTAACTTCACATACCTACATTGTTCCATCAATTGAAGGTTGTTCACCTTGAAGATCTGATGTGGTTATGAGTATGATTGGGCATGGAAGGCACTTGGCCAACTAGATTTTTAAGGGTCACTAGGGGTGCATCATACCTACTGAACTTGTAGTGCTTTTCCATCCACTTGACCTTGACTCTGACTAAGCCATTTTTAGGGCTAATAGTCTACTAAGTAAAAAAAGATAACTCTTTTGAAGGGTCCCACTGACATCTCCAAACCACTTCATGTTGTCATCTATTGCTACATCCCAACTTGAGAAGTTTAACTCAACTCCCTTTCCAAACTTGTGCCAAATAGCACTCTCCCATGGGTTCCCCCATCTCTTTAGATCAATTAACCCATGTGTAAGTGTCACTAAGAGATGCCCCATGATAGCTCATTCCTTAGTTTTTAATTGACCATTGTGCCCTCCTACTCATTGAGGCCTTGCATTGCACCGATAGTTAGGTATGGGTCACTAAGCACCATCCATTTTTTAGGCTAGTTGATTTGGTATGTGAGTTTTTGCACACTTCTTAGTAGATTTCATCTTCCATGGCTACCATCCTACTATCCTAATTGAGCCACCTTTATGGGCTCTAGGTTGATGCATAGTTGGACATGATAACCTAGCTTTCGATTCAACCTATATCGCTAGCTATGATTACGAAAAATGGCCTCCTTGGAGCCTGGATTCCTTGGCTCAACTCATCAATGAAGTCAAGCCTTTCTACCTATTTAAAATTTTAGAATAGTTCGAGGGCTACCTAATAGAACTTTGGCTTTGGCTCTAGTTACCCAGAGGGAAACTTTAAAGGGAACTAGCTACTTGGTGTTTTAATTAGTCTTTCTCCCTATGCACAAGTCAGGTAAATAATTTACTTGTCAGTATCATTGTAGGCCTCTACCAAATTTTCTTTTGGATTTTCCCTACTCAAGCATAATTCACCATCTTTTGGGTGTTGATAGGCATGCTCTTACTCAAACACTTTAGAGAAGATTTGGGTTGGTTGGTGGCTTATCCCTGAAATATGGATTCCATCAATAAGCTTTTTTTCACCCTTTGGGCTTGCTCATCCTTTGACTAACATGTTAGACTCCTTGGTCTTTGTTTTAAGGTAGGTCAAATGGGGAGCCCACTAGCCATCACCAATGCAAGTGATGTTGTCATGGCATGCTTTGTTGGTGTAAGCATTGAGACCAACCACAATAATAATTTCTCCAAAGGTGACATCCACCTGGGCTCCAAGCACCATGTCGACAAAAGATGTTCTGCTCCACGAGCCAACCAACAAATTGTCTGATAATATTTTGCATTCAGTTGCGGCACACTTTCGTCCCCCATCTACTTCCATCTTGAAAAGTTTTATCACACTTTGACTCTCTTTTCAAAGTTCTTTTTATCTTTCCTTTGCTTAATTATTCAATATTGATCTCTTACAATTATTTATTCATGGATAGAATTTACCACCCAATTTGTGTAGCATTCTTAACCAACCAGACTCGTTGTTAGTGTGTCATGTAGTAGAAGGGTTTGAGACAAATGAGGCTCTCAACCCCTCGATGCCCCCTTCTAGGTACTTGATCCTTATTCATCATTGAGGAGGCCTCTATAAATTGCAACACAAAATTGGTTCCATTTTTCTCACTATTACAAAGGGAATCCTCATAAGTTCCTTCCCCACCACTATTTATATGCTTAAACTCAGTAGGTAGACTCACCTAACATGGGGTCACGATTCCACACCATGGAGCATGTAGTTGGACCTATGAGGGGCATCTGCTTATCATACAACAACATTAATTCTTCCTAGTCAATACAAAAAAATGTGGTGGCATCCACCTCTTAGCATGTCAATAATCGACCATCACCCAACAATTCAACATGCCATGCCATAGCACAAGATGCGATCAATCACCTCCAAACATAGGCCATGCACCCAAAAAAATGATTCCAGGCTTCTATAAGAAAGGATAGGTCACATACACTCATAAAGGCATGTCCTTAGATTTCATCCTCAGGAAAAACTTGTATTTAAAAAATGGATGGTTCACAAGATTGCACAATTCATAACATGCATCACATTTAACTTCATTCTTCATCGATGTGAGAGCTAAGATATCTATTTTTGAGAGTCATTCTATGTTTAAATGCTAAACCACATAGGACCCGATGAACCATAGTATACTCATTTGCCACCTTAAGATTTGCTCTCCTTAGGTGTATGTCCATAACCATAGGCTATTGTTTATCCCTCATAAAATTAAGCTCCATGTGGAAGCACCCTCACATGTTGCACAAATCAATCCATCATTTGTATCTCAATTCAATGATCCTTCTATTAGTTCACCTTTGAAAAGCTTGTTACAACATCTCCTTCCAAACACCTCATTGAACCATTGAATTGGTAAGAACGATAAGGGTCTGTACAAAGGGTAGGGACATAGTCAACTATAGCTAATTACTCGCTCTTACTTTGAATTTCTCATTGAAGAACATTAATTGTAATGATCTATCCCATCATGATGAAATTTTCATAAAGTTACCCTGGCATTTGACCATGACAATGGACTTATTAAATACATCAGTGTAGCACACATGTGATACAAAAAATCTATTGGTATCACAGACCTGCTATTGCCTTAAACTTCCATGGTCTAAGCAACCATAGTCCCTCTAAAACGCTAGCTATAGAGCTTACATCCCGTATTGCTAGTAAGCTGAGAACTTGTTTGTTAATAGAATTTACTAGAAAAATTGCACCAACTAAGAAAGATAATGCACTACTATAAATAGAATTAAGAAAGGGCTCTTAATATATCAATCCTTGTGATCTATTGACTTGGTAAGCTTTCTCGTGCTGAGTCAACCTCTGTCATAGGCTCCACTCTTGGTGGTGCCCTTCCATCAACTGCTTAAACCCTAACAAATATTGCACAATCAATCTTCCACTTTTCTATAAGCCAAACAATGTCACATAAAGTCACTTGTGAATTGTATATTACAATAATTGCGTCAAGAAAGAAGAAAAGTGTACTAATAGGGAATCACCTTATCAATGCAATAATAGCTCGTAATGCTAAAAGTCCTTAAAGAAGTTACACTTAGGGGTAGCCACATGCTGCATGTGAGGGTTACCACTAAGCACAATTTCATGACTATTGCTATAGAACAACATTCTCAAACCCTTATGCATATTCCATCATTTATCTCCCACTTAATTGCTTATCACATACCATCCTACACACATAAAAGTCGATTATATGTTGTAATAATTCTTTTATGGAAAAAGGGAAGACTACCAAAAGGGAATCACCTTATTTATTTTATGGTAAAAAAATTAATTCACTTTTAGGCCCATATATTTGGCAAATAATCCTTATTTTAGTATCATGCAATCCAATCTTATTTACATCATGTTTACATTAAGTGAACATCGCATAGATCCCATATCATATCATCTAATATTGCATCACAACATATGGACTAGCTTATATGTATATCACATCATGTATGCCTTATAGAGGATCTTATCTTCAGGCTTGTAGATAATATAGGAAGTAGCTCATCATATATCATATACATATCATAGTAGATCTCATCTCTTGATGTTAGATCACAATGAAAGTAGCTCATCATATATCATATTCATAACATAGTGAATCTCATCTCTAGCCACTTGATCACATAGTAAGTGGTGCATTGTGTATCATATGGGGTCTCATGTTAATGGTAACATATAATAGCACATCATCTCATCTCTACTCGTAGTGGTAATAGAGTATGAAACCTGTAGTTAATGTCATTGACAAATATTGTAATTCTCAACTTTACTAATTCTAACCACACAATATTTGTGATACATTAATTCCATTACTAGTAGAATTACCACAACAAAATTGATGGAGTTTAAATCATATTTGGAAATCACATGAAATTATTTTGTAAGTATTTATCTCTTACTTTATTCTTTTAAGTTATCTTTTCTCATCTACTTTTTTTATTCTCATTCCTATTCATTTTCCACATTTCACATCACTAGTACCACTAAATCAATCAATTGTTTTACATCTTTATTTTTATTTTCCATCATAAAAAAATATAATAATGACATAAAGCGTGGTGTAAATGTAAAGGATGATATGCCACAATATTAAATGTTAAATAATTGTAACAAAATGCCATACTAATATTATATTTATTTAAATATTTACTTACTTCTTCTCCCTAGGAAAATTCATACTTAAACATTTCTTTTTTAATAGAGTCCTATAATTTAATGATGAAGAACCTATCTAAAAACAACTAGAATTCTTTTGTTGCTCAATACTAATTGAAATACCTATTGCAAATCTATGAGATTAAAGTTAACTACTTAACCTTCATTTTTATTTCTATTAAGTGATTCACTAATGGCTTTAGACTACTTTCTAAAAAAATTCAAGATTCTTTTGTTCAATAGCAAAAAGTTTTTAATGTTTCTTAAACATGTTTAAGCTTCACCCAATTCCTCCAATTGTATCACAAAGTAAGGAAATATACAATAGCTCTCTAATTCTCCCTTCCCTACTTCAAAACATTACAAGCATTATAGTTACTAGGGTTCAAATTTATAAAAAACCTTTACAATATCAGTTTTGATGCAAAATGCTAAAATGAATTGTTTTCCAATCCTCTTGAAGAAATAGGATGGAATTAAGCAAGAAATCAAAACTACTGTAGTTGTCTTCTCCTTCCTATTGTCGTTTTATCTTCCCATCAAATTGAAGAGGAAGACAACTACTATAGAAACTCACTTGTCCCTAATCTTGCCCATAAAAACTACATATAGTTGCATGATGACACTAAAATGTGGAGTGAAGGACAAGGAGGACAAGCACAAGCATGATGCTTAGGGTGCAAGTTGATGAAGTGGCATAGTGAAAGAATTACTAGATCTATTGGAGCTCCTAAAATTCTCTTGACAGTAAAGTGACAAGAAACAAAGTGATGGAATTGGTCAACCAAAAATGTGAAGGAGAGGTGATGATGAGGAATCAATTGTGGGAGAGAGCAAAGTGAGACAAAGCTTGTTTCCATCTTACTAAATTATGTTTCTTTAATTATTGAATACATAATTGCATTGATAATTTGACAATTTTCAATTTGTCCAAAAGTCTATAAATTATTTTGGGAAAATTATAATTGATAGATTGAAATTGATAAAGATGGAAAGTTGAATAGCTACAATTCTATTCCAAATAATGAGAAAACTATGATGAAGATACTCTAGAATAAATATTATATTTGTATATCTAATTTAGAGCTTATTTATTAAGATTAAGATCTTTCATGGAAAGTAGGTACTCTTGTATGAATATTATATATGTATGTCTATTATATTGCTTATTTACAAAAGCTAAGTTATTACATGAGATCTAGGCTCTCTAAAATGAATGTTATATGTGAATACATGATGTGTTGTTGATTATTGAATTTAAGAGCTTGCATGTGAATATTATGGAGTGCATGTGTTATTGATAGAGTAATGTTTTGTAACCATGTATGATTTTATAGAAGTGTGTGCTTCGAAAATGATGTATGATTTGTTTATTCTTCATAACTACCATGTTAAACTATTTGGCATTGCTAATTAATTATATAAGCATGACTTTTCATGAACTAATGAAAAAATATTAAGTATAATGATGAGTTTTTATGTAAAATATTTTTTAAAAGACTAAATAAAATGAATGAATACTTAATTTACTAGAAATTAATTCTAGTTGTTCTTTATAGCTAATGGCCAAGTGGGCCACAACTTTTAGATATTACAACCATGGGGTGGATATCAGCCATGTGGGTCATGAAATTGAGATACTATGACCATGAAGGGGCTAGTGGTCATGTGGGTTACAAGATTGAGATATTACTATTGTGAGGTGACTTGTGGCTTTTCAAGCCACATGACAAAGATACTACCATTAGGGCATGGCTAGTGGCCTTGTGGGCCATGGTTAAGATATTACCTCTATGTGGTGGCTAGTGGCCATGCGGTCCAAATGATTAAGATAGTACCATAAAGGGTTATCTAGAAGCCATTTGTGCCACACTATTAAGATATCTCACAAACATATATACATAGAAAATATGATAAGGCAATGACTGATTGTGAATGAGAACATGATATAATAAGTTAATAAATGAGATTTCTACTATAACTAAGTAATCTAAACAGTGGTTAATGCCAATGGTTTATATAGTTAGGTGGAAGCAGACATTCATAAGTAAGACCACATTAAGAAAAAGAGATTAAAAAAATAGAATAAATAGCTACATTTTATCATTATATCTTTTAGAAAACATAAAAAGCCTTTCTTTGATGGCCTAACAAAGTTTTGGTTTTAGATTCTAACATTGATGAGGCTTCACTTCCTTACATTCTATGGTTGATGTTTATGACTAGAACTTACTCATAATTATCCTAAATTATTACTTATTATGCATATTTATTTATTGTTAGAGATAACATGCTAAGCTAATGATGTTTATCTTAGCCTTTTTTGGTACTAACATTTTTGGTACAATAGAAGCCCAAAGAATGAGTGTTACCCATAAGAATTGCCAATATGGAAAGAAATATTTAAAACTATTGTTTTTGCTACGAGAGTTATGTTAAATAATTTATTAATCATGTGATACATTGAGCAATGTTCTTGTATATAGAAAATGATGTTATGCTATAAGAAAGTATGAAAATTATGTTATATAGATGTTATGATTATTCTAACTGGTTGTAGTTTTTAATTCAAAAGTTTAAAGTTAATACTTGTAGATATAAACTTCCAAAATTTTAAATTATCGACATAAAAGTTATATTGTTATACCTACAAATTAGAAAAATGGGTAAAATCTTCGGAAGATTAATCTATTTGAATTCTAAAATTTGAGAAAAAAGAAATGGAGTATTGTGATAAAATAAATAGGTGGTAAAAATTACATTTCTTTAATTTGTCTCCTTCAAAATTTAACAAATGTTTAGTTAATATTATAATAATTATTTATGCTTATTTAATATGGTAATTTATAATAATTTCAAATTATCTCTATTGTAGATAAAATAAACATTATTAGAGTTGTTTCGATAAGCTCTATTCAATTAAAAATATTCATTTTTATATTACAGTATATTTTATTTTCAAGATTTGAAATATTTGATGAGATATTTCTATTTGTACTGATTTGATGATTGAGATTGTAATGCTTAATGTCTTTAGTATCATTAAATATAATTTTCTTGTACCAATTATCTCATTTCTTAAAATTTTTTACTTTAATTTGGTTATATAATTATGTAGCTCTAAATATCCTCTTATTTGATCATTAGATGTCATTTGTTTGGTTACATTAGAATCTTTCAATATTTCTTGTATCATCTTTAATTTATATTTACTTAATATTAAAATAGTAATATTTATTATTCAAGTTTATTTATTTTTATAATTTAAATTAATTCCAAGCTATGATGATTTGGATGAAATAATCATCATTAGACTTTTATCAAGGAGCTGAATCTGACTAAATATTATTCATATATTTTTTAAATATTTTATATTCAATAATTTATGCATATTTTATGACTCATTTTATTGATACCTCATTTGTTGAATGATTCTTAATCTACATAGTATTCTAGATGCAACTTTTTAATATAAATTATACCATTACTTCAAAATGTTTTTCTTTGATTTGGTTTTATTGTGATATAATTTATGCTTATTTAATTTGTAAGTTCATAAAAATTTCAAATGAGAGCCAATCAAGATAAAAAATATTATTTTACTTTTTAGATAGGCTCTATCAACTCAAATATTTTGTTGTGTATTTTTAAATATTTAATTTTTTATTGTTTTTGCATGTCTAATGAGGATTTATTATTCATATCTAACATAATAATTAAGAATGTTTCACTTGATCTCTTGAATAACTTGTATTGTAATTTTCTTTTGTATTTTATCTTATTTCTTCAAAAGTTTCTCTTTGAATTGGTTATATTGTTATGAAATACTAAATCCTTACTCGTGACATTTTCAAACTATAATTTGTTGAAGTTATATTATTTTAATTTATGTCATTTAAGCTTTAAAACATATTTTCTTAATATTGACATAATAATCTTTTATTATGTATGCTGATTTACTTTGTTACTTTGCCAAAATTTCATAAGAGAACCAATTGAACAAAACAAATGTTATTGGAATAGTATTGATAACATCTATCCTATTGAATATTAAATGTTACATTTTGACATTTTGTTTTCTTAGATTTTGGCATGCCTTATGAGACATTTGGGTTCGTGTTTGATTTGATGATCGAGCATGTTTCATTTAATCTGCTTAATGCATTGGAGTTAAACTTATGGAAATTGTCTCATTTCTTTAAATTTTTTTCCATTGATTTTGTTATATTTTATGAAACTTTAATCTCTTATTGTTTAACCTTTATGTCATTTTGATGTTGTCATATTATATTGCTAGAATTTTTTTCATTTAAACTTTAATATAAATTTACTTAATATCAAAGTAATAATTATTTTTGTTCACTTAATTATTACCTGTACATGTCCTTATTTTAGTTATATCACAATACTTAAATTAATCTCATTTTAGCATTGATATATAATTTGTAAATATTAAAGTAATTATTTAATATTATTTATGCTTATTCAATTTTTTTAATATAATGCAAATTGTAATATCTCATAAAGTATTCCAAAAACAAGAAAATTAAATATTAATATTTATAAAAATAATTATTTAATTAAATAAAGCTTGTCAAGATTAGTTTATGCATTTTTATTTGCCATGGTTAACATTGTTTTTAATTACTAGAAATTACCAAAGTAAATAAGCTAAAATAATAATAAACTATTATTTTAAGATTAAGCAAATATATATTTAAGTTGAAGTGGGTAAATTTAGGTGATTTATATAACCTAATTGATGTAACATAAATAAAGGTAACATGATAGTAGAATTAAAGTTACATAATAATATAACCAAATTAAAGTAAAAATATGAAGATGTGATATAAATTATAGATTAAATTTTTTTTCAAAGAAAATAAGGAGGTGAGTGCAATGTTCTAAATCAACTAATAAGATATGAATCAGTGTCTCATAAATCATGCAAAGAGCATAAAAATATAATACCAACAAAATTTAAAAAATATATTAATTAAATAGAGCTCATTGAGGTGACTCCAAAGACATTTATTTTAGCTCCATTGAAACTAGTTTGGCAATACTATAAGTTACGAAAGTAGATAAACATAAATAATAATAAATTATTATTTTAATATTGATTAGATATATATTATAATTGAAATTAGATAAATTACAGCAATGTAATAAAACATGAGAGAAAATTTAGAGTTAGTAATATAACCGTTTCAAATATGAAAATTTGAAGATATTAGATAAAGTGAACCTGAAAGTTACAATCCAAAATAATAAGGAGATCAAGTGTGATATCATCAATCATCAAATTAGGTATGAATTAAAATGTCATGCAAAACATGCCAAAACCAATGGAAATAAATATTTTAAAAAATAAATATGATTATTTAAATGGATAAAGCTCATTAAGATGAGTCCAAAAAAGTTTATTTCCTCTTTATGAAACCTTGTTTGGAATTACTATGAATTACCAAAGTAAATTAATAAAAATAGCAATAAGTTATCATTTCAATACTCCAAGATCATAAGGAAATCAAGTGTAAGATGACAAAATTATTATCTTGTTATAATCTTAAAATGTATTAAAACTAAAATTTGATGCTTTGAAAAAATGTAACATGACAAAATCAAAGTGCTATAATGGTCACAAATGAGGAGGTATATAGTAAATAGTAATATAATGAAATAAAAAAAAAACTTTTAAAGAAATGAGTGAAACTACATAAGAAAGTTGCATTCCAAGATATTTAGTAGATTGAGAGTGACATAATTGATTGTTAAATCAAGTACAAATTAAAATTTTTATAAATCATGGACAAACATTAGAAAATAATATATTTAAAGGTATAATAATTAATATTTAAATTGATAGAGCACGTTAAGAAAAATCTAATGATGTTTATTTCATTCTTATCAAATATCATTTAGAAGTATTATGATATACTAAAATAAATAATAATAAAAATAATAAATTACTATTTTAATATTAGGTAAATATATATTGAAGTTCAGTTGAGATAAAATAAAGCAATGTAATACAACCAAATGAAAGTGATATAATGACCACACTAGAGGCGAATGAGTGTAATGTATTTGATTGTTGAATTAGGCATGAATAAAAATGTCTCATAAAGATTCCATAAAATAAAGAGAATAAAATATTTAAAAATATAAAATTGAATAGTTAATTGGAGAAATCTCTTCAACATGAGTCTAATGACTTTTATTTGATCTTGATCAAGTCTTATGTAAAATTACTTCAAAATACCAATGCATAGATAATAATAAATTATTATTTTTATATTAATATACTATATATTAAAGATGAAGTCTATTCAACTTAAGTATTATACTTAAGTAATTGTAATGTAATGGTCACATGATAAAAGATTTTATGTTACATAGTAATATAACAAATTGAAATAAAGAATTTGAAAAAAATATAACTTATAAGGGAAAGTCATATTCTAGGTTGTTAAATTGATCAAATGCAACATCATCGATTGTAAAATAATGTATGAACTAAGATACCTTTTATATGCAAAAAAAAAACATAGAAATTCATGTACTAAAAAATATTAAAAAAATGTTTAACTTGATAGAACTCACCGAGGCGACTTCGGATGTTTGTTTCATCTCAATCAGACATCGTTTTATAATGCTATGAACTACTAAAGCAAACAAACATAGATATTTATAAATTATTATTTTAATATTAATAAGATATATATTAAAACTAAAATATGATAAATTGAAGCAATGTAATATACCAAAATAAAAGAAATGTAGGTCATAGAGAAAAGTATAATTGTCTTTTCATCATCGATCATACCTCATTTTTAATTACAATGAAGTGCTAAAAAATAAGCATATATAATAATAAATTATAACTTATATTTAGATAATATATAATAAAGCTAAAATGAGATAAATTGAAGTAAATATAATATAAGGGAATTGAAGTTATGCAAAATTGAAATGACGTAAATTGAAGTAATATAATATAACTAAATCATATCATTATAAAGGACACAAGAGATTATTTAGTATTTCATAGTAATATAACCAAATCAAAATGGGAAATTTGATGAAATAAGAGAAATTATACAATAAAGTTGCATTACAAGATGCCAATAAGATCGAGTTTAGTTCCCGTAATTATTAAAACTTTTATATGTAAAATGTCTTATAAAATATGAACAATTGTAGAGAAAATATTAAAAATATTAAAAAAATATTTCAATTGTTAAGCTTGCCAAGGGTGGTTTAATGGTATTGGTTTCATCTCAATCAAATCTCATTTCCAATTACAACAAATTGGAAAACAAAAACATAAATAATATTTAATTATTATCATAATATAAAGGAAATTTTTATTAAGCTTGAAATGAGATAAATTGAATCAAAATATTATAATCTAATCTAACAAAAATATTTTAAGTGAGAAAAATTATACAAGAAATTTACTTTCCAAAGCTCTAAGGATATCTAGTAATTATGACAAAATTAAGAACAATATTTAGGGAAGTATAAATGAATATGTAGTTGGATAAAGCTCTTTGAGTTGAGTCTAAGAAAGTTTGTTTCATCTCGATCAGATATCGTTTTGACTTTCTGTGAATTACCAAAGATAATGAGCATAAATAATAATTAATTATTATTTTAATAATAGGAAAATAAACATTGATGCTTAAATGACATAAATAGATGCAATGTTATGTAATTAATTCAAAGCAAATTAAAGGTCATGTGAGAGGAGTTCTATAGTTACATCACAATAAATTCAAATTAATGCAAAAAAAATTGCTAAATAAGTTAATTTGTATAGGAAAGTTGTATTAATAGATATCCAAGATATAAAGGGAAAAATCTCCAATCATCTTATAAGGTACGAATAAAAATGCCTCGTAAGATATGTTAAAATATTTGAAAATAATAAAGTTACAAATAAGAGAATATATATTTAATTCGAAGGTACTCTTTAAGAGCAGTGAGATGACATTTGTTTTGAATTCATCAAACTTTGTTTGCAATATTATGAATTATTGAAAAAAATAAACATAAAAGATAATAAGTTATTATTTTAAATTTAATTAAAATATATTAAAATTAGAAAAAATAAACTAAAGAAAGTGTAATATAATGAAATCAAAAGAATGTAAAGTTTACACGAGTTGAGAGTTCGTGTTTCTTAACATTATAACGACATTGTGGTGAAACATTTGAAGAAATAAGATAAATTATAATTGGAAGTAGCTCTCTAAGATACGAAGGTTCTGAAGTGTAACATATATGATCATCAAATTAGGTACGAATCAAAATGTCTCATAATGTACGCAAAAATCCTTAAAAAATAATAAAAATATGTACAAAATAAATATATAATTTGATAAAGAAAATGAAAATGTGTCAAATGATGTTTGTTTCATTTGTATTAGATGCTAGTTAGAATTACTAAGAATTAATAAAATAAAAAATCATATAAAAAATAACAAATTATTTTTTTTTAATGTTAAATATATATATATATATATATATATATATATATATTATATATATATATATATATATATATATATATATATATATATATATATATATCTAAGCTAAAATGAGATAAATCTAAGTAACGTAAGATAACCAAATCAAAATGATGTAGATGTCATACGAGAGTAGATTTACAATTCCGTAGCAATTAAACTATGTCAAAGCGAATAATTGGATGAAGTACAATAAGTTGTTTGTGTTGGAATTTTACATTCCAAGATGCTGAGAAGAAAAAGTGTGGCATCCTCATCCATCAAATTAGTTGTGAATTAAAATGCCTAGTAAAACCAGAATAAACCTTGCAAAATTAGATATTTGAAAATATAAAAATAAAAATTTAATTAGATGAAGGTCATCGAAACGAGTTCAATCATGTTTGTTTTAGCTCAATTGAACCTTATTTGGCATCACTACCAATAACCAAATTGATTAAGATTAAATAATAATAAATTTTTTTTGTACCACAAAGTATATATAAATATATATATTAAAGCTTAAATAAAATAAATTAAAATAATGTAATTTTATCAAGTCAATGCATTATAGTGGACACACGAATGGAGATTCAAATTTACGTAGTAATATAATCGAGTCAAAGAAAAATTTTTATGGAATAAGAAAACTTATATGAAAAAAGAGTATTTAAAGATACTTAGACTATCAAGTGTAGCAACATCAATCATAAAATTTGGTAAGAATTAAAATATTAAAAAATATAAAAATTAATTTTTTATTTTGTGCACCTAATTGAGGTAAGTTTGATGATGTTTGTTTCATCTCAGTTAGATCTCATTTGGAATTACTACGAATTATAAAAGTAACTAAGATTAAAGTAATGAACTACTATTTTAATATTTAGAAAATATATATTAGAGTTAAAATAAGATAAATTGATGCAAAATAAATTAACCAATTCTATGCGATGTAAAGGTCACACGAGATGAAATTTTGAGTTACATAGTTATATAGCCAAATCAAAGAAAAAACTTTTAAAAAATTAGGAAAATTATATGGGAAATTGTTATATAAAGATATTAAGGAAATTGCATATATCATCATTGATCATGAGATCAAAAAGGAGTCAAAATATTTCATAAAGTTTGAAAAAATAATTGAAAATAATATATTTAAAAGTATAATGAATAAAGATCTATTTTGATAATCCTCTTTGAGTTTAGTCCAATGATGTTTATTTTTTATTCCTTAGGTCTCATTTGGAATATGGGGAATTACATAGTAATCAAACTTAAATAATAAATATATTATTATTTTAATATTAAATAGATATATTATAGTTAAAAAAGACAAGCTGAAGAAATGAAAAATAACTAACTAAAAATGATGTAAATGCCACCTAAGAATGAAAGTTTCATAATAATATATAAATCATAGTAAAAAATTTGGAAAAAAGATAAATTATAAGGGAAAGTACCATTCAAAGATACTAAGGAGATCGAGTGTAACATCCCAATCATCACATTATGTATGAATAGAAATATCTCATAAAGATTAAAAAACCTTTGAAAATAAAATAATAAGAATAAAAACTAGAAATTTAATACTTAATTAAATAGAGCTTGTCAAAAAGAGTGGTCCAATGACATTTTGTCTTGTTTTTATTAGATGTCCTTTTGAATTATTAAGAATTACAAAAGTAAATAAGCATAAATAATAACAACTCATTACTTTTATATTTAGTAAGTTTGTAATAACACTAAAATGAGACAAATTGAAGTAATATAACATAACCAAACCAAAGTAAAAAAATATTAAGAAAATAGATAAATTATAAAAGAAAATTGTATTCCTAGATACTAGGAGTTCAAGTGTAACAACCTTAATTATCAAACAAAGTACAATAAAATATCCCAAAAACTGTGCTAAAACTATGAAAAAACAATTAAGAATGCTAAAGTTAATAGCTAATTAGAAAGAGCTTGTTGAGATGAGTTAGACAACGATTGTTTCATCTTTATCGAATGTCATTTAAAATTACTACATTAAGAAAACTAAATAAACATAAATAAATGTAAATATTTATTTTAATATTAAGTAAATATATACAGAAAATAAAATGAGATAAATCGAAGCAATGTTATACAACAAAATCATGCTGATGCAAGGGTTGCAAGAGATGAGATTTAGAGCTATGCAGTAACATAACCAAATCAAATAAAAATTTGATAAAAAGAGATAAATTGCAAAGGAAAGTTTCTTTTAAAGGTACTAAAGAGAATGAGGGTAATATCCTGGATCACTATAAAATGTAAGAATTAAAATGTCTCATAGAGCATGTTAAAATTTTTGAAAATATAATATTTAAAAAAATTAATTGGATAGAGTTACTAAAAAGATAAAAATAAGATCAACTATAATATCATACATCATGAAACCAAGCAAGAATAAAAGTCTCGTAAAGCATACAAAAAGCAAGAAATTAAAAATATATTTGAAATTATGACAAAAATTTTTTGTTTGATAGGCACTGACAACATATGTCCACTGACATTTTTTTTCATATTGATTGAACATAGCCTAAAATTATTGCACTATTAACAAATTAAATAACCATAAATAATAATAAAGTATTAGTATAATTTATAAAAAAATATATATTTAAGCATAGATTAATTAAAATAGAGTAATGTTAAATAACAATTAATGCAATATAAAGGTGACATGAGACAAAATTTTTATTTACATCGTAATATAAACAAATGAAAGCAAAAACTTTAAATAATGTGATAAATATTATGGCTAAGTTGCAATCCATGATATTAAGAAGTTCAACAAGAACAAACTTAATCATCAAATCAATCAAAAACTGAAATACCCATAAAACTTGCAAGAACTCCAAAAGCTAAAATACTAAAAAAATTATAAAGTTAATATTTAATTAGGTAGAGGTGTTTAAGATTAGTTAAATGATTTCTATTTTAACTCTATTACACCTCACTTGTAATTACTATGACCTACGAAATTATGTAATCATAAATAATAATATATTATTATTTTATTTTAAGTAAATATATATTAAAAATAAAAAAGGATAAATTGAAGGAATATAGCATAAGAAAATCAAAGTAATGTAAGGGTCACATGATAAAAGATTTAGTGTTATAAAGTAGTAAAACAAAATGAAAAAGAAAATTTGAAGAAATTAGGTTTATTACATAATAATTTTAGATTTCAAGATAGGATAATGATTGCAACATCCTTAATCATTAATTAAACTAGAAATAAAATTTCCTCATAAAACATGCTTAACCATAAAAAATAAAATATCTAAAAATATACAAAAAATGGATAGAGGTCATTTGGATGAGTCCAACTATTATTATTTAATCCTCATTAGTTCTCATTTAGAATTGTTATGAATTATTTAAGTAATTAAAAAAATATTAATAAATTAATTTTTTAAATGTTAAGAAAATAATTATTAAAGTTAAAATGACATAAATTAATTCAGGATAATAGAATAAAAAAAATTGTAAAGGTCAATCAAAGCTAGAATTAGAGTTTTATAATAATACAACCAAATCATAGCAAAATATATATGAAATGAGATAAATTGTATAGAAAAACTAAACAAATTAAGTGCAATATCCTCTATCATGAAATTAGGTGCAACATCATTGGTAATCAAATTATATTAAAATTAAATTATCTCATAGATCATTGCAAAGCCTAAGAAAATAAAATATTTAAAAATAAATATATGAATCTTTCATTAGATAGGGTTTATCGATATGAGTTTAGTGATATTTATTTCATCTAGAGATGACATCATTTGGAATTAATTCTTATTACCAATATAAGAAGCATAAATAGTAATAAATTATTATTTCAATAGTAGGTAAATATATATAAAACGTAAATGAGATAAATTGAACCAATGTAATGAAATCTAACCAAAGGGATAAAATTGATAAGATAGGAAACTTTGAGTTACATTGAAATATAACAAAATAAAAAAAATACTGGAAAAATTTTGATAAATTATCTGGTAAAGTTGCATTCCAAGAAATGTAAGAGATATTCATGTCAAGTATGATAGAAATGTCAACTAAAATGTGTCAAATCTTTAGAAAATAAAATATTTTAAAAGCAAAAATAAATATTTGATTAGATAGAGAAGATTTCGATGAAGATTCATTTGCCACGATTTTAACAAATTAAATAAATAAAAATAATATTAAGAAATTATTTTAATATTAAGTAAACATATATTGAACTTGAAATAAGACAAATTGAAGTAATATAATATATCAAAATGAAATTGATGCAATAGCCAAACAAAATGGTTTTAGAGTTACATAATAATATTACCAAATCAAAGCAAAAAATATGAAAAAAATGTGATAAATTATATTGGAAGGTTGCATTAGAAGATATTAAGGAGATCAAGGATATTGTATTTGGTCTTCAAATAAGATACCAATAAAAATCTCTCTTAAAATATAAGAAAATCTTTGAAAATCAAATATTAAAAAAACATAAAGGTAAATACATAGTTGGATAGAGTTTTTTATGATTAGTTCAACGAAATTTATGTTTATAATTATTGTAAGTTAACAAAGTAAATAAGCATAAGTAATAGTAAATTATTATTTTAAAATTTACTAAAGATAAATTTAAGTTGAATGTGAAAATTTGAGGCAATGTAATATCACCAAATCAATATGTTATAAAAGTCACACTATAGAGAAATTAGAGCTACATAGTATTCTAAACAATTCAAAGAAAAATATTTCATGAAATTACATAAATTGTATGAGACAGATGAATTCCATGATGAAAATGAGAACCAGTGCAACATCCTCAATTGTCAAATTCATTATGATATAAAATATTTTATAAAGATAGCTATAATAGCATAAAAAATATTAAAAATTTTATAAAAGAAAATTTAATGTTTTCTCAATAACTCCTTGTTTGGAATTTTTACTACAAATTACAAAAGTAAATAAACATAAATAAAAATAAAATATTATTATAATTTTAAGTAAAAATATATTAAAACTAAAATAAAATAAATTTAATCATTGTAAAGCAACAAAATCAAATCAATGTAAAGGTCACATAATAAGGGATTTATGGTTATATAATAAAATGGCCAAATCAAAAGAAAACATTTGAAAAACTTAAAATAGACTATTTGAGAATGTTAAATTCTAAGATATAAAAGAGACTGAGTGTAACATCCTCAATCATCAAATATGTTTCAAATCAAAATATCTCACAAAGCATGCCAAAATCATTATATAATAAAATATTTAAAAATATAAAAAAAAATTTTGAGTAGATAAACCAAGGATGGGCTAGAAATTTGTTTTGTGTCGATCATACATTGTTTGAAATTAGTACAAATTAATAAACTAAAGAAGAAGAAATAAAAATAATAAGTATATACTAAAGTTGAACTAATATTAATTGAAGAAAATTAATATGACCAAATCAAAAAGTTTGAAATGTGATCAATCGTAAGCATAGTTGCAATAAAAGAAGCGGAGGAGATCAAGTCTAATATTCATGGTCATCAAATTGGGTTTGAATTAAAAAGTCTTATAAAGTAGACAGAAAGTATTGAAAAAAAATATTTTAAAATAATAAACATTAATACTAAATTGGATAGTGTTTACTAAAAAAATTCAATGATAATGTTTTTTTTATTTGGTAGGATCAGATTTAGAATTTCTAAGAATTGATAAAAAAGAGTAAGCATAATTAATAAAAAATTATTAATTTATTTTAAAGTAAATATATATTAAAGCTAAAATTAGATAAATTAAAATAAATTATGCTCTAACCTACTAGCTTATATGGGTTCAATTATACCTTAGGATTTTGGAAGCACATTGCCAACAAAAGTTTTTTTTTGAGATAAAATTGAACTCAACCATTCATAAAGCCAAGTCACCCAATTCAAAAGAAAAAAAAGAAAAATATAGGAAGAAGAAAAATTTTGATAAATTCTTGCTATGTCCTATGCTTAATAATTAATGGAACAAGGCACAATTAGCACAAAATTGTGAATATAACTAAGAAATTGAATATTTAGTATTACTAAGCTTACCAACAAGAATTTCATGTTTTGAGAAGATGTAAGATGTAGTTGTTGAAACTAAAAAATTCCATAGTTTTTTAAATCTCCAAGGTCGGTTCTTGTTCATTTGTTATTTTATTTTCAATGGTTTGGTATTTATAAAAATAACTTAATTATAACAATTGAAAAGTTAAGGAAAAGGTAATTGAAAAACTATTATCGAACAACTTAAATATATTTCCAAATAAGTGAGAATATTTTTCAAAATGGTTAATGCAATGGCACAAAAAATGGATACGATTTAGCTTTTAGGGGAATTTGGATTTGCATCACTCAAGGAAAAACTAGAAAGAATTTTAGTAATGTAATAAATTAGAATAAAACTATGGCAATTAAATCAAGGATACATCATATGAAAAAGGTAGAATCAATCAGCATCATTATATTATGCTCATAAAATGGATTCTGGGATGGACGTTTATCACTATTTAAATGGCAAAGGCAAAGTCCACCATGCAACCACTAAAATACATTATCGAACAACACTGAGTAACACCTAGTTTTGGAAGTTGACAAGCACCAAAAGGTTATCACGCATTATAGGGAAGTAAAAGGATTTGCATTTTATAAAAAATTATGTAAGAGTATTAAGTGAGTTGAATTGGGGTTGGCTTCTTCATTGCACATCTGAGATTTGATCACCTAGGTTGGCTCATATGCTTAAGGTTTTTTCAAGTATGGATCCAACCTTAGACATATGCACATTTGGTTTGTGTAACCCAGCTTCATCCATTACCTTTCCTAACATGGTTCAAGATTCCACCAACATAAGGATCACGATCGACCAAATTGTTTTTTAGTTGTATCCAAAACCGAGGCTTTTGAGTTCCCACTTTGGCTTACTTTACTTGATAGCTTTTCACTTGGGCACTAGTATAGGATGTGATAGTAATTTTTTCTTTTTTAGTTATGAAAATTTTATCATAATTATTTTTTTTTTAATTTAACCAAAGTTTAATATGGAATTAAGAAAAGATATGTAAGTAGGATTTAACCAATAAATGGATTGATGGACCAAAAAAATAGGTCCTATTTGGTTGCTAAATCAAGAAGATGATTGAAGAATTGGATGCTTAAATAGGATTTAAAATTGGTACAAATAAAGAATGTCTTATAATCAACAAGCTAACATTCTATTTCATAATAAAAAATAAAACCTTATCAAAGTTGATGTGAATTTCTTTAGTACTTAAAGCTTGCTCATCACTTCAAGGTACTTTGAACACCACTAATTTATCATCTTAAAAGGTGCATGACTTATTCATTAAAACTAAGCCTGATTCACACTAAATAAGTCTATTGTAGTAAAATATTAAATATTTATTGCTTGACTCATTAAATATAAGGGTAACCTAACAATCTCACGTTTTTGATGATGATAAGACATAAGTGTTTAGATAAAAATATAACAACTAGAAAACAAATATTTTTTTTGTAAGAGCTATTGAAAATGAATATTTTATGCTACCCCTCCATGCTTGCCCACATTTATATAAACAATGATCATCCTCTTCTTTCGAGATAATAAAAAAGGGAGATATAATTTATACACTTTGATGTGCTTAGTCCTAAAATGTTGAACTTGAATTTTTGTGAAGGAAAAGATCAATTTTGTTGGGACTATCTGAGAGCTCTAAACCATGACCTTGAAGTTGTCTTAATCATAACACTTGGGCAACACATGATGTCTGGTTTACTAGTGATAAGATGTGATAAGGACGGAAAATGACTTCATAAAATTTATGAACAATAGATTTTAAAAATTTTATGTAACTCTAAATCGATTGAGTTATTTATTAAAATCTTCATCTGTTTCATATTTTCATATCAAAATTTCTTGAATAATTCATTTAAATACTTAGTTTGTGAAACAAAAATACCATCTTTTTGTTGCATAATTTGTAATCCTAAGAAGAAATTCTTCTCATCCATCACATTCCTCTCAAACTTTTTGGTCATTTAGTAATTAAATTCTTTACAAAATTTTATTTGTACTTCTAAAAATTCTATCATCAACATAAACTTGTATAAGAAACAAATGATCATTATAATATTTAGAAATAATGTAGTATCTACTTTTACTTTTGAAAATTACTATCAATTATAAAATTATTCAATCTATGATATTATGCATGGGGAGCTTCCTTAAGACCATAAAATGACTTCTTAAGCATATATACATATTTACCATATACATGGGCCTCAAAATTATGGAGTTGTTCTACATACAAATCTTCTTTTATTGTCCCATTTGAACATGTAGTTTTTATATCCATTTGAAATAATCTAAAATTCTCATCACATGAATATCCTAAGAGAAGTCTAACAGCCTCTAATCTTACTAATGATGCAAATATCTCCCCAAAATCTATACCTTCTACTTGGTTATAACCTTTAGCAACAAGTCTGGCATTACTTCCAATTATCACTCCATTTTTATCTAATTTGTTTTTGAATACCCATTTGGCTCCAATTCTTGATTACAAGGGTTATAAATAAATTCCCACACTTGGTTCCTCTCAAATTACTCTAACTCTTCATTCATTAATTGATCTTAATAGTCATTCTTCAAGGCATATTCCACAAAAATGGATTCTAAATACACTATGATCTATTTCTCTCATACAGACTCTAGTCTTAACTCCTTGATTAGCATCTATTATTATTAATTCCTTTGGATGTGAATCATGACACTTCGAATCTTTATGTAGTTGATGACTAATCTCTTCTTTTTCTTTTAGGCTCATTTCACTCTAAGTTTTTCAAGGACTTTATTCTTTGTTTTTATCTTTTGATTAGGATCATCAAAAACTATATGCATTTTTTCATCTACCTTTTAAGAATTCATTTTCTAATCTTTATAAGGTTTCTTAAAAGAAGAGCATCAAAGAAAATTTTTAAAATGACTTTTTGATTAAACTTGTTCAAGTTGGCCTTTTCATTGTTAAGAATGGTAGAGTTACACACAAAACATTAAGATAGTTAACATTTGGCCTATTTTTTTAAAAACCACATTTGGTGTCTTCTTAAGTGTTGGCCTTATATTAATCCTACTTATTATATAAAGTCATATAACTATCTAAGACCAAAACTACTTTGGTAGATTGTATTCGACTTAGATTGTTTTACCCATCTTTAGCATGGTCCTATGCTTCTCTCTACAATCCCATTTTTTTGAGGTGAAAAAGGACATCTAAATTGATGCTTTATACCCTTACCTATGCAATAATCATGACAATCTTCATTCATAAATGACTACCATTATCACTTTGATTATAAATTAAATTAAGATTGGAATCTCTTTTTATCTCTCTTATCCAATTAACAGAAGTTTCATATGTTTTACTCTTACTTTTAAGAAATATGATCCAACTATATCTAGAAAAGTTAGCAATAATCACAACTATATATTTTTTTCATCAAACTCAAGGGTTGTGTGGGTTTAAACAGGCCTAAATAAACTATCTCAAAATTTCTACTAATATAAAGATCATTTTAAGCTTTATAAAAAGATTTAACTTTCTTTCCTTTTTATCATGACTCTTATAATTGCTAACTAGTTTTTTTTGTCACGGAAAGTCCTCTAGCTACATCAATCTTGCATTTTTTCTTGAAGGTAGCAAGTTATTTTATTCCACTATCTTCTAATTGATAAAGCATAATTATGTAAACATAACCATTCCTTCTACCAACTAATAACAATTGATCAACTTTAATATTTTACAAAATTAAGTTTATAATTAGCAAAAAAGCCATTATCACATTGTACTAATATTAATTAAATTTAATTCAAATCCACCATCCAAAAAATAATAAAAGTGTAACGTTAAGTGTACCTATAAAACAAATTGTAATTATCTTCTTCTTAGAGTTATCTCATAGAATTACCCATCTATTTGGAAAACATTCTATTAAAATAAACTTTTATAAATCTTTGGCCATATGACTTGTGCATCCATTATGCAACACCAAAGAGCTAGATCTTATATGTTTTCTATATTTATGGCTAAATAAATAGTAAACTTTTAACTTTGCAATCATAAAATGTAACTTTTATTTGCTTAATTTGTATGCATTCTTATACTAATATTTCATATGTATATTATTTCTAATATATGAATAGCTCCAATACCTTATATCTCCTCACCACTATTGTAGAGATATCTTATATTAATTTTTCTATTCTCTAACATTAGTAACCAGAGCAAGATTAGGTTGAGGACTAATATTCACTATAGGAGCATTCATAATATCATTCTTAATCAATTGAAACAAGGTTTTGGATTAGAAATGTTTTGCTAATTTTACCATCCTTCATGGTATGTCCTTTTCTACATCAATAAAACTTTTTAATATTTGAAATACTATGCATGTTCAAAGTAAGACATATATTAACACCTAAAAAATTAAAAACAATGTGAAGAATGAAAGAGTTTTGCATGCTCAATAGAATAATTTTTTTAAAATAATAATTTTTAACAAAGAAGTATTTTTAATAATCATAGAATTTCTTTTGAAAATTTTTAAGTATTTTTATCTTTTTTTTCTCATCTTATATCATGAAAAAATGTAAGAGGTAAATTGTTTTATTTATAAAAGTTTTCAATTTTTTATATGTAGACTTTAAATATGTTAAAACATTGATAACTTGTGTAATTATTTTCAATTACTTCGCAAGGACAATAGCTTACCTCATTCTCTTCTTTACTAGATGTTGTTGAATCATCATTTACCATGAAGCATATCATGTTTTCCTCTTCAGTTTTTCAAGTTGTGGAGTTCAAAACTTCTAAAGCACTCCATGTAGCTTAAAAAGCTTTCTTCTTCTTCATTTTCTTCTTTTTCTCTTTCTAACTCTTATTGTCTTTGAGTTGTGGACAATTTGATATAATATGGTTAGTTTGACCACAATCATAACATCTTGGGGCTTCATCATCTTCCTTCTTTTCTATTTTTACCAATTCTATGTACGAAGTTTTTGTCAAATTTTTAGCTAAACCATTAACGTGAAAATATCCTTTATCCCCCAAATCCTTAGAAGAGATGGATGCCACATTCGAATCTTTTTTTCTTGCTTTGAATTCCAATGGTTCCTTTTTTGCTTGCCCCATGCTTTGGCTTACTCATGCAGGCCTCCTCTTCAACTGTTCTATTCATATCAATTTGGACCATCATTAATTCTCCAAGCAACTCATCCAATGTGGGTTTCTTAATATATTTGGCCACCTGTTTTATTGTGGCAAGAGGATCATTTTCTTTGGATAGAATCTTTAGCACTTTTCCTATAAGATCTAGATTAGAAAACACTTTTTCAAGACTAGTTAACCATTAGTAATATTAATAAATTGCATAAACATCTTCTCCATAGTTTCTCTTAAATGCATTATAAATATATCACAATCAAGTGTAAGAAGAGTTTTTTTATTTCTTTGACTTTCAAAGTGCCCTCATTACTTTCCTCTAACATTTTATAAACTTTATGTGAGGTATGGAAACTAATAGGTTGATTAAATGCACTTGAAGATATGCTACACTAAGTGTGTTTAGTACTCTAGCATTTAATTGTGTCATTCTCCATTGATCAATACTAAGTTTAGTAAAAACTTGTTCATATTTTTGCATGAATAATTTAGTAAATCACATGTTTTAGTGAGTGTAAAAGTTTTATGTTAATTGATTGGAGAAAAATTCTAAATCTATCTTTTAATATAAAAAACTCTCTCTAAAATAATGGTGGATATAGACTAATGAAGATTTTTTATCTAGTATTACATAATATCTAAGATGGATGAATACATATTGAATACTTAATTTAAGAAGCAAATTAATGAACAAACTTTTTGGCAAGCACAAAAAAATGTTGAGAGAAATTAAAATTAGTCTGTAACCAAAATAAAAATGAAGTAAACAAGATAATTAATGTGCACATATTGGATCACCCATGTTTTTTGAGTCAGTTTTTGTTAAAAACTTGCTCTTTTGCCAATTGAAGTAAAAATAAGGGTGAAAATCCCAAAAGAAGAGGTAAATTACAAGCTTTAAAGTAATTTTTGCTTTTTTTATGACATCTTTTTCTTAAATATAATTTTATGTTTGAAGAAAACCACGATTTTATATATATTAATTTCTAATATGATAAAAAAATAAAGATAAAAGTGAAAATGATATGCTAAAATTTTTAGGTGATTTGGTTGAAACTAGAATATACATTTATCCCCCAAAAAGGTTGGGAAAACAATGTAAACAAAAGAAACAACTTGAGATTTTTTCTTACACTTCACCTCCAATCAATAAAGATTTATGGATTCAACTTTAACATGGGTTTTTTTAGTCAAAACTAAACTTCATGTTTTTACAAGATCAAACTGAAGTCCAACTTTGGCAAATACAAAGCTACCTAAACCAATACAAAAAATACTATAAGAAGAAAAGTTCTAATAAATTCATACAACATTTTATGCTTGTTTATTAATGAAAAAAAGGCACACTGACCTCAAAATTACGGATAGAAGGAATTGAAAGTTTAAAAGTGCTTAGCTTCATTGGAAGAATTTGACATTTTGAGAAGTGATAGTTATTGCTAGAGTATTTTATGCTAGTAAAACATTACATAGTACTTTGTCAAGATCTCAAAGATTCATTCATATTAATTGGCTATTTCATTAATAATGGATAGTTATTTATAGAAACGTTTTTATTGTTGTCTTAAAAAGTAAAGAAAATACTATTTGAAAAACTATAGCCAAATAGTTTAAAAAACTTTTCCAAATAAGTTAAAATAATTTTCCAACAAGGCTAATGCAACAACACAAACAATAGCTAGTGAATTTTGCCTTAGGATGGATTGATTTGGAATGTTTGGATCCCATCGATGGCATTGTAGAGCATTAGGTCTAATGATGAAAAAGTGAATGAGTTATGAATGATTCGATTAGGATGGATTTGTTTTTGGTCATTCTGCCACATCGAATAAGATCGAGATCCTTCGATTCATCAATTGTAAAGTTAGATTATATCTCAATCATAGGACTCAAATGAGATAATTCAGATTCATAGGATTCAAGGATAAGAAAAAATGAATTCACGCCATATAATAAATTAGGATAAAACTATGCCCACCATATCAAGGATAAATCATATGAAATAAAGAAATTCAATGAACACCATTTGTTTAGACTCATCAAATGGATGTTAGGATGGATGATCACATCATATACAAAGTGAAGGTGAACTTCACCATGTGATCATGAGAATGCATGATAGGAAGATGTTAAGTTTCTTCTAGTTTTGGAAGGAGAAAAGCACCCAAAGTTTAGTCCCACATTATTGGGATGGAAAAAGATTTGAACTTTATAAAAATTTGCATGCGAGTATTATGTGAGCCAAATTAGGGCAAGATCCACTCTTGTGCACCTGGGATTTCATCACTTAAATGAGCTCGTATGCTTTTAGGTTATTTTAAGTATGGGTCTAACCAAACCCATATGCACATTTCGAATGTTGCCTAGTTCAATCCTTTGCCTTACCCACATCTACTTTAGGATTCTACCATCACCAAGTTTGGGCTATACCAAATTATTTTTCAATAGTCTCCTGACCCAAGGGTTGTGCGTGCCCACATAAGCTTACTTGGCCTAAGAGCTTTACACTTAGGCATAAGCATGGGATGTTGTCGTAATTTTTCAAAATCTGAAAATTTTAACTTAATTACTATTTTTTTAATTTAAACATACTTTAACATGGAATTTAACAAAGATACATATGTTAGAATATAAGAAGAAAATGTTTAATGTATTGAATAATGGAATCTTAATCATTTGCTAAATAAAAAAGAAGAATGGACAATTAAATTCTTAAATAGGATTTGAAAATGATAAAAATGGAGAAATCTTTATTAATAAAGAAACTAATATTCTATTTCATAATAAACTTTATACATAAAAAATAAAAACAAATAAAATAAAATGTTAACAATTTATGGCTTTTCTGATTAAACTCAAGGGTGACCTAACATAATGTAATAACTAAATCATAGTGATGTTAAAGGTCACATGAAAGAAAATTGAGGGTTAGATAGTAATGTAACTAAATCGAAGAGAGAATTTTGATTAAATATGATAAATTGTATGAGAGGTTTATGTTACAATATATTAAGGTGATGTAGTGTAGCATCTTCTATTATCAATTCTGGTATAATTAGAAAAACCTCATAAAGCATGTCAAGGCTATAAAATTTTTTTAAATATACATAAAAATAATAATTTTTTTTGGATATTGTTCATTGAGACAACTATATGCCATATGTTTCTCTTTGATCAGACCCTTTTTGTAAATTTCTATGATTATAAAATTAAAATAGAAAAAAAAATAATAAATTATTAACTTAATATTAAGTGCATATTAATGCTTAAAAGAAATAATTGTCAAATGAGAGGAGATTGAGGGTTATATAGTAATATGACAAAAATTAAAGGGTCAAGTCACATTGCAAGATACTAAAAAGATCATGTGTAATATCTTTGATTGTTAAATCTTGTATGAATAAAAAAGTCTCATAAGGCCTACAAGAACTTTAAAAACTAAAATATTTAAAATTATATTTTTAATTACATAAAGCTTGTTGTGATGAGTTTAATCACATTTTTTCTATCAATCAGACCTTAAAAGGAGTTTCCACGAAATGCTAGACTAAATAATTATCAATAATAATAAAGTTTTGTTTCAATATTAAGTAGACATATATTAATAAATAAATAAATAAATAAATTAAATTGAATCAATTTAATATCACCAAATCAAAGATATATAAAGAACACATGAAAAGTGTTTTAGAGTTTCCTAGTGATATAACCAAATCAATGTGAAACTTTTGAAGAAATGATATAAATTGTACAAGAAAGTTGTTTTCTATGGTTTAAAGGAGAGTGAGTGTTACATCCTTAATCCTAAAGTATGGAATAAATAACATGCCCTATAATGGGCACCAAAATCTTAAAAAATCAAATATTTGAAAATAAAAAAAATATTTAATTTGACAAAGTTCATTGAGACTAGTATGAGAACTTTTTTTAATCTAGATTAGACATCGTATTGAATTACTATAAGTGACCAAAGCAAACAAGAATAAATAGTGATAAATTCTTATCTTAAAATTTAATAAAAATATATTAATGCTAAAAATATATTTATAGAAAAAATCAAAATTAGGGTGATGTAATAATCACATGAGTGAAAATGTTGCACTATACTATAAAAAACCAAATGAAGCTATAAATTTAATGAAATAAGATTAAATGTATGGAGAAATTTGATTCTAAGATTCCAAGAAGATTAAGTGTATCATTCTCAATTGTTAAATCATATATGAAATAAAATATCTTCTAAAGCATGTCAAAGTCATAGAAAAGATATTTAAAAAAATGAAAGTTTAATTATGTAAAGCTCTTCGAGATGACTCCAATGACATTTTTTTCATATGCATTAGACCTTATTAGGAGTTAAAGCAAATTACTAGACCAAATAAGCATAAATATATTAAATTGTTATTTAAATTTTAAGTGAATATAAATTAAAGTTAAAATAAGATAAATTGAATCAATCTATATAACCAAATCAAAAAAATATAAATGTGAAACAAGAAGAGATTTCGAGTTACATAGTTATATAACAAAATAAATGTGAAAAAGTTGAAGAAATAAGATAAATTACATAAAGTTGCATTCTAAGGAACGAAGGAGGTCACCTATTACAATTTCAATCCTAAAAATGGTAGAATCAAAAGAAAATTAAATATTTGAAAAATAAGGAAATGAACATTTAAAGTGTTATGGTTCACTAAGACAAGTATAATGATATTTATTTCATTTAGAATGGACTTCATTTAGAATTATTGAGAATGACCAAAGTAAATAACAATAAATAATAATAACTTTTAATTTTAATATTTAATAAACTTATATTTAACCTAAAATTAGATTTATTAAAGGATAAAACAAAATATTTATGATGTAATGGTCATGTGAGTGGTGTTATAGAATTACAAAGTAAGATAACCAAATTAAAGTAAAAAATTTGAAAAAATATGATAAATTGTATATAAAAGTTGCATTCCATGACACCTAAGAGATCAAGCATAACATCCTACAACATAAAGTCATATATGAAATAAAATTTCTTCTAAATCATATCAAAATTCTAGAAAAATTTAAAATTTAGAAATGAATATGTAACTACATGTAGTTAACTGAGACTAGTCTAGTGTTGTTTGTGTCATCTCAAACCTTTTTAGAATTACTATGAATTACCATAATAAATAAGCATTAAAAAATAACAAAAATATATTTTAGTATAAAGTAAACATATATTAAAGCTAAAATGAGGTAAGTTAAAATAATATAATAAAACTAAATCAAAGGAATGTAAAAGCTTGTAGGGAGGAGATTCATAGTTAGATAACTATATAAGCATTTAAAAAGAAATATTTTGAGAAATCAGTTAAACTACATAACAATGTTGCACATGAAGAAATAAAGGTGCTTAAAGATAACATGCTCCATCATCAAATGAAGTGTAAATAAAAATGCCTAGTAAAGCATGAAAAAAGTTTTTAAAAATTATTCATTTAAAAGTTTAAAAAATTAATAGTACAATGGATATAGTTCGTTAGGATAACTTTAATGGCATTTCATTCATCTCGATTTGACCTCATCTAGACTTATTGTAATTTACCAAGAACATAAATAAAAATAAATTATTATTTTAATAGTAAGTATATATTGAAGTTAGAAAGAAACAAATTGAAGTAATGTAATGTAGTCAAATAAATGTAATTTAAATATTACACTATATGAGATTTAGAGTTACATTGTAATTTCACCCAATCAAAGTAAAATGTTCTTATACAATTTAACTTATTTCTTCAAATGTTTGGTTATATCATTTTGTAACTTTGAATCTTCTCTTATACGAGAATCACATCACCTTAATTTGGTTATATTAGTTTGTTTCAACTTTTGATATTTTGGAAATAATATATACTTATTTAAAATTAAAATAATATTTTTTAATTTTTCTGCTTATTTACTTTGGTAATTTATAAAAATAAAAAAAATGTGGTTTAATCGAGAAGAGATAAGATGCCATTTGATAACTAATTATGAGCACTTTGAAATTAATTATTCATTTAAATATTCAAATATTTTTTTTATGATTTTAATAAGCTCGATGTTGCATTTTAATTTAGGCCTAATTTGATGATTAAGAATATAAAACTTGATGTACATAGTATCTTGGAATGTAATATTCTCATATAATTAGTTCCATTTCATTTAATTTTTTACTTAGATTTTGTTATTTTAGTATGTAACTATATACTCTTATTATGTAACCTTTAAGACACCTTGATTTAGCTCTATAATATTACTTCAATTTTTCCCAATTCAACTTTAATATATATTTACTAAACATTAAAATATATATTTTTTATTCATACATATGTAAATTTAATAATTCTCATTAATTTCAAATGAGTCCAGTTCAACATAAAGAAATTGTCATAGGACTCATCTGAATGAGCTCTGTCTACTTAAATATTCATTTTTTATTTTTAAATATTTTATTTTTTAGGGTTATGGTGCCCTTTATGAGACATTTCAATTCCTTCTTGATTTAACCATCAAAGATGTTAAACTAAATTTGTTTAGTATCTTAGAAAATAACTTTTTGATAACATTTCTCTCAATTGATCAATTTTTTTTATTTAATTATATTATAATGCAATTCAAAATATCTTTTCATGTGACCATTACATCGATTTGATGTGGCTATATTACATTGATTCAATTTATCTCATCTAAAGTTTAATATTTTTTACTTAATATTGAAATAATTCTACATTATTGTTTATTTTTATTTATATTTGCAACATTAGTTATTCCAATTTTTGTCAAATCAAAATAAAAAAGTTTGTTGGACTCAATCTTCGCATGCTCTATCTAATTAAATATTTATGTTTACATTATTAAATATTTTAATTCCTAAAGTTTTCATGTGATTTATGACACATTTTTATTTGTACATCATTTGATGATTGAGGATGTTATACTGGATCTCATCAGTATCTTAGAATGTAGTTTTCTCATTCAATTTATTTCATTTCTTGAAATGTATTATTTTTATCTTGTTCTATTACTGTAGCTGTAAATATTTTTGTTTGTGAATTTTTTGCCATTTTTATTTCGATATATTTGATTGATTTGATTTATTTTATTTTTTAATATATATTTACTTTATATTAAAGTAATAAATTATTATTATTTATGCTTATTGATTTTTTAATTTGTTGTAATTCAAATTGAGGTGCTCTCAACAGAAAGAAAATATTGAGAGAAATGCTTCTTTGGGTACTATCAAATTAAATATTAATTTTTCATATCTTAAATTTTTAATTATTTTTTTGGCATTCTTATGAGACAATTTTACTCCTGCTTGATTTGATGATTTAGGATGGCACACCCGATCTCCAAAATGTCTTGAAATGCAATTTTAATGTATAATTTATTTCCTTTTTTTAAATGTTTTACTTTTGTTTTGTTGTATTACTATATAACTCTTCATCACTCCACATGTGAATAAAGATTGCTTTTATTTGGTTACATTATGTAGCTTCAAATTATCTTACTATAGTTTAAAACAATAATTTGAAGTAATGAATTATTTTTTTATGTCTACTATATTTGGTAATTCATAGTAATTATAAATGAGTTCTGATTGAGACAAAACAAATATTGTTTGACTCATTGAGATGAGCTTTATCTAATTGAATATTCATTTATGAATTTTTAAATATTTTTTTGAATTGGGAAGCTTTATGAGATATTTTGATTGATATTTTATTTGATGTTTGATGATGTTACTCTAGATCTTCTTAGGTTCTTAAAATATAATTTTCTTATATAATTTAACTTACTTTTATAAATGTTTGACTTTGATTTTATCATATTACTATTAAATTATTTATTCTACTATTGTAGTACAATTACATCACTTTGATTAGATTATTCTACAATGCTTTAATTATTTTTTAAAAATAATTTATTAATTTTTATGCTTATTTGGTTTGGAATTTTATGGGAATTCTAAAATTTGTTACATAGAGTATAAATAAATATTGTTGGATTGTCTCGACTTGCTTCTTTGAATGAAATATTCAATTTTATATTTTTTAAATATTTTATGTTTTAATGCTTTTAAATGCTTTTTAAGACATTTTAGTTTCTCCTAAACATGATGATCAAAGATATTACACTCAACCTCCTTAGCGTGTTGGAATAGAACTTTATTATACAATTTATTTCATTTATTTAAATTTTTTGCTTTCATTTCGTTATAACATAATGTAGCATTAAGAATCTTGTTACGTCACTTTTTTATTTTTTTATTTAGTTATATTATATTATTTCAATTTATCAAATATCAAATTTATTATATATTTAATTACTATTCAAATAATAATTTATTATTGTTATTTAAGCTAATTTATTTTGGTAATTAGTTGTAATTCCAAATGAGGTCTGGACGAGACAAAAAAATGTTGTTTGACTTATCATGAAGACATCTCTATAATTAAAAATTAATTTTAAATATTTTTAAATATTTTTTCTTAGGTTTTTATTCCCTTTAACATTTTATAATGCAACTTTGTCATATAATTTTTCTTATTTTTTCATATTTTCTCTTTTATTTGTTTTAGTATAATGAAACACTAATTTTCCTTTCATGAGATATTTAAATTTCTTTGATTGGTTATCTTATTTTCCCTTAATTTATCTTTTTTTAGCTTTGTTATATGCTTAATTATTATTAAAGTAATGATATATTATCTGTTTATGTTAATTTACTTTGATAATTCATAGTAATTCCAAATGAGATCAAATGGTGATAAAAAAATATTGTTGTACATGACTTGATGGGCTTTATCCAATAATAAATTTATTTTTATATGTTATATTTGAATATTTTCATTTACATGATTTTTGCTTGCTTTACAAAAAATATTGTTTTAAATTTTATTTGATGATCAAGGATGTCACACTTGATCTCTTAAGTATTATGGAATTCAACTTTCTTATATACTTTATCTTATTTTTTCAAATATTTTGCTTAATTTGGGTTATATTACAACATAATTCTAAATTTTCTCTCACCATACATTTATCTCATTTTGATATTACTTATATTAAATTACTTTAATTTATCTTTTTTTAGCTTTAATAAATATTAACTTAGTAATAAGATAATAATTTCTTATTTTTTTATGCATGTTTACTTTGGTTACTCAAAATAATTACAGATTTTATTTGATTTAGAGAAAACAAATGTCATTAGACCCACCTCAATGAGCTCCATCATTTTACATATGATTTTTGAAACTTTTAGATAATTTTTACATGACATTGGAAGGCCTTTTAAGATATTTTGATTCGTACTTGATTTGATGCTCAAGGATATTATACTCTATCTTCTTTGTAGTTAAGAATATAACTTTTCCATACAATGTATTTCATTTATTAAAAATTTTCATCTATGTATTGTTATATTATTATGGAACTCAAAATCTCATCGCATATGGCCTTTACATTGCATTTAATTTGTTATACAATAATTATTTAATTTGTTACACAATAATTATTTAATTTAGTTTCTTAGTATTAATATATATTTTCTTACCTTTAAAATATTAATTAATTATTTTTTATGATGATTTAATTTATTAAGTTGTGATACTTCTAAATGTGGTCTAGGCAAGATAAAAAAGTTATGGTTGGACCAATCTCGATAACCTTTATACAACTAGATTATCATTTATAATTTAATTACTTTATTTTTAATGGTTTGACTCATTTTACCTAACATTTTAATATGTCTGATTTGATAATTGACTTTGTTATGTTTTATCTCCTTATTATCTTAGAATAGAACTTTCCTATATAATTTTTATGAGTTCTTCAAATCTTTTAGCTTAAATATGTTTTATTACTATGTAACTCTAAATCTCTATTTGTATGACATTTACATTACTTTAATTAGATAGCATTATATTGCTTTAATTTATCTTGTTACAACTTCAACATTTATTAAAATAATATTAAGCAAAAAATTATTAACATTTATGCTTATTTGATTTAATAATTTGTAGTATTTGTAAACGAGGTTTGATTAAGTTAAGACCAACATCATTTGACTCAACTATATGAGCTCAATTTAACTAAATATTAATTTTTATATCTTTAAATTTTATTTTTTTAGGATTTTGACATAGTTTATTACATATTTCTATTTGTACCACATTTTGTGATTAAGGTTGCTACATTTGATCTTCTAGCTCTCTTGGAATGCTATTTCCTTTGCAATTTCTCCCATTTTTTAGAAGTTTTGAAGTGATTTGGTTATATTACTATGTAACTCTTATGTTTCTCCTCTATGGCCAACAACATTTTGATTTACTTATATTACATCTCCTCAATTTATCTCATTTATTTTTAATTTATAATTTCTTAAATATTAAAAAAATCTTTTATTATTCATTATGCTTATTTAATTTGATACTTAATTCTGATTCCAAATGTTAAGAAATCAAGATCAAAAAAATATCATTAGACTCATATTGATTATCTACATCCAACAAAATTGTTCACTTGTACATTTTTAAATATTTCTTTTTAAAAAATGTTTATATGGTTTATAAGACATTTTTCTTTGAACCTAATTTGATATTCTAAGATGTTACATTCAACCTTTTTATGATCATAAATATAATTATATGGCACAATTTAACTTATTTGTTCAAATGTTTCTCTTCAATTTCTTTATATTACTATGAAATTCGAAATCTCTTCTTATGTCGTCATTACATCACTTTCAATTGGTTATATTACATTGCTTCAATTTATCTTATTAATGTTTTAATTTTTTTTTCTTAATATTATAAAATAAATTTATAATTATTATGTTAATTTTATTTTCTCATTCATAGTAATTCTTAAAAAGGTATGATTAATATGAAATAATTGTCATTAGGCTTATCCCTATGACCTTTATCAAAATAAATATTCAATTTATAATTTTAAAGTTGTTTAATTTCTACTGTCTTTGCATGCTTTGTGAGGCATATTAATTGGTGTCTGATTTAACTATCGAGAAAGTTACACTTGATCTCCCTACTTCATAATGCAACTGTCTCATATAATTTATTTCATTTCTTCAAATGTTTTGCACTAATTTGGTTATCTTACTACATAACTCTTTATCTCTACTTATATGACATTTAAGTTACATTGATTTAGTTATAATAGATTGTTAGAATTTATCTTATTTAATCTTTAATGTAAATTTACTTAATATTAAAATAATAATTTATTATTGTTTATGATTATTTAATTTAGTTAAATCATAGTAATTCCAAATGACCTTTGATCGAGGTAAAACAAACATTGTTGGACTCATCTCGATGAGCTTTATCAATTAAATCTACATCTTTATTTTATTAAAAATTTTTATTTCTAATTATTTTAGCTTGTTTTATGAGGTATTTAAATTTGTACCAAATTTGATGATCGAGGATTTTAAACTCAATCTTCATAATATCTTGTAATGTATCTTTCCATTAATATTTATCATACTTTTTCAAAGTTTTTAAAGAATATTTTTATATTACTATGAAACTCTAGTTCTTCTCTAACATGATCATTTTATATCTTTGATTTGGCTACATTATGTTATTTCAATTTATCTCATTTCATCTTATATATATTTCCATAATAATATAAAAAAATTGAATATTATTTATGTTTATCAATTTTGGTAAAAATACTATAGTTCAAAATAATGTCTAATTGATAGGAAATAAATGTCATAGAGCTAATCTTGATGAGCTTAAAGTAATAAAGATTCAAATTTAAAATTTTACATTCTTTTATTTTCTATCTCTTTTCCATGCTTTATGATATAATTTGATACGTGGTTGATTTGATGATCAAGGATGTTACATTTAATCATTTTAATTCCTTAGAATGTGAATTTTTGACATAGTATTTCTCATTTCTTCAAATTTTTTATTTTGATTTAGTTATAATATTATGAAACTCTAATTATCTTTTTATGTAATGTTTAAATCGCTTTGATTTTATTACAGTATCTTACTTAAATTTATCCTATTTCAAGTTCAATATATATTTAGTTAATTAGTAAGTAATAAATTATTATATTTTATGCTTTTTAACTCAAGTAATTTGTAGTAATTCAAAACATGATTTGATTGAGACGAAACCGCATCTTTGGTCTCCTCTAAATTAGGTGTATCTAAACAAATATTTATTTGTATATTTTAAATATTTTATTTTTTACGGTTATGAATTAGCTCACAATTAATGATGGAGAAGGTTACACCTGATATATTTGTTATCTTGGAATGGAATTTTTCCATATAATTAATCTAAGTTGTTCAATTTTTTTTAATTTAACTTGGTTATATCACTATGTAACTCCAAATAACCCTTGTTGTGACCTTTATTTTACTTTTATTTTGTCATATTACTTTACTTTAATTTATCACATTTTAGCTTTAATAAATATTTTCATATTATTAAAAAAGTGATTTATTATTATTTATGCTGATTTACTTTGGCATAATAGGACTTGTTTCAATGCATTTTGCTAATTAAATATTCATTTTTAAATATTTTAAAATATTCTATTATCTATTACTTTACAATATTTTACTTGTCATTTTAGCTCTTACTTAATTTGACAATCAAGGTTTTACACTCGAATTTCTTAGTGTCATTTAATTCAGCTTTTTTTGTACAATTTATCTTATTTTTTTATAGTTTTGACTTTAATTTGGTTATGTCACTATGTAACACTATATCTCTTCTCATGTGACATTTATATTACATTTATTTGGTTATATTATTTTATAATAATTTATTTGATTTGAATTTTAATATATATTTGTTTAACATTAAAATAATATATTTTTATTATTTATAGATTTTTAATTTTTCATTACTTGTAGTAATTTGAAAAGATGTCGTATTGATAAAAAATAAATATCATTGGACTCATCTCGTTGACCACTATCCAACTAAATATATATTTTGATATCTTTAAAAATTTTATTTTTTATTCTTTTAAAATATTTTGTGAGACATTTAGATTATTATATTATTTGATAATTAAGGATTCTACACTTGGCATCCTCAGTATCTTGGAATGCAACTTTTTAGTAAATTTCGTATCATTTTTTGAAATTTTTTCTTTTATTTAGTTATATCAATTTTTAACTCTAAATATTCTCTTATGTGAGCTTTGTATCAATTTTTTTTGCTTATATTATAGTAGTTCAACAAATATCATTTCAAATTTTATATATACATATTTACTTATTATTAAAATAATTATTTGTTACTAAATATTTTCTATTTACTTTGCTATTTTTTAGAAGTTTTAAACAAGGTTTGTTGAAGATGAAATAAATATCGTTGCACTCATCTCAAAGAACTCTATTATATTAAATATTCAATTTGAAATTTCTTTTACATATTTTATTTTCTATGGCTTTGGAAACACTTGCAAGAAATTTCAATTTTTACTAAATTTTACGATCAAGAAAGCCACATTCAACCTCTTTAGTATATAGTTACATTGCTTTAATTTTTCCATTTTGGCATTAATATATATTTACTTAATATTGAAGTAATAATTTTTTATTACATGTACCTCATTTGAAATTTTTGCGTAACACCAACATAAATTAGAATAAGAAATATAAAATTATGATTTTAATATTAAAATCATATATTTGAATCTAATATTCGATAAATTGAAACATAAAATATAATCAAATCAAGGTGATGTAAATGTGACATAAGAGAAGATTTAGAGTTACAAGGTAATTTAATTAAATCATAGAAAAATATTTAAAATTAATGAGATGGATTTCATAAGAAATTTCATTCCAAGATTTTAGGATCAAGTTCATCATTATTGAACATTAAAATATGTACAAGTTAAAATGTTTCATAAAACATATCCAAATGATAGAAAAAATATTTGAAAAGATCAAATTGGATGTTTTATTTCCTAATGCATGATCAGGCAAGTCCAATGACATTTATTTCATAACCACTAGAGATCATTAGGAATTACTATAACTTACAAAAATAAATATTTATTTACAATGACAAAATACATTCCAATATTAAGCAAATATATACTAAAGATCAAATGAGCAAAAATAAACTAATTTCATAGAGTAAAACGAAAGAGAAGTGAATGTCACATGAGAGAAAAATTGGAGTTAGAATATAACAACATCAAATAAAAACATTTCCACAAAGAAGAACAAACTGTAGAGGAAATTTTTATTCCATGATGCATGAAAGATTGAGCACAACATTATTGATGATCAAATTAGGTACATTTCAAAATATCATGTGAAGTGTGATAAAACCCAATGTGATTGAGTGCAATACCCTTGATCATTATATAATATGCCAATCAAACAATTCCACAAAGAATTCCAAAACCCCAAAAAAATATTTAAAAAAGAATATAAAATTAAAATTTTATTTGTTAGAGCTTGTCGAGTGAAGTTCAATGGCTCATATTTTAACTTGACCTAGCCTCATTAAGAATACTATGAATCACCAAAGTAATAACATTAATAATAACAAAATATTATTTAATATTTAGTTAGTATATATTAAAGGTTAAAATAGCAAAATTGAAACAATACAATTTAACAAAACTAAGCCAAAGAAAAAAAATACCAAAAGAGGAGATTTCGAGTTTTATGGTAATATAACTAAATTAAAATAAGAAAATTGCTGAAATAAGATAATTTATTAGAAATGTTGCACTCCAAGATACTAAAGAGTGTAACATCTTTAATCAATAAGCATGGTGAGAATTAAATTTTCTCTTAAAGCATACCAAAACTATTGAAAATAAGCTATGAATAATTAATTAGATAGAGCTCATTGAGACGAGATCATCAATATTTGTTTCATATTTATTAGAACTTATTTGGAATGCCTAAGAATTATAAAAACAAAAAAGAAAAAAGGATAACAAATTATGGTTATAAGAGAAAGTATTTATGTATTAATATTTAAATAAGATAATTTAAGGCAATGTAATCTTACAAAATCAAAGCAATGTAAAAGTTATAAGAGTGGAGAAATACAATTCATAATTTTATAACCAAATGTAAACAAAAACTTCAATGAAATGGGACAAATTATAAGAGAAAGTTATAACACTAGATACTAGAGAGATTGAGTGTGACATCGCGATGTCTCCTAAAGGGGCCAATTTCCTTTAAATAAAATATTTAAAAAACTGAAATGCACATTTTAATACTTTGCAAATATATTTTAAAGAAAAAAGAGATAAATTGAAGTGATGTAATATAAACAAATCTAAGTGATAAAAGTGTCACACGAGAAGAAATTTAGAATGTAACTAAATAAAATTAAAAAAATTTAAGAAATGAGATAAATTTTATATGGAGTTATATTCTAAGATACTAATGAGATCAACTACGAGAACCTTGATAATCAAATTAATTATGAATTAAAATGTCTCATAAAACATGCCAAAATTCTTAGAATAAAATTTTTAAAATAAAAAAATAAATATTTATTTATATAGAGTTTTCCAAAGTATGCCTTATAAATTTTGGTTATCTTATTCAAACAACAATTAGAATTACTATGAATTACCAATGTAAATTAGCTTAATTATTATAATAGTTTACATTAATGTGTAGTAAATAAAAATAATGCTTAAGGAGATCAATTTAAGTAATGCAAAATAAAAAAAACAAAAAAAAATTGAGAACCTCACATGTGAGGAGATTTAGAGTTAAATAGTAATATAAAAAATAAAAAGAAAATACTTGAAGAAAAGGGTAAATTATAAGAGAAAGTTCATTTCCATGATGCAAAAAAGTTTGATTATAACATTCTTAAGCATCAATTAACTACAAATCAAAATGTGTCATAAAGAATTCTCAAATACTAGAAATTTAAGAAAATTAGAAATGAATATTTAATTGAATATATCATCAAGATGAGTTTTACAATATTTGGTTTGCCTCAATCGAACTTAATTTCCAATCAATATAAATCACAAAAAAAATAAACATAAATAATAATAAATTGTTATTTTAATAGTAATCAAATATATATTAATGCTCAAATAACATAAACATTGCTAATATAATTAAACAAATCAAGATATGCAAAGCTTAAATGAGAGGTGAGTTATTGTTTCATAATAATATAACAAAATAAAAAATAGAAAAATAAAAGATAAATGTAATTAAACAAATTAAGGCTATGTAAAGCTCATATGGGAGTAGAGTTATAATTTCATAAAAATACAACCAAATAAAAGGAAAAGAATTAAAAAAGAAAAGATAATAAGTAAAAAAATATTACATTCCGAGCTAAGGAGATCGCTATAGAATTCTTAATAACCAAACAAGATACAATTCAAAATATTGAATAAATCATATCAACAATGATAAACAATAACAAAATAAAAAAATATAAAAATAAATTTTTAATGAGATAAAGCTTGTTAAGTGGAGTTAAATAAATTTTGTTCATCGACATGTAGATTTAGTGTTAGATAAACATAAAAAAATGAAAATGAAAAAAGTGAAAAAGTAAGAATTTTTTTTGTAAAAGTTACATTCGAAAATACAAATTGAAATTTGTCATAAAATTTTCCAAAACCTTAAAAAGTGAAAAATATTTAAATATATATATATATATATTTTTTATTTACTTAATTTGATCTCATTAAGATGACTCCAATCATGTTTTCATATTTAATAAGACCTCATTGACATTACAGCAAATATCTAAAGAAAATAAACTTGAAAAATATTAAATTATCATTTTCTTTTTATCAAATATATAACAATGTTAAAATGAGATAAATTGATATAATGCAATATAACCAAATCACAACACTATAATGATGACATAAGAGTTGAATTAGTTTTTCATGGTAACAATAGCAAATTAAAATGCAATGTTTAGAAAAATGATAGAAATTGTAAGCTATGTTTCATTTGATCATACCAATAAAATCGAGTGTGACATTCTTGATCATAAAAAATGTATGAATTTAGTTGCCTCATAAAATATGCAAAAAATAAATCATTACAAAATATTTTTAAATATTAAAAATATATTATTAAGATAAAGCCCATTACGACGAGTACAACAACATTAATTTCATATCGATCAATCCAACTTATAAACTTTTATGATATACTAAAATAAATAATTGTAAGTATTAAAAAATTTTCATTATAATACAAAGAAAATATATAGTGGAAAAGTGATAACTAAAATGATGTACTATAACCAATTGATTTGACATTCACATCACATTAGAAGAGATTTAAGGTTAGATAGAAATATAACCAAATCAATGTATGTTTGAAAAAATTGATAAATTTTATAAAAAAGTAGCATTTCAAAACATTAAGAAGATCAAGTGTAATTCTTTTGAACATCAAATTTGTTGCAAATCAAAATGTCTTATGACATATTCAATAACTATAGAAAATAAAATATTTATAACTATTAAAAAGAATATTAAATTAGCTATAGCGAATCAAGGAGTGTCTAATGATGTTTATTTTTTTGCTGTTAAGCCTCCTTCAAATTTCTTGTGAATTACCAAAATAATTAAGAAATAATTAATAATTCATAATATTTTTAATATTTAGAAAATATTTATTATTACTAACTAAGATAAATTTAAGTAATATAATATAATCAATTAAAATTACGTAAAAGACAAATTAGAGTAGAATTAGAGTTTTAAAGAAATATAACAAAAAAATCAAGAAATGAGAGAAATTATTCTCAAAAACTACATTCTAAAATACTAAAGACATTGAACCTAATGTCCTCAATCATCATATTAGGTATGAATGAAAATGTCTTCTTAAGCTTACCAAAATCCTAAATAAAAAATATTTTAAAATATATGCAATGAATGTTTTCTTCGATAGAGCTTATTGAGAAAAGTCCAACGATGCATATTTTGTCTCGATTGGACCATGTTTGGAATTTTTGTGGACTACAAAAAATAATATTTACAAATGATAATCTATTATTATTTCTCAATTAGTAAATATATGTTAAATCTAAAATAAAAAATTACTAGAATGTAATATAACAAAATAAATGCATTAGAAAGGTCCCAATATAGGTGATATAGAGCTAAATCATAATATAAATAAAGAAAAGTTAAATAATTAACCAAAATAAAATAAACTATATGAGAAAGTTGAAAGATAATATGCAGATCATGTGTAGCTTCATTAATCAAAATATTTATATGAATTAAAGTAACTAGTAAAATTTGTAAGAACCCTAAAAAAAAATTATTTAAAAAATAACAAAATGAATATTTAATTGGGTAGAGCATGTGAGGAAAAGTCCAGCGATGATTGTTTCATGTCAATTGGACCTTTCTTATTTACTACAAATTAGTAAATGAAATAAGCATAAAGTTCAATTACATGTAATTTTAATTTTTTGTTAACATATGATAAAGTTGAAATGTAACAAATTAAGGAAATGTAATCTAATGAAATCAAACCAAATTATGGGTTACAGGAGAGGAGAAATAGAACTTCAAAATAATATAAGGAAATATAAGAAAAATCTTTCGAAAAAAGCAAAAAATGGTGTATGAAAGTTACATTCCAAGATACTAAGGAGAATGAGTGTAAAATCGTCGATTGTCAAAATCAGGTATGAATCAATGTGTCATGTAAAGTATACGAAAAAAAGCAAAAAATATGTGTAAAAATGTATAAATGAATACTTAAATGGATAGATCTTGCGAAGATAAGTTCAACAACATTTGTCTCATTTGGATCACATCTCGTTTAGAGTATCTTGAAATTATAATTTAAAAATAAGAATAAATAATAATAACTTATTATTTTATTACCCAAAAAATATATTTTAAGGTTCAATAAATATAAAATAAAATAATTTATTGTAACCAAATAAAAGTAATGTAAATGAAATTTGAGAGGTCATTTAAAGTTTAAATGTAACATTATAATATCAAAGTGAATAATTTTAGAAAACTAGATAATTTTTTTTCAAAAGTTGAACTCTAAGATTCTAAAGTGAACTATAATATCCTTGATAATCAAATAAGTTGCTAATCAAAATGACTTTTAAAACATTCTTGAAACTTACGAAATAAATTATTTTAAGAAAATACAAATTAATATTTCTCTGGTGAAGGTCATCAAGTTGAGTCTAATCAAATATGTTTGATCATGATCATAAAAGTTTTTGAATTATGGGAAATTGCCAAAGAAAATAATAATAAATTTAAAAAATAATTATTTTATTATTAAGTAATTAAAAAATAAAAAAATTAGCAAAATTTTAGGGATATTAAATGTAATATTCAAAGAAATGTAAAGGCCTCACAAGAGGATATTTAGTGCTAAAGAGAAACATAAAAAAGTCAATGGAAAATATTTTAAGATATTTGTTTAATATTACGAGAATGTCAGACTCAAAGATAGTAAGATGGTCAAGTTTAATATTTTTGATAATAAAATTTACCATGAATCAAAATGGCTTGTAAAGTATAATAAAAATCTAGAAAATAAAATTGTCAAAAAAATAAAAATAATTATTTATTTTGATAGAGCTCTTTAGAGGAACTTAAACATTTATTCTATCTCGATTGAAATTCATTTGGAAGTGCTTAAAATTGGCAACTAAACATGCATAAATAGTAGAAAATTATTTTTTATTACTTGATATAAATTAACATAATATAATGTAACTAAATATAGTGGATATAAAGGTCACATTAAGCAAGAATTTTATTTTCATAGTAATATAAAAAGAACATCGCAAAAACGTTTGATAAATGCCATAAATTGTATAAGAAACTTACATTCTAAAATGCAAAGAAGATCGAGAGTAATACCCTTAATTCCCAAATTAGGTATGAGTGAAAATGCCATATAAGGTATGTAACAGCCCCAAAAAATAAAATAGTTAAAATTATAAATATTAATATTTATGATATAGACTTTGAGATGAGTTCAACAATCTTTGTTTTACTCCATTAAACCTCAAATTAAAAAATAGTAAATTACCAAAGTAAATAATCATGAATAATAAAAAATTTATTTTTTAATATCAATCAATATATATTAAAGTTAAAATGGGATAATCTATGCTTTGTAAAATAAAAATTTAAAATAGTTCAAAGCCCATATTAGATGAAAGTTAGAGTTTAATAGTAATATAACAAGATAAAATCAAAACAATTTAAGAAAATGGTAAATTAAAAATAGAATGCTAAATGAAGATATAAAATAGATCAATACATCCTAAATTGTCAAATAAAGAAATTAAATTATTTGTGAAATAAGCTAAAGCACTAAAAATAAAAATATTTTAAAAAATGTAAAAGAGAAATTTTAATTTTATAGACCTCATTTTCGACTTGTCTAATGATATTTGTTTCTCCTTCATTAATCTTCATTTTGAGTTACTATTAATTACCAAAGTAAATAAAAGTAAAATATTATTTATTTAATAGTAAGAAAATAAATTTTAAAAAAGCAATCGGTTAAACAAAAGTAATGTAATACAACCAAATCAAGGTGATGCAAGTACCACACAAGAGGTAATTTTGAGTTATATAATAATATAACCAAACAAAAGTGAACAATTTGATCAAATGAGATAAGTTATAAACAATATTTGCATTGTAGAATGTTAATGACATCTAGTGTAACATCTTTTCTTGTTAATTGAAGTACAAATCTAAATGACTCATAAAACATGATAAAATCTTAAAAAATGCAGTGCATACAAATATTAACATGATTATTTAATTGGATAATGCTTGTTGATATTACTCCAAGGCCCTTTGTTTAGCCTCAATGTGACCTCAATTGTAATTGCAACGAATATAAATTATTATTTTATTATTAGGTAGTATTTATTACTACTAAAAAGAGAAAAACTAAAACACAATAACACAAATAAATCAAATAGATCAAACGGTCATATAAGAGTAGAATGAGAGTATCATAGCATTAGAACAAAATTTTACAAAAAAATATTTAAAAATTGCGATACATTATATGTGGGGGTTGCATGGCCTGATACTTAGGAGACTAATTGTAAATATCAAAATAAGCACAAATCAAAATACCTTGTAAAATATATTACTACCATAGAAGATAACATATTTAAATATTTATAAATGAATATTTAATTTAATTAAGGTTACTGTGATGAGTCCAACAATAATTGTTCCATCATGAGTGGTCATCATTTCAAATTATAGTGAATTATCGAGTTCAATAAGCATAAAAAGTGATAAATTATTATTTTCATGTTATGTAAATATATAATAATGTTAAAATAAGATAAATTGAGTCAATGCAATATAACAAAATTAAGCCAACGTAAAGAACACTTGTGTGGACAATTAGTATTTCATTGTGATATAGATAATAAAAGAAAAAATTGAAAAAATACTATAATTAACACAACAGAGTTCCATTCCAAAAAATAATGGTAACTGAGTGCAATACTCTCAATGTTAAATCATGTTAATGCTATAATTTCTTATAAAGAATGTGAAAATCCTATAAAATAATAATTTTTAAATAAACAAAAATTAATATTTAAGTAAATAGAGCTTATTGAGGTCACTCTAATAACTTCTATTTATTCTCAATTGGATCAAATTTAGAATTATTATGAATTACCTATTTAAGTAAACATAAATAATAATAAATTATTTTTTAAATATTCAACAAGATATATTACAATTAATTAAATTAATTGAAACAATATAACTAACAAAAATGATGTAATGGGCACATGACTAGAGAATTAGAGTTGCTTTGTAATACTACAAAACAAAACAATGGAATGTGAACAAAAGAAATATGGAAAAGTGACATTCTAAGAAACTAAGGACACCAAATGTAACATCATCGATTATCAAATATGAAATGAACTAAAACACCTCATAATGCATGCCAAAATCCTTAATTGAAAATATTTCAAAACATATAAATGTATACTTTACTGGATAAAGCTCATCAAGTTCTGGCTAATGGCATTTGTTTCACCTTGATTCGGCTTCATTTGTAATTATTTTAATTTACCAAACTAAATAAGCATAAATAATAATAAAATATTATTTTAATATTAAGTAAATATATATCAAATTTAAAATAAGAGAAAAATTAAAAAATTATAATTTGACCTAAACAGAGCCATGTAAGCATCATATGATAAGATGTTTAGATTTATAAAGAACAATAACAAAACAAAAGAAAAAAGTTTAAAAAATTTGATAAATTATTTGAGAAGATTATATTACAATGACATATTTTCTTTCTCAATAAAACCTTGTTTAGACTTTCATAAATTAATAGAATAAGAATAAACATTGCAAATTATTATTTTTCAGTAATTTAGTAGATATTAAAATTAAAATATAATAAATTGAGCTAATGTAATAACACCAAACATCAGTCATAATTATGTAGAAAAGAAATGAGATTTAAAACTATAGTTAAATATAACTTAATCATAGCAAATGCTATAAAATAATTGAGATAAATTGTGTTGAAAAGTTATTTTCAATTAAGGAAATCTTGTGTCACATTCTCATTTGTCATTCTATATGGGAATTAATAAATTGTTATTTTAGTATTAAGTTAAAATATATTAAGCTAAAATATGATATATTAAAGCAATGTTGTCTAACCAAATCAAAGAAATGTAAAAGTTATATGTGACAAAATTTTATCTTCATAGCAATATAACAAAGAAGATGAAAACTTTAAAGAAATGAGAAAAACTATAAGAGAAAGTTTCTTTCAAAGATACCAAGTTAATTGAGTGTGAAATCATCTATCATCACATTAGGTGCCAATTCATATATCATAGAAAAGATATGAAATCCCTACAAATAAAAATATTAAAAAATAGAAAATTTAATAATTAAGTAGATTGTGCTTGTCAACGTAAGTTTGACAATTTTTGCTTCCTCTCAAACAATCTTATTTGCAATTTTTATGAATTACATATTTCAAAAATCATAAATAATAATAATTTACTATTTTAATATTCAAAAATATATATTTTAATGCTTAATTGTGGTAGAATAAAGTAATATATCAAAACTAAGTCAAAGCGATGCAAAAGTCATGTGTAAGGATATTAGAGTTATAAAGTAATATTATAAAAAAGTTAATTGTAACAAGGGAAGAGATATACTAAATTGTATTATTGCATTACAAGAAACTAAGAATTTTTTGTGTAACACCTTCAAACTTCAAATTTGTTATGAATGAAAATAACTAGTAAAGCATGCTAAAATATTAGGAAACAAAAGTTTTAAAAATATACAAACGAATATTTGTTTAGAAATAGCTTAATAAGATGTGTCTAAAAGTGTTTATTTCATCACAATTGTACTATGTTTAGAGCTATGGCAAGTTGCCAAATTAGAGAAAAGTTAAAATAATAAAAAGTTATTATATTAATATTAAGTAAAAATATATAAAACTAAAATTAGATAAATCTAGGTAAAGTAAATTAACCAAAAAAAATACTATAATATTCACACTATAAGAGAGTTAGAATTAAGTGGTAATATAGCAAAAAATGAAACAAAAGTATTTTCTAGACATAAGATAAATTTTACTAAAAAGTGTTATTCTAAGATACTAAGGAGGTCGAGCACAAGTTCCTTGATAGTCTAATTAAGTACAAATTGAAATGTCTAGTAAGGCATACCTAAACTCTAGAAAATAAAACATAAAAAATCAAAAGAAATATTTAATTTTATAGTGCTACTAAGACAAATCTAACAAGATATTATCATTTTAAAAACAATTAAATAAATTTTAATTATGAAATAAGATAAATGGATGAAATATAATATAACTAAACATAACCAAGGCAAACAACATGAAAGATGAGATTTTGATTTATATTATTATATATCCTAATCAAAATGAAATGGTTTAAGAAATAAGACAAATTTTAAGGGATGGTTATATTCTAAGATATTAATACGATCAAGTGTAACATCTTTGATCAAAAAATCATGTAGAAATTAAAACTATTTATAAAATATGCAAATATTATACCACATATAATGCCAAAAAATATAAATATAATTTTTTAAAACAATCAAGATGGTGAAGATAAGGTTAATAACCTTTCCTTTCTCTTGATCTGACGTTGAATGAGATTACTATGAATTACCATAGTAAATAATCATAAAAAGAGTAACTTATTATTTTAATATCAAGTAGTTTATATTACCACTAAAACGAGACAAAGTGAAGCATTGTATAAACTAATCAAAGAAATAAAAAGATCACAAGGGAGGAAATAAGATATTAAGGAAATAAACTATGGAAAATTGCATTCTATCATACTAAGAAGATTGAGTGTAAAATTATAAATCGTTAAATTAGGTAAAAATTTAAATGACTTGTAATGAAAAAAAAATTGTAAAAATTTAAAAATAATTAAAAAATATAAAAATGAATATTAATTAAATATAATACAATAAGATGAGTCAAATGATAAATATTTTGTGTTCATCAATCAAAATTTTGAATTATTGTGAGTTATCAAAGAAAATAAGCATAAATAGTAATAAGTTTTTATTTTAATAGTAAGCAATTATATATCAAAGTAAAAAACGATAAAAAAATGACATAATTTGCATGAGAAAGTTGACCTCCAAGATATTATGATGATCAAGTGCAACATTCTCAATTATCAAATTATTTATGCCAATAATTATGTTATAAAGCATTCCAAAATCTTAGAAAAATAAATTATTTCAAAATATGAAAATTGATCTTTGATTGCATGAAACTTATCAATGTGATTGGGGGACTTTTGTTTAGTCTCAACTGGACAACATTTCTAATTTTTGTGAACTTCTTGATTAAATAAGCAAAAATAATAATCGACACAAAATTTTGAAATTAATAAATATGTGTTAAAGCTAAAATGAGATTAAATGAAGCAATATAATATGACCAAGTTAAAAGCATGTAACGGTCACATGATAGGGGAATTAGGTTTTCAATGTTGGATGACTTAGTAAAAGAAAAAATTTGAACAAATGGGACAAACTTTTAGCAAAACTTACATTCAAACATACTAAAGAGATTGAGCACAATATTCTTCATCATCAAGTAAAGTATAAATTGAAAATACTGATAAATATTGTTGAAACCCATTAAAATAAAATATCTTAAAAATGCATAAATATACTTTTATTTGTATAGAGCTCACCAAGGTGAGAAAAACAACTTTTGTTTCAACTCAATTATATCTTTTTGTGAATTACTATGGATTCTAAACAAGCATGTGTAAAAATAAATTATTATTATTATTATAATATTAAGTAAATATATATAGATATTAAATTTGAAATACAAATCATTCAAATAATGTGTTACACAAAAAGCACAACTTCGTTAAGTTGACACGACCAGATATTATGACTTACATAGTAATATAACCAACTCCAGGATAGACTTTTGAATAAATTAGATTAATCGAACAAGAATGTTGCATTCTAATATACCAAGGAGATTGGGTATAACATCCATGAACATCAAATTAGCTAAAAATTGAAATATCATATGAATTGATGCCAGAACACTATAGAATAAAATATTTAAAATTATAGAGAGAAATATTAAATTATTATTTTATTGTCAAGCAATTTATATTACCAATTAGATAAGACAAACTAAAGAAATGTAATATAAATGAAACAAAGTGATGAAAAGGTCAAAAAATGATAGAGTCAAAGTATTATAGAAAAATAACCAAATCTAATAAAAAATGTGGAAAGATGAGATAAACTATACATGAAAGATTCATTCTAAGATACTAAAGACATTAGTTTAGCATAATCGATTATTAAATTATTTGTCAATTGGAATTCATCATAAAGCATTGAAAAAACAAAGAGATAAAAATATTTAAAAATAAAATTTAAAATTTGATTAGATGGGGCTAATATGGCAATTCTAATCAAATATTTGACCATTACTCATTGAAGAGACCTCCTTTGGATATATTGTGAATTAAAATGTTAAAAAAGCTATAAATAATAAAAAAATATTATTTTATTATTAATCAAATGTATATTAAAGTAATTTTATATAACAAAATTATACTGAGACAAAATTCACATGAGATGAGAATTAGATTTTCATCATAATACAGCAAAATAAAAAAACATTTGCAAAAATTAGATAATTTGTATAGGAAAGTTGCCTTCCAAGATATTATAGTCATTAAGTGTAACATCATCAATTTATAAATGAAATATGAAGTAAAATATCTTATAAAGTATGCCAAAATTAAAGAAAATAAATTAATGAAAAAAATAGAAAAATCAACATATTATTGCCTACAGCTAATGGAGGCAAGTTAGATGACTTTTGTTATTCTTTTTAATACTACACCTAAAATTGCTACTAATTACCCAATTAAGAATAAATAATATTAATCTTGTTTAAATATTCAATAAACATAAAATAAGACATTAACAAGATCAATTGACTCACTATAATATAACCAAATCAAAAGATGCAATGATCATGTGACATGAGAACTCTAGTTTCATAGTAACACATTCAAATAATAGAAAAATATTTAAGAAAATGAGATAAATTGTATGGAGATGTTGCATTATAAAAAATAAAAAAGATCAGGTATAACATCCTTAATTATCAAATCAAGCACAAATCAAGATATATCATAAAACAAACAAAGACCATTGAAAGAAAAATATTTCAAAATAAAATACCAAGGAGATTGAGCATAACAACCTTTATGATCAAATTTTTTAAGAATAAAAATGTCTCTAAAAAATGCAAACCCCATGAAAATAAAAAACTTCAAAATGTATAAATGTATAAGTAATTTGATATGCCTTACACAACCAAGTCCAATGATGCTTGTTTTGTTTGAATTGGACCTCTTTTGGGATTACTATAAATTTCATAGCTAGATAAGCATAAATAGTAATGAATTATTAATTAAATATTAACTAAATATATATTAAAAATAAAAATGTGATAACTTAAAAAAATTAATATAACCAAATAAAAATAATGTAAATGTCACACGAGAGTTGATTTAGAGTTTCATAGATATAGCTCCATCAATGTGAAACTTTAAGGAAATAAAATAAATTGTATAGGAAATCTAAATTTGAAGATATTACAAAGATTGAGTGTAACATTCCTGATCACCAAATTAGGTATGAAGCAAAATGTCTCATAAAACATACCAAAACCCTAAAAAATTAAATATTTTATAATATTAAAAAGAATATTTAATTAGATTGATCTAATACATATGAGCCTAACAATGGTTTTTTCTTCTAGATTGCACCTCATTTGAAATTTCAACTAATATCAAAATAAGTTAGCATAAATAATAAAAAATTATTATTTAAATATATAATACATATTATTAGTGCAATTTAATAAATTGAGGCCGAGTAATATAACAATATTTTAGTAATGTCAAGGTCACATTAGAATAGATTTAAACATAATTTGTAAAATTCCCAATTCAAGGTGAAAATTTTGAATAAATTAAATATTACAAGTTAGTTACTTTCCATGATACGAAGGATATAATTCAACATACTCAATCTTTGCAAACTTCTTAAATTAAAATGTCATATAAAGCATGCAAAAACAAGAGATAATAAAAGATTTTAAACAACAATAAAAATGAATAAGTTTTGATATAGCTTGTCATGAGAACACCAACAACACTTATTTTATCTAGATCTAATCTCAAAATGAATTATTATGAATTACTATTGTAAATAGGCATAAAAGACATAAGGTATAATGAAAAATACCATGCCAAGATACTTATAATATTGAGTGCAACAACCTCGATGGTTTAATAAAGTAAGAATTTAAATATCTCGTATTGATGCTAAAACTATAGGAAATAAAATATTTGAAAAGATAAAAATAAATATTTAATCAAATAGAGCTGGTGGAAAGGAGTCTAATGAATCCTATTTTGTCTAAATCGAAACTTACTTCGAGTCATTGCCAGTTAATAAAGCTAATTAGAGATAAATGATAAAGGTTTACTGCTTAACTATTAAATAAATTTGTTTTAAAATTAAAATAAGATAAATTGAAGGACTTTAATCTTGGTAAATTAAAACAATGTAAATGTCATAAGGGTAGAAAAATAAGGCATCAAGTAATATAACCAAATGAAAGCAAATCATTTAAAAAATTGAGAAAAATTGTACAAAAATGTTGCTTTCAAAGATTCTAAGAAGATTAAGTATAATCCTCGATCATAATATAAGTTACAAGTAGGCATGACTTATCATTAAAACCCTTGAAAAATATGATCGATGACTGTGTTGTCACGACCAAGCCTTATTTTAAATGCAACAAAAAATAAATTTCAATAAGAAAAAATAAATAAACTAATATTTTAAAATGTAATAAATATATTAAAGTATTAAATGATTTAAATTGAAGAAATGTATTAAAACTAAATCAAAACAACAAAAATGTCGCATAGAAGGAGATTTTGAGTTACAAAATAATAAAACCAAATCAAAGAAAATAATATGAATAAATAGGACAACTTTTATAGGAAAGTCACATTCTAAGACAATATGGTGATCTAGCATAACATCGTTCATGTTCAAATCACTTGGGAATCAAAATGACTCATAAGGTATGCTAAAAATAAAATAAAATATTTAAAATGATAAATAAATATATTTTTGGATAGAGCTCGATGAGATAATTCCAATGAAATTTCTTATGATCGAACAATGTTTTGAATTTCTATGATGTACCAAAGTAAATAAGCATAAGTAATAATGAATTATTATTTTAATATTAAAAAATGAGATAAGCTTAACCAACTTTAAATGACTAAATGAAAGAGATGTAAAGGTCACATAATAGGAGAATTAGAGTGATAAAATGACAACCAAATTAGAGCAAAATATTTTAACAAATAAGACAAATTATATGGGTTAGTCATATGACATCTCACTAGTGAGATCAATAACAATATCCTCAAAAGTCAAGTTTCATAAGAACAAAAATATCTCATAAAACATGTAAAAAACACTAATAAATAAAATATTTAAAATTTTAAAATAATATTTCTTTAAATCAAGCTTGTCAAGATAAGTCTAATAATTCTTATTTCTCTTAGATTGTTCTTCATTAAACAAGTATAAATAATTAAAAATTATTATTTTAATGTTAAGAAAATATACATTAAATCACTAATATTATAAATTCATGAAATGTAATACAACCAAATATGGTGATGTAAAGGTCACACTAAGAAGAATTAGACTTCACTGTAAAACTAAATAATAGAAGTGAAAAAGTTTAAGAAATGAGATAAATTATGTGAGAAAGTTGCATTCATTTATATGAAGTAAACATCTTTCATTGTCAAATTAGTTATGCATGAGAATGCCACTTAAAACATTTTAAAACCCTAGATATCAAAATATCTCAAAATATAAAGAAGAATATTTAAATGGATTGAGCTCATCGAGACGAGTCCAACATTGTTTTTTTTACTCAATCAAACATGTAATAGTAGTACTATTTATGAAATTAAATAAGAATAAGTAATAATAAAATATTATTTTAATATTAAATTACATATATTAAAATTAAGATAAATAATGTAGAAGCAATGTGATATAAAAAACAAAGCAATGCAATGTTACATAAGATGAAAATTAATGTTTCACTTTAATATAAAAAAGAAAATAAAAACAATTGAAAAAAGAGATAAATTATATAAGAAAATTTTATTCCAAGATACCAACATGATTGATTATATCATCCTTGAAGATTAGATTAGATATGAATCACAATATTTCCTAAAAGAATATTTTACTTGTCAGAGCTTTTTGAGATTAGTCTAAAAATATTTGTTTCATCCTCATAGATCCACATTTGGAGTTATTGTGAATTACCAAAGTAATGAATCAAAATAATAAATTATTATTTTAACAGTTGGAAAATAAATATTAAAATGAAAAATTTGCTAAATTAAAGTAATGTGATATAAACAAATCAAAATAACATTTTATGTCATATATGAGAACATTTAGGTACAAATCAAATTGATTATCAAAATATGTCGTTACCTTGGAAAATGGGATATCTAAAATTATAAATATTAATTTTAATTTGTATAGAGTGCATCGAGAACAGTCAAACAATATTTGTTTCACTATGATCAAACATCATTTGATGTTACTATGAATTACCAACTTTAAATTAGAGAAATTTAGGGATGTTAGTGTAACAAAATTTATTAGAAATAAAGGTGACATGAGTGTGAATTTAAATTTTTATAGAAATGTAACAAAATTAAGCTAAAACATTTAATGAAACTAAATAAACTAAATGAATAAGTTCAATCGCTAGATACCAAGGAGATCTAGTGCAATATCTTTGATCATGAAATAATGTATGAATTGAAATGCCTTATAAACTTTCTTGAATATTACAAAATATAATATCTAAAAAATTTAGAAATGAATATGTAATTGGATAATTCTCTTCAAAATGCCTCTAACTACATTAGTTTCGTATCTCCTAAACTTGATTTGAAGTTTCTATTGACTACAAAAGAATGTAAGCATAAAAGTTATAAATTATTATTTTTATATTAAGAAATTTTTTTTTTCTTAGGGTAAGTGTAACATGCTCGAATGTAAAATTAGGTATGAACCAAAATGCTTTATAAAATATGCAAAAGCCATAGATATTAATATATTTTAAGAAAATATTCAATTAAATAGGGCTTATAGAGATAACTTTGTTGATGTTTATTTGATTTTAAACAATACTACCTTGGAATTATTGTTAATAACAAAATTAAATAATCATAAATAATAACAAATTATTATTTTAATAATAAAAAAATAAATATTAAATTTGTAATATAATAAATTAGATTAATGTAGTATAACTAAATCAAAGTGATGTAATTATAACAATAGAGAATGTTTTGAGTTACATGGTAAATAAACAAAATAAAAAGAAGAAATTTAAGGAAATAAGAAAAATTATAATGGAAAGTTTTATTGAAAGATGTTAAGGATATTTACTATAACATCATACATCATCAAATTAAAATTTTTAATATTCAATTGGATAGATCTCATTGAGATTCATTAAGCAATGTTTTTTCATCTCATTCAAAACACATGGTAATTACTTGAAACACCAAAACAATTATCATAAATAATGATAAAATTATTATTACTATGTTGAAGAAATATATGTTAAAGTTTATTTAAGATCAATTAAATGACTATAATATAATCAATTCAATGTGATGTAAATGTAAAACTAGAGAAGATTTAGATTTATATGGCAATATATTCAAATAAAAGTGAAAAATTTTAAAAAAGTTGATCAATTCAATGTGAAATTTACATTCATTGAGACTAAAGAGAAGCACTGGAACATCATTTATCATCAAATTAGGTATAAATCAAATCAACTAAAAAATGTGTGAAAATAAAAAAATTATTTAAAAATTTGAAAATAGTTTTATATTTGCATAAAGCTTATTAAGAAGAATCCAATGACATTTATTTTATCTCCATTATATCTCATTTAGAGTCACTATAAATTACCAAAATAAACAAAATAAAATAAGAACAAATTAACATTTTAATATTTCTTATATATATATATATATCATAACTTAAGTCAGATAAGTTGAAGCAATATAATATAACTAAGTCAAATAGATACAAAGGCCTCAAAAGAAGAAAACTAAAGAAACATATTAATTTGAATAAATCTAAGAAAAATATTCAATGAAAAAGATAAAAATTGCATTCTACAATATTAAAGAGATCATGTTTAATTTCCTTTATCTTCAAATCAGATACTAATCTAGATTTCTCATAATGCTTGCAAAAATCTTTGGAAATAAAGTATTTAAAAGCTTTAAAAATTAAAATTTATTTAGATTCTACCCATCAAAATGAGTTTAAGGATATTTATTCTGTCTAATTCAAACCTCATTTATAATTACTACAATTTACCAAAATAAATATGTTGAAATAAGAATGAATATTTTAATATTAAGTAATTCTATGTTAACTTGCAATGACATAAATTGAAGCATTACAATATGACTAAATCAAAGTCATGTAGAGGTCACGTAAGGGGATAATTAAAGTAACATAGTAATACAACCTAATCATCATAAATATTTAAGAAATTAAGTGTATTATGTAGGAAAGTTGAATTCTAAGACACTAAGGAGATTGAGTGGCACCTCATCTATTATCATATTAGGTATGAAAAAAAATACCTAACAAGGTAAGAAGTAGATATATGTTAAACATGGAGTAAGATAAATTAAAGAAATATAAAAACATCAAATCAATTAATGTTAAAGTCATATGAGAGGAGATTCAAGATATATAGGAATTCAACTAAATCAAAGCAAAACATCTAAAGAAGTGTGATAAATTGTATACCAAATTTAAGCTCCAAGACGTTATGGAGATTAGTGGTAAAAACCTTCAACATTAAATAAGACACTAATCAAAATTTCTTGTAAATCATACTAAAAAGACTAAAACTAAAATAATAAAAATTATAATACTGATGATTTGATTGAATAGAGCTCAACAAGGGGACCTAACAACATTTGTTTTGCCTTTGTCAGACCTCATTGAAAATTTCTTCAAATTAAAAAAGAAAATTTGTATAAATAATTATTAATAGTTATTTTATTATTTAATAAATATATATTAAATCTTAAAAGTCATAAATTGGACTAATGTAAGCAATAAAATAAAAATGATGTTATACTCACATGAACGATTAGAGGGACATTGTTTATAACAAACTCAATGTGAAATATTATGAGAAAATGAGATAAATTACATGAGATACTTGGATTCTATGATACCAAGTAGGTTTGTTGCCGCATCGTTGATCATCAAATCAAGTATAAATTGATCAACCTTATCAGGCATGACCAAATCTTAAAAATAAATATTAAAAAATAGAATAACAAAAGCTTAATTAGATAGGCCTTTTGGAGACAAATCTAATGGCAATTATTCCATGTCCACAAGACTTAGTTTTCATGTATTATGAATTTCCAATGTGAATAATAAAAAATAACAATAGGTGATTTTTTTAATGTTAAGTAAATATATATAAAAGTGTGGATTAGGTAATATGAAGTAATATAATATAAACAAAGCAACGTGATATAAAGGGCAATAATAAAAACATTTGAATTCACATAGTAGTAGGAAGGAATAAAAGTGTAATATTTGAACAAATGAGATAAATTATATAGAAATATTGCATTCAAAAATACTAAGAAGGGTGAGGCTGTCAATCTCAATCATTAAAATAGTACAAATTTCAATTGGCATACACCATTCTAAAACATTAAAAAATTAAATATGAAAAATATTGAATAAACATTTATTTGTATGGAGCCCAATGAGATGACTCCAACATCATTAATATTACGTTGTTCAGACCATGTTTAAAAATATTGTTAATTACCAAATTAAAAAAGAAAAAAAATAAATTAATTATTATATTACATTTAAATAAAAATATCTTAAAGGTAAAATGTGATAAATTTAAGCAATGTAAAAAACTAAATCAGATTGACGTAAAGGTGGCCTAAGAAGATATTTTCTATTAAATTTAAATATAATAAAATCAAAGAAACTTTTTTGAATAAAAAAGATAAATTTTGTAGGTTGTATTCATTGATACAGAACAACTTGAGCGTTTTGTCATCGATAGTTAAGTCAAGTATAAGGAAAAATTTCTCATATAAAAAGCTAAAATGATATGAAATAAAATATTAAAATACAATAAAAATTTATTTAATTTAATATGGTTTGTCAAGACAAATCAAGTTCTTTCATTTATGTCGGGCCACTTTAGAATTACTATGAATTATTAATGAAAAAAAGAATAATTAATAATGAAATTTTTTAATGCTAAGAAATTATTTATTGAAGTTGAAATCAAATAAATTAAATAAATTTCATAAAAAAAATAAAAAAGATGCAAAAGTCATATAACTATAGAGTTGGAGTTTTATAATAACATAACAAAATCAAAAGAAAAAAATTTAAAAATGTAGATGAATTATATATGAAATTTGTATTCTAAGATACTAAGGTTATTAAAGGTAACATCCTCAATCATCAATTCAACTATGAATAAGAATGTCTTGTAAGGCTTGTAAAAAGACTAGAAAATGAAATATCTAAAGTTAAAAGTACAAATATTTTATTAGATCGAGCTTATTGAGATGAGTCCCTTGATGTTTACTACACTTCATTTGACCTTGATGGAATTACTACTAATTAATAATAAAAATAAAGATAAATACTAATAAATTATTATTTTAATAACTAACAACATATATTAATGTTGAAATTTGATAAATTAAAACAAAGAATATGAACAAATCGAAGATAAGTAATAGTCACATGAGATGAAAATTAAAGTTTCATAATAATATTACAAAATGAACTAGAAAACTTCAAGAAAATGAAATAAACTACATAAGAAAGTTACAATTCATGATACTAAGATGATTGATCCTCCTTTCGAATTACTATAAATCACAAATATAAATAATCACAAATAATAAAAAATATTATTTTTAATTATAAGAAAATAAATATTAAAACTAAAATTAGATAATTGATGTAATACGAAATAACTAAATCAAAATAATGTAAATGTCACACTAGAGTAAATGTTGAGTTAAATGCTAGTAAAATAAACTAAAAATAGAACATTTGAGAAAACATGATAAATTGCTAGAGAAAGTAGCATTTTAAAAAAATAAGGATATCTAGTATAACACTATCGATCAATAATTTAGGTATGTTTTAAAATTATTCATAAGACATGCTAAAAATTAAAAAAATACAACATCTAAAATTAAAAGTCAGAATATTTAATTACATACATCTCGCTTAGAAGAGCCAAAAGATGTGTGTTTCTTGTCAATCAAATCTCATTTAGAAATACTATATACCTCTAAAAAAATTGGCATAAAAGTAATACATTATTATTACAACATTGAACAAATATACATTAAAGTTTGATTGAGAAATATTAAGGGAATGTAATAGAATTAAATAAATGAGATGTAAAGCTAACATTAGTGTTTTTTAGATTTACATAGTAGTATTAGCAAATTAAACTGAAAATTTTGAAAACATTAGATAAATTGAATGAGAAAGTTATTTCCTAAGATACTAAGGAGATCAACTAGATCATCAATGTTCTTAAAATTATCTACATTTTTAAATGTCTCATAAGACATGTTAAAAAAATCATATTATATTTAAAAATCTTATATTGAAAATGTAATTGGATAAACATCAAGTGGACTTGTCTAATGAGAAAATTAAGAAATAAGAATAAATTTTAATTTTGAAATCAATCAAATTTATATTAAACCTTAAATGAGATAAATCGAATCAATATAATAGAACTAAATCAAAGAGATCCAAATGTTGCCCTAAAGGAGAAATCGAGTTTGATAGTAATATGAAAAAAATCAAAATAAAATCTCTAACGTTATGAAATAAATTATACATAAAATTTGAATTCCAATATACTAAAGAGATCCACTACAACATCATTCATCATCAAATCTTCTCTTAATCAAAATTTCTCATAAAACATGCAAAAATCCTGTAAGCAGAAATATTTGAAGAAAAACTAAAAAGTCAATATTTAAGTTGATAGAGCTCTTTAAGGATAGTCCAACTATACTTATTTCATCTCAGTCAAAGCATATTTATATTTACTATAAATTATAAAAATAAATATTTATAAATATTTAAAAAAAATTATTAGAATATTAAAAGATTTTGTATTAAAGTAGTTACGATATAAATTGAAGTGCTATAATATAACCAAATCAAAGACTTGCATAAATCACATATGAGAAGAATTTTAGTTTCATAATTAAAATAATAAAAGCAAAGTGAAATATTTTACAAAATTTGGTAAATTATAAAGGAACGATATATTCCAAGATATTAAGGAGATCAATTGTAATGATCTTGATTATCAAATCAAGTATAACAGAAAATATCTCATAAATCATGTAAAACTAATTGAAATATAAATTTTTAAAAACATGCAAATTAAAAAATTTATTTTGTATGGTACATAGAGATGTATTGAATGATAATAGTTTCGTCTAGATTGTGCCTCTTTTGGATTTAACAAAAATTTCAAAATGAATAAATATAAGAAATAACACATTAAAATTATAATATGAAGTACATATATATTAAATATGAAAAAGAGATAAATTCAAGTAATATAAGATGACCAAATTAAAGTGATGTAAAGGTAGTAGGAGAGGAGATTTAGAGTTAAATAGTAAGCTAACCTAATCAAAGAGCAAAATGTGAAGAAATAAGATAAACTAGATAAGAAAGCTAAATTCAGAGGTACTTAAGAGATCAAGTATAATATCCTTGATCATAAAAATAAAGTATGAACCAAAATATCTTGTAAATTATTTAAAAATTATTAGAAATAGGAAATTTAAAATAATAAAATTTAATTTTTTGTTGGATAGAGTTGGTCAAGATGAGTACAATGACTTCCTTGTCATGATGATCATACCTTACCAAGAATTATTGTAAATTTGAAAATAAATAAACATAAATAATAGAATTTTTTAATTTTTATAATAAGTACATATATATTGAATAAAAAATAAGTTAAATTTCATGAATATGATATAAGTGAAATTGTTGTAGTGTAGCATTAGAGGAGATTTAGAGTTAAATTAAAAAGATAATGAAATCAAAGTGAAACTTTTAAAGAAAACGAAAAAACTATTTATGAAAACTTTTAATTGGATAGAACTGATTGAGTTGACTTTATAGACATGTACTACATCTCCATCTGAGATCATTTGGGGTTACCAAAAATTCATTAAAAAATTTTAAAAAAATACTAAATTATTATTTTTATATTAAATAGACATAAACTGAAGCTAAAATAAGACATATTAAAATAATTTAACAATACCAAGTAAAAGTGATATAAATGTGATATGAGAAAAAAAATTCTATTATTTAAATTTATGGCAAATTACAGAAGAAGGTTATATTCTAACATACAAAGTAGTTCGAGTGTAACACCTTTGATTATCAAATCAAACATGAATAAAAATGTTTGTCAAAGTGTACAAAAACAAAAAATAATTACAAAATATTAAAAAATATTTTATTAAATAAACTCATTATGACAAGTCAAACACTACTTATTTCACATTGATTTTACCACATCATGAATTACTATAAATTACACATCAATAAGAGAAAATATAATAAATAATTACTATTTATATATTTACAAAATACATAATACAACAAAAATAACATAAATGATGTAATGTAATATGACATAATAATAGAATCATAGGTGTGACATGTGAGAAGAAATTGGGTTTCACAGTAATATAATCAAAACAAATAATTCGAAGGAACAACATAAATTATAAGTTGAAGTTGCATTCCAAGATACTAAGAAAATCAAGTACAATAAACTCGATAATCAAATTAAATATTAATCAAAATGACTCATAAAATATGAAAACTTTTTAAAATAAAATATTTCATAATACAAGAATGAAGATTTAATTACATAATGCATGATAAGACAACTCCAATGACATTTATTTCTTTTTTATCTAACCTAGTTTGAAATTTTTGAGAGTTCCTAAAGTAAACAAGTGCAAAAGAAATTGTTGATTTAATGTTTAGAAAATATATATGAAAGCAAAAATGAGATAACTTAAACAATACTATAAACCAAAATCAATATGATATAAAGGTAAAATAAGATGATATTTAGAGTTACGTAGTATTATAACAAATTCAAACAAAAAAATTAGGCGTAAATTTTAAAAATTGTCTAGGAAAGTTGCACTCCATTGTACTAAGGAGACCAGTGAAACATCCTCGATTGAAATATCATGTACAAGTGAAAATGCCTCTTAAGGTACGCCTAAACACTAAAAACTAACATATTTAAATATACATATATAATTAAAAATTTAATTGCATAAAGCTTATTTCGATGAGTCCAATGATACTTTGTCATAATCGAACTCAGTTTGTAAATACTTTGATTTACCAAATTAACTAGTCATAAATGATAATATAATATTTTTAAATTTTTAAGGAGATATATAGACCATGAGAAATTATATAGATCATAGAAATATAATCCAACTCAATGAAGGTTATGTGAAGGTCACATGAGAATAGACTTAGAGTTACATAGTAAAGTAACCTAATTAAAGAAAACATTTGAATAAATTTGAAAAATTGTACAAAAAATTTATTATGTAAGATGCAAAGGAGATCAAGTGAAATTTCCTTGAATGTCAAATTATGTTCAATTCAAACTTTCTTTTAAAATGTCATAAATGTTATTAATAATAAATATTTAATAGTATATTAATAAATATTTAACTTTGTAGGGCACATCAAAAGGAGTCTAACTATATTTCTTTCTTCTTTATCAGACCTCATTCGGAATCATAGTGAACTATCAAAACAAATATACATAAATAATATTAAATTATCTTTTTAATATAAGGTAAATATATATAAAAAATGAAATGCCAAAATTTAAAGAATTTTAATATAACAAAATCATAATGATGTAGCCACATGTGTGGAAAATTATGGTTTCATAGTAGTATTACCAAAATAAAGAGAAGTATCTATTGGAATGAGATAAATTGTGTGGAAAAGTTGCATAACAAGATATTAATGAGAGCAAATGTAACATCCTTGATTATTAAATTGGTTATGAATTGAGATGACTAGTAAAGAGCATGAAAATGTTATAAAAAAATTTTAAAAGGTATAATAAAGATTATTTAATTAAATAGAGCTTAATCAAATCTTGTTTTGATCTTTTATAATTACAAAAGTACATAAATAAAAATAAAAAAAAATTATCATATTAATAATAAGCAGATACATATATTAAAGCTCAAAAGAGATAAATTGAAGCAATAATAGATGTAACCAAAAAAACATTGATGTAGAAGTCACTTGACAAGAGATTTAGAGTTTGGTAAAAAAATAAAAAATTTAATGAAATGAGATAAATTCTACCAGAAAGTCACATTCTATGTCCTAAGAATATCAAGTGCAACACCATTAATTATAAAATTATTTGTGATTCAAATTGTCACATAAAGTGTGTTAAAACCTTAGAAAATAAAATATTTAAAAACATTAAAAAAATATTTTTTCTATAAAGCATATCAAGATGAGTCAAACAACCTTTTTATGTTTAAATTAAACCTTATTTAAAATTACTAAGAATTGCAAAATTAAATATAGATAAATAATGATAAAGCATAATTTTACTAAAAGTGAATGTACAATAATACTAAAATTAAACAAATTTAAGTTATGTAGTTTAACAAAAAATATAAAATAACTACTTAACTAGATATCACCCATTGAGGAAAGTTCAATGACTTTTGTTTTGTCTTAGTTAAAAATGAAATTAAGACAGGATTAAATAAATTGAAACAAAGTAATCAACCAAATAACTACAACATAATGGTCATAGGATGACAAATTTTGAGTTGCATAGTAATATAACTCAATCATGAAACAAATTTTGAAAAATTTTAATTGTAAGTTTTTTCCAAGATATTAAAAGTAATGAGTAGAACAAAATTAATCATTAAATTAGGTACAAATAAAAATGTCTCATAAAGTACTCCAAAATAAAAAATATTAAAAAATAATGATTTAATTAGATGGAGTCATCAATCTGAGTTGAATATCATTTGTTTTGCCTCCACCAAACCCCATTTGGAAATACTATGAATTTTAAAAATTAGAAATAATAGTAAATTATTATTTTAATATTAATTAAGAAACCATTAAAGATGAAATAAGGTAAATTATAGTAAAGTAATATATCTAAATAAAGTAATGTAATTTTTCACATGAGAAGAGAATTCAACTTTGTTGAAAAATATAATTAAAATAAAACAAAAGTTTTGAAGAAATCTAAAAAATGTTATGGAAAACATCATTCGAGCATACTAAGGAGAACAAGTATAAGATCATTAATCATCAATGTAGGCATGAATAAAATGCATTATAAAGCATGTAAAAAACCTTAAAATGAAATATCTAAAAATATAAAAATGAATATTTAATTTTTTAGAGTTCACCAAAATAACTCCAATGATTTTTTTTGTATTGATTGGATCTCTTATGGAATTACAAAGAGTAAAAAAAGAAAACAAGAAAAAATTGTAATAAATTATATTTTTTTATATTTAATAAATATAGACAAAGCTAAAATGAGATAAATGTAAGAAATATACGTAAAAAAATAGCATTGCAAAGATCATAGGAGAGAAGAAATATAGTTTCACATTAATATAACAAAATCAAAGAAAACACATTTAAAGAAATAAGATACATTACATGAAAGTTATATTCCATGATATTAAAAAGATAAGGGTTATACTTAAAACAATTACAAATTGAAATTACTCTTAAATTGAGCAAAAACACTTAAAAAAATATTAAAAACAATAAAAATAAACATTTAATTTCAAAAGGCTTTTCTAGATGTGTCCATCAGCATTGGTTTCTTGTAGATCAAATATATTTTTTAATTAATATAAATTATTAATGTGAATAGAAAAAAATAATAAATTATTATTATTATAATATAAACAAAATATATATTTTGATTGCAATAAGACAATTTGAAGTAATTTGTTATAACCTAACAAATGTGATGTGAAGGTCATACAACAATAAATTGTAGTTAGATAATGATATAACTAAATAAATGCAAAACATTTAAAGAAATCTTATAAATATTATGAGAAATTTGCATTAGAAAATAAAACATAAGCTATGATTGAAATGTATAGTTAAGCATACAAAAAAATGGAAAATTAAAAATGTTAATAAAATATAAAAATGAATATTTGAATAGATAGAGCTCGTCATGACTAGCAAAAACGACACAACATTTGTTTTTTTTCATTTCAAATTATGAAATTAAATAAAAAAAAGAATAAATTACTATTTTAATGTTAAATAAATATATAATAAAGCTAAAATGACATAAGTTGAGTCAATGTAATAAAATAAAATCATATTAATATAAATGCTGCATGAGATAAGCATTTGAGTAAAATAGAAATATAGCTAAACATACTTATTGGAAGAAATGATGTCAAATATATGGGAATTTTGCATTCAAACATACTAAAGAGAAATAAGGCATGATATCCTTAATCATTAAATAAGATATGAAGTAAAATGTTTCATAAAACATGTAGAATCTCTAGAAAAAAATTATTTAAAAATATAAAATAATATTTAGATTTATAAAGAGCTCATCAAAATAACTCCAACAACATTTGATTCATCTCCATCCACTTGATTTGTAATTATTATGAATTACCAAAATAATTGAAAATAAATAATGACAAATTATTATTTCAAAAATATATATATGGATATATATATATATATATATATATATATATATATATATATATATATATATATATATATATATATCAAAGTTTAAATGAGATAAATAGTAGAAATGCAATATAACTAAATCAAAAGATGTTAAACTCATACTAGAATAGAGTTAAAGTTTCAGGGAAATATATCCAAATAAAAGAAATAAATTTGAAGAAATGAAAAATTGCAATGAAACTTCATTTGAAGATACTAAGGATGTCGTGTGTAAAAAAATGACTCACAAAACTTGCTAAAACCCCAAAAAATTCATAAGAATATGAAATTAATTATTTAATTAGATAAAGCTGATCATCCTGACTCAATGACTTTACTTTCCTCTCAAATGGAACTCGCTTGTAATTACTATAAGTCAATAAAGTAATTTTCTAATAATAATAATAGATTATCCATTTAAATTTAAGTAGATATATATTAAAATAAAAATGAGATAAATTGTTTTGTTGTAATGTAATAAAATAAAAAATTTAAAGGTCACTTGAGAAGAATTGACAAAAATTATGAAGGAAAGTTGCATTCCAAAATACTAAACAAATCAAATGTAAAGTCCACGATCCTCGAATAGGCACAAGTTAAAATGTCTTATAAAATATTCCAAAATCTTATAAAGTATTTAAAAATATAAAATTTAATATTTAATTAGATAGAAGTTGCTTAGATGTATTGGATGACTTTGTTTTATTCCCATTAGACCTCGCTTAGTATTATCATATTAAATAACCATAAAATTTAGTAATGTTCTATTAATAAGAAAATGCTTAATAACACATAAATTAGTCAATAATGTAATCCAATATAGCAAAATTAAAGTGATGTTAAAGGTGACATGAGAGAAAATTTTGAGTTACGAAGTAATATGAGAAAATAAAAGTAAAACAATTTAAATAAGGAGTTAAATTGTATAACAAAATGACATTTCAATATACTAACATGAAGGGGTATAACATCCTTGATTGCCAAATCTAGTACGAATCAAAATGCTTTGTATAATGTACCAAAACCATAAAAAAATTAAATATTTAAAATATAAAAATGGTTGTTTAATTTGATATAACCTTTGGGATTAGTTGAGCTACATTCGGTGAGTACTCATTTGGCATTTTTATAAATTACAAAGCTAAATAAGCATAAATGATAAATTATAATTTTAATGTTAAGCAAACATATATTTAAATGGAATTATGATAAACTATTTTAACGTGATATAGGAAAATCATTACGACATAATTATAAAAAAATGGTAGATTTTGAGATACATAGCAATATATAAAAATTAAAGTAAATTTAAAATATTACATAAATTATACATGAAAATTGTATTATAACATTTTAAAAAGATAAAGTGCAATATACTCAAACAAAAAATTAGATGCAAATCGATATGCCTAATAAAGCATGAAAAAAACATACAAAAAAGAATTTTAAAAAATAAAAATGATTATTTCATTGGATGATGCTCATCGTGGAAAGTCCAATAATATTTGTTTCTTCTCCATTAAACCTTGTTTTCATATACTATGGACTAAAAAATAAATAAAAATTATAAAAATTGCTATTTTAATATAACTAAAAATTTAATAGAACTAAAATAAGATAAATTAAGGAAAACTAATATATACAAACAAAGGTGATGTAATTGTCACCTATGAGGAAAATATGAGTTTCATAAAATCTAATGAAATCAAAGCGAATGATTTGAAGAAATAAGATAAATTACATGTGCACGCTACATTCAAAGATACTAAGAAACTTAATTGCAAAATGCTTGATCGTCAACAAAAGTACATATAAAAAAGGCATAAAAATGAAGCAAAAATCTAAAATAAAATATTTAAAAACATAAAATTAATAATTTAATTGATTAGAATAGGTGTCAATGAGCTCAAATCTATTTGTTTAAAATCAAATTGACCACATTTGGAACTACTAACAATTACTAATCAAAATAAGCATAAATAATACATATTTTTTTTATATTATGTAAACAATTCAAAAAGAAAAAACAGGATAAATTGGAGAAACATAATTTAACAATATGATATTATAAAGGCCATAGAAGTGGAGAATTAGAGTTTCATAAATATTTTACCAAAATCAAAGTAAAATATTTTAAGAAATGTTATAAGTTGTATAGGAAAGTTGCATTCCAAGGATTGAGAAGATCAATTGTAAATTTTTGGTAGTCAAATCTAGTACAAATAAAAAACACTCTTAGATTAAGCCAAATATCAAGAAAATATAATATTAAAAATATAAAAACATAAATTTGATTTCATAAAGCTTTTTGAGATGATCCCAATGATGTTTGTTTTGTGTTGATCAAACATATTTTTTAATTACTATGAAAAAATAAATAAATAATCATAAATTATAAAATATTATTACTAGAATACTATGAAAATATGTGTGATAATTAAATGGAGATAAACTAAAGAAATTTAATATAACCAAACTAATATGATGCAAAGGTGGCATTAAATGAGATTTAGAACTAGAGAGTTATATAACTAAATTAAAAAAGAAGTTTGTAGATATTTTTAAATTATATAAGAATTTTCCATTCCAAGATATTAAGAACATCAAGTGTGAAATCCTTGATGGCGAAAAAAAGGTATGAATCAAAATGCCTAGTATAGCATGCAAAAACTTAAGAAAATAATAAAATTAAAAATATATAATTAATATTTAATTAGATTAAACTGGTTAAGAGGAGTCCAATTATTTTCCTTTTGTCCCCAACAAACCATTTTGGAATTACTATTAATTAATAAATTAATTAATCTTAAATATTAATAAATAATTATTATTTAAATAATAATGAATGCATATTAAATTTTAAAGAATAAAAATTCATGTAATGTAATATATCAAATTCAAAATACTATAAAAGTCACATAGGAGTAGATTTTGGTTCATACCAAATTTGATGATCAAGAAATTTACACCCAATAGCTTTTCTATCTTTCTAAGCAAGTTTCCTAAAGAAATTTTTTATTTTTCTTAAAGTTCTTACATCTCTTTAGTCATAATACTTTGTAATTCAAAATCTTTTCTCTTGTGACTTTTACAACTTTTAGATTTCATTACATTATATTACTTCAATTTTTATCTTGTTTTAGCTTCATTATATCTTTCGTTCTCATACTAATTCAATATGTTTTAGCTTCATTAATCATTGTGGGACTCATCTTAAAAGACTCAATCCAATTAAATATTCGTCTATGTATTTTTATGTATTTTTCTCCAAGTGTTTTTTCATGTTTTATAAGACATTTTAATTCATACCAAATTCGACAATCAAACATGTTAAAGGAAATCTTTTAATTATCATGAAAAACAAATCTCTACAATTTAACTCATTTTTCAATATTTTTTACTTTGATTTAGTTATATTAATTTGTAATCTAATTTTCTATTATTAAACCTCTATGTCAGTTTGATTTTATTATATCAAATAATTTCAATAGATCTCATTTCAACATTAATATCTATTTACTTATTTTTCCTTTAGGAATCCATTCATATCTTTTATGCATTCAATTTTTGCATTTTTTTTAATTGGGTAATCATGTGTAAGTTATCCAAATTTAGAACAATAATATTATAAAACATGAGATTTACTTAACAATTAGATGTATGTTGAGAAGGAATATGTAATTCGTTCTACACATCGATATATGTCTTTTATATTCTATAATTATTATGCAAAAATACGTTGTTTCTTGCCACATAGATGTAAGATGAAGCATGCTTCAATAACTATAAAGCATTAAAGTAACCATTTCTTTTTTCACATGAGTGAATGAAGTACCATGTGATGATACATGTGAAAACTTACAAGTATATACATGAGAAAAAAAACTTGTATACATTAACTTTCGAGCACATATTGTTTTTTCAAGTGAATCATTCTTGTTTTTTAATGCAAGGATTTTTTTTTTCTTGCTTAAATTATCATTCTCTAACTTTAAAGCATAATTACATGTAATATATTTGTGTAATTCATATTTGAATTCTTTATTTAAAGATTTCATACATGAAACATTAGAAATATATGCATGAACTTAATTAGTTGAAGGAATATTTTTCTCTTTAAGAACATCACATTGTTCATACAATTCAACTTTTCTAGATTCATGTTTTGCATAAAATATCTAAAGATCACCATGCATGTTAATTGATTTTTTATTCTCAAAAACTAATTTACTAAGAGAATTTCATTTTTCTTCAAAAGATTCAAAAGTAGAATCATGTCGAGAATTAGAAGTAATTGACACACGTTTTCGTACATGATTCATCTTTAAATTTAGTTTCTTCAACTTCCTTTTCTTCTTCTCTTCTTTCTTTCTATGGTTCATCCCCTTCTTGTCATCATCAATATCTTGAGTATCATTCTCATCGTGCAACATATCTAATCCCCATAATGCCCCTAAACAAGTTCTAGCCAGATAGACACTTTCATAATTTTCTTGCGACAATGCACAAAATAAATAATTCATTTTTTAAGTTTTTAATTCAATTATCATATTCCTTATTTATTACTTCTCCCTTTAGGAATACAAAAATGAATAAAGAGCACCCTCAAATCTTTGTCAATTATTTGAATAAAACGTTAAAAATTATTTTTTTCCAAATAAGAAAGTTTTCACCCTTACAAAATGGTGGAGGACATGATAAAAATCCTTCACATTATGTTTAAAAAATCTTAATCATTGTTTAAGTAATCTTTAAACACTAAAAAAGAATAAATACAAAAGCAAAATCAAGTGATTTGGTAATAAAATAAAATTAAAAGTTTGTAATTGATATTCATAAGGAAAAAAGTAAATAATTATGATTCATAACACATTTAATTTACACACTGAAATAAGTAACCACCCGCTTAACTTTACTCAATCTATGCACGAAACTGCATTCGTACCAATTGAAGTTAAAATGAGTGCAGAAATCCCACAAGAGGGGATGAATTATGAGTTTTGAAATGCATTTCCTTATTTCAGTAAAATATTCCTTTTCCCAAAATTCTTTATAAAAGTAATTTAAAGCTTTTCGAAGCTTTGATTTATAAATATATTAATATGTAATATAGAACATAATAAAATAAAATAAAAGTTGAAATGATACCAAAAAATTTTTTGGTTGTTTTGTTTAAAATAGAACCTACATCCATCCCCACTTGTGGGTCGAAAAAACTCCAATACAAAAAGAGTTAAATCTATTGATCTTTTCTTATGCTTCAATTGCAAACAACTTGAGAGTTTTGTTGTAGTTCACCTCCAAGCTTAGTCCTAATGGGTCCAACTATAACTAAAGCTTTTATGAGCTTAACACAACCATTATTTTTATGAGATAAAACTAAACATGAGCTTTCGTAAATGCAAAACTGCCCAACTCAAACGAAAAAAAGAAATGCAACAAGAAATAAATTTCTTATAAAATATACAAACTTTCTTATGCTTGTTAATGAATATAGAAAGGCATGAGAAGTTCAAAATTTTCAAGAGAATTGAGAAAATGAAAGCTAAGAGGAATTATGCATAGATAGAATAATTTTTAATTTTTAGTAGTCATAAGCTATAGGTGCTCTAAAGAGACACTTATGCTAGTAAAAAATGATTCAACCCAACTTTAAGGTGCTAATCTCTTGATCATGTTCATTGTTATCACATTCATAACGATTTAGTATTTATTAAAAACATTTGGTTAAAGAATTTAGAAGGTCAAGCAAAAGCTATTTGAAATGGTGTTACAAACCAACTTGAAAAACTTTTCGAAATGGCTTAAAATTTATTATAAAATGGTTGTCTACAATGACACATATAATGACTAGTTTATTAGCTATATACATGATCTAGTAAAGCCTTTGGGTCATATAAAAGAAGAAGTAAACCATCATGTCAAAGCTATAAAAGTAGGGGAGTAATAAAAATTTTTGTTAAGGTGGACTAAATTTAGACAATGCAATCATGTTAGATGTGATTTAGATCATTCAAATGATCAATAATAATGGTAGATTATATCTCAATTGTTGGAATAAAATCAGAGAAATTTTGACAATTAGATAAAGAATAAAAGAGGTAAAATGAATCATGGCCATTTGAACAGGCTCATCGAATGGATGATAAGATAGGTCAAAACCACTATTTAAAGAGTTAGATGTATTTTATACTGAATTAATTATTCATTTTTAAATTTTTATGAATTTTATTCTCCAATTTTTCAACACTTTTTATGAGACATCTGAATTTGTACCTTAAGTAATGATCTTTGATGTTTGCTCATGCTCTTTTGCTCCTTCAAATACGAGTTTTTTTTTAATTCATCTCATTTCTTAAAAAATTTCACCTTCCTGATTTATATTATTATTAAAATCTAATTTTTCTCTCATGTGACCTTTTCAATCCTTTGATTTTTATATTTTACTTTGCTACAATTTGTCAGATTTTTTTTTAATATACATTTACTTAATATTACAATAATACTTTATTATTAGTTTTGCTTTCTAACTCAGATATTTTATAGTAATTCTAAAAGAGGTTCGATCATGATGGAACAACCATAATCGGTCTCATCTCAATGAGTTATAACTAGTTAAATATTAAATATTATACTTTTTAAAAAAATTATTTGTTTGGTTTGCTTTTCGAGGCATTTTATTCATACCTTATTTGATGATTGAGAATGTTACCCTTCATCTCCTTAGTATATTAGAACTTGCTTTTCTTGTATAAATAATCTTATTTATTGAAATTTTTTTGAGTTGATTTACCACATTAAACTTTATATATATATACTTAAAATTAAAAATCCAATTTAATATTGTTAATTTTTATATTATTTTACAAATTTAAATATATATATAAATTAACAATATTAAATTGTATTTTAATTTTGAGTATATATATTTACTTAAAATAAAAATGCAATTTAATATTGTTAATTTTTATATTACTCTAATAATTTGTAATAGTTCATATCATTATTTGATCAAGATGAACGGATTCTCATTAGACTTATCACTATAAGCTCTACCTAATTAATTTTTTTTTAATTTTTGAAAATTTTTTTCTTAAGGATTTCACATTTTTATGAGCTATTGTGTCTCATATCTTTTTGTGGTTTAGAATATTACACTTCATCTATTCAGTATCATGGATACAGCTTTTTTACATAGTTAATTAAATTTTTCCAAGTTTTTTTTCTTTATTTCAGTTGTTATTGCAGTTTATTTATTTTAAAATTTTGATGTAATTAAAAAATAGGTTTGAACAAGACAAAATAAGGATGTTGGAATCATCTCGATGAGCTCTATCTATTTAAATAATAATTTCTAAATATTTAAGTACTTTATTTTTTAAGGTTTTGGTGTGCTTTACAAGACATTTTGATTCCTTCTTGTTTTAATGATCATGAATATTACACTGGATTAGAATCGCATCTTAGAATGCAATTAACATTGTATAATATTTCTTATTTCATAAAAGTTTTTTTCTTTTATTTACTTAAATTACCATATAAATCTATATTTTTAAATATTTCTATTAAAGTTCTGGCCATCTTTTGCAAGAAACTTTTATTTGCACCAGAATTGTTGATCGATGATATTGCACTAGATCTACTATTTATCACTAAATGCAACTTTGCAATATAATTTTTCTCATTTCTTAAAAATGTTTTCTTTAATATGGCTATATTACTATGAAACTCTAAGTCTCTATATTTATATCCCTTTGAATTAGTTATATTACAATTGTACAACTAATCACATTTTTGTTTTTATATATACATAATTGATATTATGCAATAATTTTTTATTTTTTATGCCTTTTTACATTTCTACTTCATAATAATTAAAAACATGATGATCGAGATCAAAAAAATGTCATTGGACTTCGTTTGATGCACTCTTTCACCTTAAATTTTAATTTCTATATTTATAAATATTTTATTATTAAAGGATTTAGCACAGTTGACAAGACAATCTAATTTGTACACAATTTAATGATGGAGAATGTAAAACTCAATATACCTAGTGTCTTTGAATAAAACTTTATTGTAAAATCTTTTTTCTATAGTTTTTATCATTGATTTGGATATGTTAGTTTATAACTCTAAATCTCTTAAAGGTGATGTTTATGTTAGCACGATTTGGTTATTTTACATAGTTGAAATTTGTTCCATTTTTGCTTTAATATATACTTATTCAATGTTAAAATAATAATTTTTTTAATTTATGCTTAATTACTTCTAGTAGGAATTCCAAATGAGGACTTTTGCATCTCCTCTACATCTCATTACTAGTGACTTTTGCATCTTCATGATTTTCCTATATTTTACTACATTTATTAATCTCTTTTTTATTTAAAAATAGATTTATGTAATATAAAAAATTATAATTATTGATATTCACTTATATATTTTTTTCAATTTATAACAATTCCAAATTAAGTCAATTTATAATGAAATAAATATTGTCGTACTAGTCTAGTCAAGCTCAATTCATTGCAGGATTTATTTTTATATTTTAAAAATTTTTATTTTTTATGGTTTTTGTATGTTTTATGAGACACTATCATTCCTACTTGATTTCATTATCTATGATGACACACACTTTCCGCTTATATCCTTGCAATGTGAAACCCCCACTTAGTTTATCTTGTTTATAAACATTGTTTTATTTAACTGTGTTAGGCACGTGTTAACGAGCTCTATCAATTTTAGTATTCATTTTTATTTATTTAAATTATTTATTTTATAAAATTCTCATAGGTTTTTAAGACATTTTAATTCGTACAAGTTTTGATGAGCACAGATGTTACTCTTGATCTCCTCACAATCATGGAATGCAACTTTCCCTTATAATTTTTCTCATTTTTTCAATTTTTTTGCTTTCATTTGACTATATTACTATGTAAATGTAAATTTCCTCATGTGTGCCCCTCACATCATTTTGATTGATATCTATTAGATTTATTCGATATATTTCATTTTAGCTTTAACATTTGTTCACTTAATGTTATATTAATAGATCTTCATTGCTTATTATTTTTGACTTGGGTAATTAATAGTAAAATATGGTTTGATTGAAAAAAACAAATGTCATTGAACACTTACCCTATTAGATAAAACAAACTTGGTTGATTGAAATGGAAGAAGCATGGCCTTATTTTTATCCTTTACATGAATTTTGAGGCATTTGTAGTTGTACCTTATCTGATTATTGAGGATGCTACCCTTGATATCTTTAGTTTAATGCAACACAACTTTCTCATATAATTTATCTCATCCATTAAAAAGTTCTACTTTGATTTTTATTATATTACTTTATACCTCTAAGTCTTTATTGTGTGACTTTTGTATCAATTTGATTTACTTATATTAAATTACTTAAATTTATCCTATTTCAGCTTTAATAGACATATTTTGTAAATGTTAAAACTTTACTTTATTATTTGTTATGCTTATTAACTATAGAAATGTTTAGAAATTCCAAATAAGATTTAACAAAAATAAAACAAATTATAATGGAAACATCATCATAAGCTCTATCTAATTAAATAACTATCTTTATATTTTTAAGTATAATATTTACATCAATTTTTGCTTATTTATGAGACATTTGAATTCATAACTTATTTTATGATAACATTTGTTACACTTGATATCATTAGTATCTTGGAATGCAATCATCTCGTATAATTGATCATATTTGTTGACATTTTTTTTGTTGGTTTCATTATATTATAAAGTTTAAATTTATCTCATTTTATTCTTAATATATATTTGACTAATTTTAAAATAAAAATTTATTATTATTCATACTTAACTACTTTGTAATTTATAGTAATCCATTAAAATATTTGTTTAATAATTTTAAATATTTTTTTATGGTTTTTAACATACTTTATAAGATGTTTTGATTCATGCCTAATTTGATGATCGAGTATATCAACCTCTGAGATGCAGCCAGCAATCCAGATTACCCTAAATCTCCTTTGTATCTTTGAATCCAACTTTCCTATACTATGTTTCCTATTTCTTCAAATGTTTTTCATTGATTTGATCGTATTATTATTTAAAATATGTCCCACTCAAGTGGACTTCATAATACTTTTATAAGAAAATACTACATTATTTCAATTTATCACTTTGTAACGACAATATATTATTACATAATACTAAATAAGAATTTACTATTTTTTTTGTTTATTTCTTAAAATAATTTGTAGTAATTCTAGACAAGGTCTGATAGAGATCAAACAAAATTTGTTAGACTTGTCTTGATAGGATTTATTTACGAAATTATTAATTTTATTTTTTAAATTTTTTTATATATGTTTTCCTGCATTACGAATAATTTTAATTTGTACTTAATTTTAATGTTGGGGACGTTTCACTTGACGTCATTAGATCATCAAACATAGCTTTCCTATAAAATTTATCACATTTTTTAAAATTTTTGTTTGCTTGATTAAAATATATGATTATAATTCTAAATCTCTTATCATGTACCCTTTACATCGTTTTGTTTATCTTATATTATATTTATTCAATTTATCTCATTAAATTTGAAACATGTATTTTCTAAATATTCAAATAAAACTTTGTTATTATCTATGCTATTTTAGTTTCATAATTTCATAGTAATTCCTATTGTGTTTTAAACTAATTGAGGCAAGTACCAATAGCGTAGTCTTGACAAACTCCATCCAATTAAATGTTAAGTTATAATATTTTGAAGTATTTTTTCTTTTGCTTCTTTCTATCTTTATAAGACAATTTCATTCATACCTAATTTGATGAACATGGATGATACATTTGATCCCCTTACTATTTTGGAATATAACATTCCCATGCAATTTATTATTTTATGATGTAACTGCATATGTTATTCATTGTGACATTTAGATCACCTTTATTTGGATATATTACATTTCTTGAAATATACATATTTTATTTAGAAAATATATTTTCTACATATTTAGAAAATACTATCTTTTTCTTATTTAATTTTTAAATTAAGAGAAATTTCAAACAAGTTCTAATTCAGACAATGCAAATGTCATTATTTTCCTCTCTATGAGCTCTATCAAGTCAAATATTAATTTCTATATTTTTAAATATTTCATTTTCTATTATTTCTTGCATTATATTTAAGATATTTCAATTCATAATAAATTTGACGATCATGGTTGTTACACTAAATCTTATTTGTATCCACAACTACAACTTTCTTATAAAATTTATCTCATACTATAAAATATTTAGACTTCAATTGGCTATATTATTATGCAAAACTAAATCTTTTGTCATGTGACTTTTATATTTCTTTTATTTTGTAGATAATATATTTCTTTAATTTATCATACTTTTGCTTCAACATATATTTACTTATTATTTTAATAGCAATTTATTTTATACTTATGCTTATTTTGTTCAATAAAATACTATAATTCTTAAAGAGGTCTAGTCAAATTGAAACAAAAGTTGTTGGACTAGTCTTGACATGCTTTATCAAATTATTCATTTTTTATTTTTTAAGATATTCTTTCCAAGGTTATAACACGATTGACAAGATATTTTAATTTATACCTAATTTAATTATTGACAAATTTATACTTGATTTTCTGAGTATCTTGGAATTGAATTTTCCCATGCAATTTTGCAAATTTTTTTCAAATGTTTTGCTTTAAAATTTTTATATTACTTTCTAACTCTATAACTATTTTCATGTGACATTTAAATAGATTTGATTTGTTTGCATTATTTTAAAACTTTTTTCTTATCAACTTTAATATATATTTATTAATTATAAAATAATAATTTATTATTCTTTTATCCTATTAACTTTCGTAATTCACAAAACTTCTAAACAATATCAATTGGAGGCAAAGTCAATGGACCCATCTCGATGTACTTTTCCCAATTAAATTTTTATTTTTATATTTTTAAATATTTTATTTTATAAAATTTTTAAATGTTTGACAAGGTATTTTTATTTTTACTAGATTATATGACTGATCAATGATGTTACAATCAATCTTAATAGTATCTTAATAAGCAACTTTCTTGTACACTTTATCTCCCTTAAATGTTTTTCTTTAATTTTGTTGTATTACTATGTAACTCTTAACATCCTCTCATGTTTCCTTTACATCACTTTAATTTTGTTGCATTATATCACTTTAAATTATCTCATTTCAGTTTTAATATTTATTTTCGATATTCATAGAATTTCCAATTGAGGTTAAATCGTGGCACAACAAACATCACTAAACTCGTGTCAATGGTCTCTCTCAAAATAAATATTCTTTTTTACATTTTTAAATATTTTATTTTCAAAGACTTTTACACACATTACTAGATATTTTAATTCATATCATATTTGATGATCAGGCATATTACACTTGATCTCATTATTATGTCGAAATACAACTTTCTAATAAAACGTATCTAATTTTTTTCTTTGATTCTTTTATATTAACTTTGTTAAATTTAATTTGTAATATATATCTGCTTACTACATTAAAAATAATTTATGGCTATGCATACTTATTAAATTTAGTAGTTTGTTGTTATTTCAAATGAGATCTAATTAAGATGGAACTTTTGTCATTTGACTTGTCTTGGAAAGCTCCATCCAATTAAATATTCATTTATATATTTTTAATATTTTATTTTCCTATGTTTTTTTATGGGATACATGTATTTGTACAAGATTTATTGATTAATTATATCAACTCTATCTCAGTAAATTGAAATGTAACTATGTTGTACAATATATCTGATTTGTTTAAATTTTTTATTTCGAGTTGGTTTTTCTAATAAATAGCTGAAAATCTCTCTTAGTGTGAAATTTACCATGCTTTATTTGTTTATAATGTAATTTTTTTAATTTAACTTATATTAGCTTTAACATATGTTTGCTTTACAATAAAATAATATTTTATTTTATTTAAGCTTATTTATTTTTTTAATATGTAGAAATTTCAAATAAGTTCTATTCAAGATGAAATAAATATTATTTAACTAATCTTGATAAGAAATATAAAATTAAACATATATTTTTTGTATTTTTAAGTCTTTATTTTAAAGTGTTTTTGTCCATTTTATGAGGTATTTCAAATAAGTTTTAAATTTAACAAATGAGAATTTTATGTTCGATCTCCTTTGTATATTGCATTGCAATTTTATCCAATAATTTACCTTATTTTATGAAAGGTTTTTCTATGATTTTGGATTATTACAATACTACTTTAAATCTTTACTCGTTTGACTTTTACATCACTTTAACTTGGCTATGTTATATTTATATAATTTATCACATTTCACCTGTACCATAAATTTGAGAAATATTTTTAAGATAATTTAATATTCTTTTCTTATTTATGTGGTTAAATCATAGTAATTCCAACAAGGTCAAGTTGAGAAGGTGCAAACACCACTGGGCTCATCTCGATGAGTTCCATTTAATTAAAAATTCATTTTTTAAATATTATAAATATTTAATAATCTATGATTTTTGCATGTTATATGAGATTTACTTTTACTCGTACCTAATTTATTGACCAACGATGTTTAACTCAAACTACTGACTATCCTAGAATGTGACTTTCTCCTCTTATGTGACCTTTAAATCATTATGATTTAGTCATTTTGCATTCAATTATCAAAATTAAGATTTAGTAAATAATAAACAAGTATTAAAATAATAATTGACAAATTTTCATTATTTATTCTTATATACATAGGTATTTGTAGGCTTTATGAGACATTTAGATCCATACATGCTTATTGATAAATGATCTTACACTTAATCTCCTAGTACCTTGGAATTCAATTTACTATACCATTTATCTTATTTCTTTAGATATTTCACTTTCAATTGTATTTATTATTATGAAGCATAAATTTCTCTTATATGAAATTTAAATTACTTCATTTTTGTCATATTTCATTCCTATAAATTTGTCAAATTTTAGTAAAATATATATTTATTTAATATTAAAAGAATAATTCAATATTATTTATGCTTATTTATTTTTGTAATATATAGTAATTTCAAATGAGATCAAACAGAGAAAACAAATGTCGTTTAATTCTTCCTGATGAGCGTCGTCAAACAATATTCATTTCTATTTTTTAGACAATTTTTCATGAGTTTTCCTATACTTTCCAGCTCATTTTTATTTGCACACTAAATGGCAATAAAAAATATTACACTTTAACTCCACAGTATCTTGGAATGCAATAATCTTATCGAATTTGTCTCATTCTTCTTAAATATTTTCTCTTTGATTTTGTTATTTTGCTAAGTAACTCTACATCATAACTTGTGTAGCATTCCCATTTTCGTGATTTAGGCATTTCTAATTTCCATTTTTGTTTACACCATTTTAGATTTATTTTATATTATCCTAATATTAAAATAATAATATATAATTTTTGTGTTCATTTTCTTTGTAAACCCTTAGTAATACCAACTGAGTTTCAAATAAGAGAAAAGAAACTTCATTAAAATCATATCGACAAGCTCAATCAAATAAAAAATTCCCTTTTTATATTTTTTAATTCTTTCATTTTTTTTTTACAATTTTGCACACTTTACAAAACATTTTAACTTGTAATTAATTTTATGTTCTCAGAAGTTAAACTAGAACTCCTGAGTATCTTGAAATCCAACATTTCAATAAACTTTATATAATATATTCACATTATTCATTTTGAATTGGATTTTATATTGCTTTAGTTTTTCTCAACTTAGCTTTAAATTATATTTCCTTAACATTGAAGTAATAAGTTGTTATTATTTGTGCTTATTTATTTCCGTATTTCATAGGAATTCCAAATCAGTTTGGATAAAGCTAAAATAAGCATTATCGGACACATCTCAATGAGTTCCATTAAATTAGAATTTTATTTATATATTATTATGTATTTTCTTTTCTTAGGTTTTTGGCTCACTTTATGAGACATTTTGATTATTAGGTTATTTGACCATCGAGGATGTCATGTTCATTCTCCTCATCATGGAAGGTAACTTTCTCACAAAAGTTTTCTTATTTCTACAATTATTTTATTTTATTAAATTACATTTCGACTATAAATATCTTTTGGTGTCTTTTATATGGATTTCTTTTTTATATAATATAATACTTAAATAGACTTATTTAAACAATAATATCAATATTTAATTAACATAAAATTAATAGTTCATTATTATTTAAGCTTAATTACCTTTATAATTCAGTGTTAAGTCTAAAAAACGTGTGATGGAAGCCAAACAAACAAATATTTCACTTGTCTCATTGAACTCGAAAAAATTAAGTATTTGTTTTCTTTTTTTTAAATTTTTTTTGCAATATAATAACTTTTTTTGTTTTTTGGATGATTTGTTAGACTTTTTGATTCATACCTCATTTAACAATCAACAAAAGTTACAATTGATCTCTTAGTATCCTCAAATGTAACTTTATCATATAATTTATCTCATTTTTTTTATATGTTTTTCTTTTATTTTGTTATATTATCATGAAACTCTAATTCTCCTCTTATATGATATTTACAACCATTTAACTTATTTATATTATATTACTTTAATTTAAATTTTAAAATTAAACTATATTTACATATTATTAAACTAATATGTTATCATTTTTTATACTTATTTACAATTGAATTTCAGAATAAATACAAATGGGGAGGTCTAATCAAGAGGAAACCAACAACTTCCTCATATAATTTATCTAATTCCTATAACTTTTTCTATATGGTTTTTCTACATTACTACAAAACTCAAAATCTCCCATAATGTCATATTTAAAATGCTTTAACTCCTCTATACTATATTGCTTCAATTTACCTCTTTTCATCTTTAATATATGTTTACTTAATTTTAAGGTTTTAATTTATTTTTTTTATGTCTAATTTTTTTGTTAATTTATAGTATTTACAAATAATATCCCATCAAGGTCAAACAAATATCATTGGACACATCTTGGAAAGCTGAATCTAACTATTATTCAACATTATAATTTTTAAATATTTATTCTCTAGGTTTTTCTACTTATCTTATTATTTTATACTTTGCTTTATAATCGAGGATGTTACACTAAATCTACTCAATATTTTAGAATGCAACTTTCTCATAGAATTTAAGTAATTTTATTAAATTTTTTGAATTAATTGGGTTATATTGTTATGTAACTCTAATTTCACTCTCATGTGACTTTAATATTATTTTTATTTTTTAATATTACATATGAAAATTCATCTCATTTAAGTTTTAATATTCATTTAATTAATATTAAAAATAATAATTTATTACTATTAATTCTTATTTATTTTATAAATTTGTGGCAATTAAAAATAAGGTCCAATTGAGATGATGGAAATTTCATTATGCTCATCTCAACAACTTTTATTAAATTAATATTATTTTTTCATTTTAAATAACTTATTTTCTTTGGTTTCGGTGTGCTTTACAAGAAATTTTTTATGAGAATTAATAATTGAGATTACTATGCTTGACCTATCAAGGACTTGGGATGTAGCATTCCCATGAAATTTATCTCATTTCTTTGAATTTTTCTCTTTAAGTTTTCTATATCATTATGTTACTCTAAATATCCTCTCTTATAATAATGATTTTTGTTAATGCTTACTTCATTTTGTAATTTGCAATAATTTTAAAAAAGGTCCATCTCAAATGAAGCAATGTTGTTGGATTTATCTCAATAACTTTTCAAAGTAAAAAATCTTATTTTTATACTTATACACATTTTGTTTTCTAAGACTTCAAAATGTTAAATAAAAAATATAGGTCATACCTGATTTTAAGATTGAGGATATTCAATTGCATCTTCTTAACAACCCAGAGAAAAACTTCCAATGTTACTTTTATCTCGTTTTATCTTTAATAGATAATTAATTAATAATAAAATAATAAATTATTATCATTCACTCTAAATTACTTAGTTAATTGATGATTAATCCAAGCAATGTCTCATCAAGATGAAACAAATGTCATTTGACTCATCTTACTGAGCTTTATCAAATTAGTCATTTATTTTTCATATATTTTTAAATAGTTTACTTTTTAAGATTTTAACACACTTTATAAATTATTTCAAGTTGTACTTAGCTTTATATTCATATATATTACTCCTGATCTCCTTAATTTCATGGAATGCATTTTTGCTATATAATTTACATCATTTATTCATATTTTTTTCTTTGATTTGTTTATATTACTATGTAACTCTTATTCTTTTCTCTTGTGACCTTTAGATCTCTTTAACTTTGTTATATTATATTAAATTAATTAATTTAAATTTTAGCTTTAATATATAATTTATTTGTATATTTTAAAAAAAAATTATTTTCTATGGATTTGGTACAATTTTTGAGGCATTTCCATTCATGCCTAATTTTATAATTGAGGATACTACACTCATTCTACTTAGTACCACAGAATGTTATTTTCTTACAAACTTTATCTTATTTGTTCTAATATTTTGTATTGATTTTGTTAAATTGTTATATAACTCTCAATCTTCACTTATGTGAACTTTATATTACTTCGATTATATTGTATTACACTACTATAACATTTCTTATATAAGCTTTAATTTTTATTTTCCTTAAATTTAAATAATACTTTAAATTTTTTATTCTTATTCAATTTGCTACTTCTCAATAAACATACAGAAGGTCTTATCGAGACAAAACAAATGTCGTTAGATTTATCTCAATAAACTTTATCATACCTAATATTTTTTTGGATATTTTTTATTCTTATTCACAGAAAGTTTTGTTTGTACTTGATTTTATCAATCCAAGTTGTTACACTAGATCACCTTACTATGTTTAAATTCTTTATCTTGACTTTTTTATGTTGTTATGAAACTAAAATTCTCCCCACATGTAATCTTTTCATTGCTTTAATTCGGTTATATTATGTTGCATTAATTTGTATTATTTCCACATTTATTATAAATTTTATAAATATAAACATAAAACTTAATTATAATTTATGATTAGTTGATTTTGTAATTCAAAGAAATTGCAATCAAGGGCCAAGGAAAAAGAAACAATCATTATCATACTAATCTTGATGAGCTCTGTCCATTTAATAAATAATTTTTATAAATTTAAACATTATTTTCTTATTCTTTCTCTTGTTTTGTGACAAATTTAGTTTGTACCTAAGTTTATCGTTCAGGATGTTATAACAAATCTCCTTATTATCTTGGAATGCAACTTTATAATACCAATTATTCTATTTCCTCTAATTTTTTTTCTTAATTTGGTTATATTGCTATAAAACTATAATTCTACTCTGTAAGGAACTTTACGTAATTATAATCTTGATATATTAAATTTGTTAAATTAATCTTACTTTTTTAATATATATATTTAGTTAAATTTAAAATAATAATTTATTATTTTTTATTACCATATAAAATGTGGTAACTCTTGTATGGTTTTGATGGAGAGAAACTAATGTTGTTGGACTTGTTTCAACTAGCTCCATCACTTTATACCTTTATTTTGTATCCCTGAATATTTTATTTTTGAGGGTTTGGGTATATTTTATGATTCCCTTTGATTCAAAATTAATTTAATGATCAAGGTTGTTACACTTGATCTCCATTGTTTCTTTGAATGCATTTTTATATGACCATTTTTTTATTATTTTTAACATTTTTTTGTTATGTTATAAATATTGCTTTAATGTTTCTCATTTCAACTATAGTATATCTTTCTTTGTATAAAAATAATCTTTGTTTATTATTTATGTTTAAATTACTTTGTTCATTTTGATAACTCTTATTAATGATTCTTTTTTTTATTTTAAAATATTTTGATTTATAATATTTTGGCATAATTTATGAAACATTTTAATTTGTAACTAATTTTATGATTGAGGATGTTACACTCAATCTCTTTAGTATCTTGAAATGCATCTTTCCCTTATAATAAATATATATCATTTCTTAATATGTTTTGCTATGATTTTTTATAATACAATGTAACTCTCAATCTCTGCTGATGTGACAATTATATCTCTTTGATTTTGTTATATTACGTTAGTTTAATTTAATTTTTTAACTTTAATATATATTTAACCAACATTAAAATGATAATTTATTGTTATTTATGCTTATTTTATTTACAAATTTGTATTATTTCAAAAAGACATCCAATTGAGACAAAAGAAATGCTCTTGTTCTCACCTCAATAATTTTTATTCAATTAGATATCAATTTTTTCAAACTTAAATATTTTATTTTTTTAAGATTTTGGCTTAGTTCATAAGAAATGTTTTTTCATTTCTAATTTCTTAAGCATTTTGCACTCGTTCTCCTTAGTATCATGGAATGCAAGTTTCGCACATTCTTTATCTTCTTCAAAATTTTTTCTTTAATTTGGACACATTATTATGTTAATTTAAATCTCTTCTCATGTGACCTACACGTCAGTTTTACTTGGTTATATTATAATGATTCAATTTATGTTATTTTAGAATAATATATATTCACTTCATTTAAAAATAAAACTTTGTTATTATTTGTACTTATTTATTGTTTAATTTATAATAATTCCAAATGAGGTAAGATGTTGATGAAACAAAACATCATTATATTAATCTAACC
>JAIUJO010000117.1:1424864-1594864 GCA_023846275.1 Vanilla planifolia
TTTTGATTATTAGGTTATTTGACCATCGAGGATGTCATGTTCATTCTCCTCATCATGGAAGGTAACTTTCTCACAAAAGTTTTCTTATTTCTACAATTATTTTATTTTATTAAATTACATTTCGACTATAAATATCTTTTGGTGTCTTTTATATGGATTTCTTTTTTATATAATATAATACTTAAATAGACTTATTTAAACAATAATATCAATATTTAATTAACATAAAATTAATAGTTCATTATTATTTAAGCTTAATTACCTTTATAATTCAGTGTTAAGTCTAAAAAACGTGTGATGGAAGCCAAACAAGCAAATATTTCACTTGTCTCATTGAACTCGAAAAAATTAAGTATTTGTTTTCTTTTTTTTAAATTTTTTTTGCAATATAATAACTTTTTTTGTTTTTTGGATGATTTGTTAGACATTTTGATTCATACCTCATTTAACAATCAACAAAAGTTACAATTGATCTCTTAGTATCCTCAAATGTAACTTTATCATATAATTTATCTCATTATTTTTATATGTTTTTCTTTTATTTTGTTATATTATCATGAAACTCTAATTCTCCTCTTATATGATATTTACAACCATTTAAATTATTTATATTATATTACTTTAATTTAAATTTTAAAATTAAACTATATTTACATATTATTAAACTAATATGTTATCATTTTTTATACTTATTTACAATTGAATTTCAGAATAAATACAAATGGGGAGGTCTAATCAAGAGGAAACCAACAACTTCCTCATAATTTATCTAATTCCTATAACTTTTTCTATATGGTTTTTCTACATTACTACACAACTCAAAATCTCCCATAATGTCATATTTAAAATGCTTTAACTCCTCTATACTATATTGCTTCAATTTACCTCTTTTCATCTTTAATATATGTTTACTTAATTTTAAGGTTTTAATTTATTTTTTTTATGTCTAATTTTTTTGCTAATTTATAGTATTTACAAATAATATCCCATCAAGGTCAAACAAATATCATTGGACACATCTTGGAAAGCTGAATCTAACTATTATTCAACATTATAATTTTTAAATATTTATTCTCTAGGTTTTTCTACTTATCTTATTATTTTATACTTTGCTTTATAATCGAGGATGTTACACTAAATCTACTCAATATTTTAGAATGCAACTTTCTCATAGAATTTAAGTAATTTTATTAAATTTTTTGAATTAATTGGGTTATATTGTTATGTAACTCTAATTTCACTCTCATGTAACTTTAATATTATTTTTATTTTTTAATATTACATATGAAAATTCATCTCATTTAAGTTTTAATATTCATTTAATTAATATTAAAAATAATAATTTATTACTATTAATTCTTATTTATTTTATAAATTTGTGGCAATTAAAAATAAGGTCCAATTGAGATGATGGAAATTTCATTATGCTCATCTCAACAACTTTTATTAAATTAATATTATTTTTTCATTTTAAATAACTTATTTTCTTTGGTTTCGGTGTGCTTTACAAGAAATTTTTTATGAGAATTAATAATTGAGATTACTATGCTTGACCTATCAAGGACTTGGGATGTAGCATTCCCATGAAATTTATCTCATTTCTTTGAATTTTTCTCTTTAAGTTTTCTATATCATTATGTTACTCTAAATATCCTCTCTTATAATAATGATTTTTGTTAATGCTTACTTCATTTTGTAATTTGCAATAATTTTAAAAGAGGTCCATCTCAAATGAAGCAATGTTGTTGGATTTATCTCAATAACTTTTCAAAGTAAAAAATCTTATTTTTATACTTATACACATTTTGTTTTCTAAGACTTCAAAATGTTAAATAAAAAATATAGGTCATACCTGATTTTAAGATTGAGGATATTCAATTGCATCTTCTTAACAACCCAGAGAAAAACTTCCAATGTTACTTTTATCTCGTTTTATCTTTAATAGATAATTAATTAATAATAAAATAATAAATTATTATCATTCACTCTAAATTACTTAGTTAATTGATGATTAATCCAAGCAATGTCTCATCAAGATGAAACAAATGTCATTTGACTCATCTTACTGAGCTTTATCAAATTAGTCATTTATTTTTCATATATTTTTAAATAGTTTACTTTTTAAGATTTTAACACACTTTATAAATTATTTCAAGTTGTACTTAGCTTTATATTCATATATATTACTCCTGATCTCCTTAATTTCATGGAATGCATTTTTGCTATATAATTTACATCATTTATTCATATTTTTTTCTTTGATTTGTTTATATTACTATGTAACTCTTATTCTTTTCTCTTGTGACCTTTAGATCTCTTTAACTTTGTTATATTATATTAAATTAATTAATTTAAATTTTAGCTTTAATATATAATTTATTTCTATATTTTAAAAAAAAATTATTTTCTATGGCTTTGGTACAATTTTTGAGGCATTTCCATTCATGCCTAATTTTATAATTGAGGATACTACACTCATTCTACTTAGTACCACAGAATGTTATTTTCTTACAAACTTTATCTTATTTGTTCTAATATTTTGTATTGATTTTGTTAAATTGTTATATAACTCTCAATCTTCACTTATGTGAACTTTATATTACTTCGATTATATTGTATTACACTACTATAACATTTCTTATATAAGCTTTAATTTTTATTTTCCTTAAATTTAAATAATACTTTAAATTTTTTTATTCTTATTCAATTTGCTACTTCTAAATAAACATACAGAAGGTCTTATCGAGACAAAACAAATGTCGTTAGATTTATCTCAATAAACTTTATCATACCTAATATTTTTTTGGATATTTTTTATTCTTATTCACAGAAAGTTTTGTTTGTACTTGATTTTATCAATCCAAGTTGTTACACTAGATCACCTTACTATGTTTAAATTCTTTATCTTGACTTTTTTATGTTGTTATGAAACTAAAATTCTCCCCTCATGTAATCTTTTCATAGCTTTAATTCGGTTATATTATGTTGCATTAATTTGTATTATTTCCACATTTATTATAAATTTTATAAATATAAAAATAAAACTTAATTATAATTTATGATTAGTTAATTTTGTAATTCAAAGAAATTGCAATCAAGGGCCAAGGAAAAAGAAACAATCATTATCATACTAATCTCGATGAGCTCTGTCCATTTAATAAATAATTTTTATAAATTTAAACATTATTTTCTTATTCTTTCTCTTGTTTTATGACAAATTTAGTTTGTACCTAAGTTTATCGTTCAGGATGTTATAACAAATCTCCTTATTATCTTGGAATGCAACTCTATAACACCAATTATTCTATTTCCTCTAATTTTTTTTCTTAATTTGGTTATATTGCTATAAAACTATAATTCTACTCTGTAAGGAACTTTACGTAATTATAATCTTGATATATTAAATTTGTTAAATTAATCTTACTTTTTTAATATATATATTTAGTTAAATTTAAAATAATAATTTATTATTTTTTATTACCATATAAAATGTGGTAACTCTTGTATGGTTTTGATGGAGAGAAACTGATGTTGTTGGACTTGTTTCAACTAGCTCCATCACTTTAAACCTTTATTTTGTATCCCTGAATATTTTATTTTTAAGGGTTTGGGTATATTTTATGATTCCCTTTGATTTAAAATTAATTTAATGATCAAGGTTGTTACACTTGATCTCCATTGTTTCTTTGAATGCATTTTTATATGACCATTTTTTTATTCTTTTTAACATTTTTTTATTATGTTATAAATATTGCTTTAATGTTTCTCATTTCAACTATAGTATATCTTTCTTTGTATAAAAATAATCTTTGTTTACTATTTATGTTTAAATTACTTTGTTCATTTTGATAACTCTTATTAATGAATCTTTTTTTTATTTTAAAATATTTTGATTTATAATATTTTGGCATAATTTATGAAACATTTTAATTTGTAACTAATTTTATGATTGAGGATGTTACACTCAATCTCTTTAGTATCTTGAAATGCATCTTTCCCTTATAATAAATATATATCATTTCTTAATATGTTTTGCTATGATTTTTTATAATACAATGTAACTCTCAATCTCTGCTGATGTGACAATTATATCTCTTTGATTTTGTTATATTACGTTAGTTTAATTTAATTTTTTAACTTTAATATATATTTAACCAACATTAAAATGATAATTTATTGTTATTTATGCTTATTTTATTTACAAATTTGTATTATTTCAAAAAGACATCCAATTGAGACAAAAGAAATGCTGTTGTTCTCACCTCAATAGTTTTTATTCAATTAGATATCAATTTTTTCAAACTTAAATATTTTATTTTTTTAAGATTTTGGCTTAGTTCATAAGAAATGTTTTTTCATTTCTAATTTCTTAAGCATTTTGCACTCGTTCTCCTTAGTATCATGGAATGCAAGTTTCGCACATTCTTTATCTTCTTCAAAATTTTTTCTTTAATTTGGACACATTATTATGTTAATTTAAATCTCTTCTCATGTGACCTACACGTCAGTTTTACTTGGTTATATTATAATGATTCAATTTATGTTATTTTAGAATAATATATATTCACTTCATTTAAAAATAAAACTTTGTTATTATTTGTACTTATTTATTGTTTAATTTATAATAATTCCAAATGAGGTAAGATGTTGATGAAACAAAACATCATTAGATTAATCTAACCAAGAATTATCTAATTAAGTATTAATTTTTATAATGTTAGATATATTTGTTTCTATGACTTTGGAAAGCATTAAAAAATTCTCTATTTGTACATGATTTGATGCTTGATGATGTTATACTCAATCTTCTTAATATTTTGGAGAGGAACTTTCGTATGTAATTTATATGACTTCACTCATTATTTTAATTTTTATTTGGCTATACAAGTACAAAACTCTAGTTCCCCTCTATTGTCACCTTTATCACTTTTATTTCTATATATTATGCTGCATCATCCTATTTTGTTTGAACTTTATTATATATTATGGTTGTTTATGTTTAATTACATTTTTACTTCATAATAACTTTAATTCAAGTCTAATTAAGGCTAAACAACCATTGTTGTGCTTTTCTCAAAGTGCTTTGCTTAATAAAAAATTTATTTTTTCTATTTTTAAATTATATTTTTTTGAAGTTCTGTGCATGCATTGTTAGGAATTTTAATTTGATCCAAATTTTTTGATTGGGAATGCTCTACTCAATCTTCCTATGGACTTGAAATGGGACTATCCCATACAATTTATTTCATTTATTCTAATTTTTGCTTGATTTGGTTATATTACTATGAAACTCTTATTCTCTTTTATAACTTTTACATCATTGTGATTTTGTTATATACAAGGCTTACATTTACCTTCTAGTTTATTATATATATATACTTAAATTTGAAGTAACAATTTATTATTATTTATGTTTAATGAATTTTTTAATATCTAATAACTAAAAAATAACTCTAATAGATACAAAACAAATGTCATCAGACATGCTTTTTACTAGCTTTATTTAATCAAATATATATTTTTTGGCTTAAAATATTTTATTTTCTTAGGTTTTGGCATTTTTAAAAAGACAAATCGATTCAAAACAAATTTAATTATCTAGGATGTTACACTTGGTCTCTTTAATATCTTTAAATGATATTTTGTTGTAGAATTTATTACACTTCTTCAACTTTTTCCTTTCACTTTGTCGTATTAAAATGTAACCCAAACCTCCAGCATGGGACCTTACATCACATTGATTCTGTTATATTATGTTATTTCAATTTATCACATTTTAGCTTTATAATATGTTTACTTAATATTAAGATACAAATTTGTTGTTATTATTGTTTAACTTTGATGATACTAAATATATTAACTTCTAGCATTTTTGTATGTTTTATGCAAAATTTTGAAGCATAAATAGTTTGATGATAACATATTTTACATGTTTTCACCTTAATATCCTTGAATGTGGTCTTCCAAAAATATTTATCTCATTTCTTTAAGTTTTTCACTATAATATGGTTATATAATTATATTACTCTAAAGCTCTACTGAATTACTTACATGTCATTTTTATTTGGGCATATTATATTGTTGCAATTTCGATTATTTTAGCTTTAATATATATTCTTTTAATATTAAAATAATAATTTATTTTTATTTATGATTATTTATTTTACTAATATATAATAATTTGAAATGATGTTCAATCCACATGAAACAAATATAATTGGATTCATCTCAATGATCATTGTCCAATTAAATATTTATTTTTATATTTTAAAATATTTTATTTTCTGGTATTTTGGAAGGCTTTATGAAAATTTTTTATTCATATCTAATTCAATGATCAAGGATGTCACACTCAATCTACATATTATTTTAGAGCTAACTTTGTCATAGGAGTTCTCTTTTCTTTAAATGTTTTTGCTTTGAATTGGTTTTTTCACAAAGAAATTCTAATTCTACTCTCATGTGACCTTTACATCACTTTGATTTAGCTATATTATATTAAATCAATTTTTCTAATTTCAATTTTAATATATATTTATTTAATATAAAATGTCATCAGGGCCATCTTAACGGGCACTATGTATTTAAAAAAAATTATATTTTTAAATATTTTATGAGACAATTCAATTTGTACATGATTTTTGAATTGGATATGTTATACATGATCTCCTTATTATAAGAGAATGCAAATGCGTCATATAATTTGTCTTTTTATTAAGCTTTTTTATTTGATTTAAATACATTATCATAAAACTCTAATTATCCTCTTGTGTGACCTTTATATTGGCCATATTTCATTATATTACATTCTTTCAATTTACATCATTATACATTAATATATATTAAATATTTTATTTTCAAAATTTGATGCTTTTTTTTGTATATATTGCTTGAAATTGGTTCTTTGATTTTACTTATTATGAATTTTAAATAAAATTCTCCTTTTATTTTACCTTTAGATGTCTTTACTTTGTTATAATACAATGCTTAAATGTATCACATTCCATGTTTAACATATATTAACTTAATTTCAAATAACAATTTATTATTCTTTTGGGTAATTAATAGTAACTTGAACGTGGTCTTATGGAGACAGAACAAGTGTCATTCGACTTGTCTCAAGAAGCTCTATTTAGTTAAATAACACTTTTTATAGTTTATAGATTTGTTTTCAAGGAATTTTTACATTATTAGATAATTAAGTCTTAATTCTCTAGTACAACCAATTACATCATTTTGATTTTTTTTATGCCATAGTACTTCAATTTATCTCATTATAACTTTAAAATATATTTATAAATTATTAAAACATTAATTTCTTATTATTTATTCTTATTTATTTTTGTAATTCATAGTAATAAAAAATGACGCCCATTAGAGGTGTCAGAAAGGTCATTGGACTCATGCTAATAAGCTCTTTGTATAATTAAATGTTCATTTTTTAGATTTTTAAAGATTTTATTTTCTTGCATTGTACTATGCTTTGTAAAATATTTTATTTGAACATGACGTTAAGGTTGAGAATGTTATATTTATGTGTCCTATTCATTATCTTGATTTGGCTATATGAAATTACTATTATTTATATCATTTTAGATTTAATATATAACTTCCTAATATTAACATAATAATTCATTATTATTTTTTTTTATTTATGACTTGCAATAATTCCAAACTAAGTCAGATCAATGCAAAATAAACATTATTGGACTCGACTCTATGACCTCCATCCAATTAAATTTTTGTTTATGCATTTTAAAATATATTATATTTTGATGTTTAGTTCTGCTTTAAGAAATATTTTGATTTACAACATATTTGCTGATTGAGGACTTCACACTCAATTCCATAATTATCTCAGCGTGCAACTTTCCTGCACAATTTTTCAAATTTCTTTAAATTTATAGCTTTGACTTAGTTTTTTTACAATTTTACACAAAATATCATCTTCAGTTATCGTTACAATGTCTTGACAAGATAATTTTAAATTGCTGCAATTTATCTTAATCAAGCTTTAACAAATGTTTGTTTAGTATTAAAATAAAAGTTTAGTATTATTTGTGATTATCAAAATTATTAATTCACAATAATTTGAAAACTGACGAGATTGAGATGAAACAAATGTTGTTGGATCCTAATCAACAAGCTCTATCCACTTATATATTCCTTTTTGTTGGATTCCTTGCAAGATTTTCTAACTCGTACCATATTTGGTGATCAAGAATATTACTCTTTATCTTATTTCATATTTTTCATGGAAACATTTAGTTCATTTTTTCTTTTAATTTTTTTCTTTCTTTTTGTCATATTATTATATAAGTCTTAATTTCCTCTCGTGTGACAATTACTTCAATTTTATACTATTTCTTTATAATGGTTTAATTTATATCAATTGAGATTTAATATTTATTTACTTTAAGTTTTAATAATAGAATATTTTTGTCTATGCTTATTTATCATAGTAATTTATCAAAATTCAAAAAGAAGTTTGATCGAGATTAAACAGTCTACATTTGTCCCATGTTGACCAGCACTGTGGAATTAAATATTAATTTAAACAAATTAAAATATTGTATTTTCTAATGTTTTTGCAATTTTTATGAATTAAATTGATTTATATAAAATTCCATGATTAACATCATTGGAATGTAACTTTTTGCTACAATTTATCTCTTTATTTTGAAATTTTCTTTTTGATTTGGTCTTTTGACTATGTAAATAAAAACCATTTCTAATGTTTTATTGTTAGGTTGTGAAACATAATTTTTTCTCTCTTATGACTATTACATCTGTCTAACTTTGTTCTGTTATGTTGTTTTAATTTTTGAAATTTTACCTTTAAGTGACTTTTACATAATCTTAAAATAATCATTTATTATAATTTAACCTTATTAAATTTTGTTATTCATAGTAGGTCTAGACTAGGTCCAACTGAAATAAACATTGTTGTACTCATTTTAATAAGCTATAACAAAATAAATATTTGTTTTCATATTTTTAATATCTTATTTTTTAATATCTGTCTCATTTTCTGAGATATTTTCATTCATAACTTATTCAACTATAAGTGATCACAAAGTATATTAGAATATAATTTTCCAACACAATTTAAGTTGTTTTGATTTAAAATTTGTCAATTTTTCTTGTTAATATTATTATGCAACTCTAAATCTTCACTTCAATAACCTTTCTATAACACTTTATTAATAAATGTTTTTTTATTTATGCTTATTCTCTCGTAGTATATCCAAATGATTTTTGAAGCAATGATGCAAATATCATTAGTCTCATCTTGATGAGCTATATTAAATTAAAAATTCTTTTTAATTTTTAAAATTATTTATTTTCTAAATTTTCTGATGCTTTATGAGACATTTCAATTCGTACATGATTTCACGATTGAGAAAGTAACACAAATTTTCATTATTATCTTCAAATTCAAATTTCTTATATAATTTAACTTATTTCTCCAAACTTTTCATTTTGATTTCTCTATAATACTATGTAACTCAAAATCCCCTCCCACATAACAGTTACATCACTTTGATTGTTTTTATTATTTTTAATCTATTTCACTTCTAGTCTAATATTTGTTTAATTAATATTCAAATAATATTTTTTATTATTTATTACTGTTTAAATTTTTTTTTCACAGTAACTACAAATGATGTTTGATTTGCATGAAAGAGATGTTGTTATACTCGTTTTGGTAGGCTCCATGAAATTATTATTCTTCTTTGTATTTTTAAATATTTTATTTTCGAGTATTCTTGCTTGATTTTGGAAATATTTCTATTTAGACATTATTTGATGATATAAGGCATTACACAAGATCTCGTTAGTATCTTGGACTTCAACTTTCCAAAATAATTTCTCATTTCTTTAAAATTTTTACTTTGATTTGGTTATTGTACTACATAAATCTAAATCTCCTCTTATGTGTCTGTTAGGTCTCTTTGATTTCTTAACATTTCATTACTTCAATTTATCTTATTTTAACTTTAATATATTTATTTACTTATCATTACAAAATATTTTTTTACTTATGCTTATCTCCTTTGGTGATTTGTGGTAATTGCAAATGAGATATGTTCAAGATGAACAATATTTTGTGTAACTTATCTCAACTAGCTTTATTTGATTAAATATTTAATTTAATATTTTTACATATGTCACTTTTAAAGTTTTGGCAAGTTTTATGAGTTATTTCTATTCATACCTAAATTGATAATTGAGTATGATACACTTGATATCTTTAGTACTATATAATGATACTTAATCATACAATTTATCTTTCTCTTCTCTTGTTACACTTTAAATAGGTTATATCACTATGTAACATTAAATCTTTTCTGGTTTGACTTTTATATCACTTTAATTTGGTGAAATTATAATTCATTAATTTAAAATATTTAGTGGAAATACTTGTTTAACAAATATTAAAATAGTAATTTATTATATGCAAGTATTTTTTTAGTAATCCATACTAATTCAAGTAAGTTCAATTGAGATGGGAGAAATGATATTAAACCAATTTAAATTAGTAATATAAACAGAAGTATTCATTTATCAATTTTAAATATTTTTTTTTGATTTTTGTAATTTTTGTGGTACAAAATTTTTGCTTGTTATATGATGATTGAAGTTGTTACACACATTTTCTTAAATATTTTGAAAAGTAACTTTATCATAGAATTTATGTATATTCTTCAAGTCAATTGTCACCACTTGATTATACAACCATGAATTTCTAATTGTACCTAATTGTTACATTTACATCATTCTTTGTTATATTATATTTTCATAATGTTCGAAAAATAATTTGTTTCTATATATTCTTACTTGATTTATTAATGCACAATAATTCCAAATGATGTAAAATTGAGTAGAAGAAACATCATTGGACTCATTTGAGCAAAGAATATCAGATTAAATATTAAATTTCATATTTTTAAATAGTTTTTCTTAATTTTTGGCATGCTTTCCATAACATTTTTTATTGCCTGAGTTCATGATCGAAGATGTATGATTGACCTCCATTTCACCTTATATTCTAATATTACCTCACAAATTGTCTAATTTCTTCAAAGTTTTCTCATTGATTTGGTTATATTATTTTATAACTTTGAATCTCCACCTATGTGACCTTTACACCACTCAAATTTTGTTATTTTAGATTTTTTTTAAATTTATGTTTTTTTATATTTAATGTTTATTTACTTAATATTAAAAATAATAATTTATTATCTTTTATTTTTATTTTCTTGGCTAATTTGTAGTAATTCCAAAGGAGGTCTAATTGAGACAAGGCAAATTTCATGAAAAATGACTTTATGAGCATTATGTAATAAATTATTCATTTACACAACTTACATTTTCTTTTTTGGATTTTTAAAGGCTTCATAAGACATCTTAATTTGTACTGAAATTCGTGAATAAGAATATTATGCTCAAACTCTATTTCATGGAATGTAATGTTCACGCACAATTCATCTCATTTTTTAATCGTTTTTTTTATTTTGTTATTTTATTTTGTTACTCTATATCTCTTCTCATGTGAGCTTTACATCACATTAATTTATTTATATTATATTACATAATTATTTTTTATTTCAACTTTAATATCAAATTCTTAAATATTAAAAAATAATATTTTTTAATTTTTATTCTTATTTTAAATATTTAATTTATAGGAATTCCAAACAAGGCCCAATCCACATAAAAGTTGTCATTCGACTTGTGACGACAACCTTTCTCAAATTAAATATGAATTTCTTTCTTTTAGCTCTTTTATTTTCTAGTGTGTTGGACTCTTTATGAGACATATTGATTCCTATGCTTCAATTATCAAGAAAGTTACACTTATCTACTTAATATCTTGAAATTCAACTTTCTCATTAATTTTATCTCACTTTAAATTTTTTGCTTCAATTTAGTTAAATTACCATCCAATATTAAATCTCTTCTCATGTAACATTTGTAATGATTTGATTTGGTTATATCACACTATACAATTTTATCTCATTTTAACTTCAATATATTTTTACATAATATTAAAATAATACTTTATTTTTATTTATGCTTATTTACATTTGTAATTCATGTTTATATTTTTAAATATTTAAATTTTTTAAGTTTTTGTGGGCTTTACTTGACATATTATTTACAATAGATTTAATTATCAAGGATTATATACGTGATCACTTTAGTATCTTTGAATGCTATGTTCCCCATTAATTTGTATAATTCTTGAAATTTTTTCACTTTTATTTGAAAACAATACTACGAAACTCTAAATATCTTCACATGTGTCTTTACGTCATTTCAAATATTTAATTTTTTTTATTTCAAATTTAATACATTTTAACTTAATATTAAAATAATCATTTATATTATTTGTGTTTCTTTACATTTTAGATCAACATAATTCCAAATGTGGTCATTCAAGATGGAAGAAATGATATTGAAATCACCTTGAAGGGCTTTATACAATTAGATATTCATTTCTTCGCTTTAAATTTTTTTCATTTGTGAGATTTTGGTATGCATTACAAAGCATTTCTCTTCATACTTCATTTGACAGCCGAGTATGCTACACTTTGAAGTCCTTAAAATCAAGCAATGCAACTTTCGAGTGTAATTTATTTCATTTTTCAAATTTTTGCATGCATTTTTTAATATTACATTTCCATAATTTAGCTAATTTTATCTTTAACATATATATATATATATAGTTAATATTAAACAATGTTTTTATTATTTATATTTAATAACTTTTGTTTTTCAAGTAATTCGCTACAGGATTTGACTTAAATGAAATATAGATTCTTGGACTTGTTTTGATGCACTCTATATAATTAAAAATTCTTATTTAAATTTTTTGTACTTATTTTCAAGGTCTTTTGCATGTTACCTAAGTGTTTTGATTGGTATATGATTTGATGATCATGAATGCTAGCATCAATCTATTTAATATCTTCGGAAGCAACATTCATGTGAACTTTATCTAATTTATTCAAATTGTGTATTTTAATTTGGTTATGTTATGTTGCTCTATTTTATCTTATTTATGTTATTGTATTTATTTACTTAAATTAAAGTAATTATTCTTTTATTTGTGGTTATTTTCTTTGGTAACTCGAACTAATTCTAAACGGGACCAATAAGACAACAATTTTGCAAAACTAGTCCCAACGACTTATATCAATTAAATTTCAATACATACTGGTTATGTCGCTCAATGATGTTACACTTTGTCTTCATAAAATCTTTGAATGCCATGTTCCCATATAATTTGACTTATTTCTTCAATTTTATCTTTATTTCATTCCATTATAATTTTATGGTCTAATACCTATCCTTTCGTACAACATTTACTTTCTATAAATTTGATTATATTATATTTCTTTAATTTATCCCATTTTAGTTTAAATATATGTTCTTAAAAAATTTAAGTAATGATTTATTGTTTTTTATTCTTATTTTTTGTGATTCATATTATTTCTGAATGAGGACTAATCAAGATGAACCCCAATTTGTTGGTTTCATCTCCATAAGCTCTATCATAATAAACATTCATTTTCACATTTTTTAGATTTTTATGTGTACCATCTTTAATGATCAAAGATGTTATAGATGACCTCCTTAGTTTCTTAAAACGTATCTTTCAATTAAAATTTAGCAAATGTTTTAAATTATTCACTTTTACATGATTATAGCTGTAAGAAATTCCAATTCTTCTCTAGTGTAACTTTTACATTGGTTTTATTTCATCATATTAGTTTTCTTAAATTTGTCTCATTTTAGATTAAGTATATATTTTGCTGACATTAAAAAAAAATATTAATATTTGTGCTTGTTTAATTAGTGATTTTAAGGCCTTAGCATGCTTTTTGAGACATTTTAATTTGTACAAGATTTGGTAATTTAGAATGTTATACTTAGTCACCTTAGTAAATTTGAATGCACTTTAACCATGTAATTTATCTAATTGTTTCAAATTATTCACTTTGATTCGGTTCTTTTAACATATAACTCAAAATCTCTTATAAGAAAATCTCACCAGTACATCACTTCAATTTTGATTTATTATATTTTTTCAATTTATCTTAAGTTAGTTTTAATGTATATTTACTCCAATACTTCACTATTATTTATTCTTATTTACTTTTGTACTTTGTAGTAATTTAAATGAGGTCTGATAGAAAAAAATGATTGTTGGATTTATCTTAATGAGCTCTACCAAATAAAATAATCATCCTTATGTTGCTAAAAATTTAATATTTTAAGGATATTACACACTTTTTGAGACATTTTAATTAATACCTGATTTTGTAATCAGGAATGTTGCTCTTTAGCACTTTAGCATCTTTGATTGCAACATTCCATTGTAACATATCTCATATCTCTAATGTTTTTACTTGCATTTGTTTATATTATAGCGGAACAATAGTTCTCCACTCATGCGACCTATGCATCACTTTGATTTTGTCATATTATATTCCATAAATTTATCTAGTTTTTTCTTTAATTAATATTTCCTTATTATTAAAAAATATAACTTATTATTACATTTTCTTTTTTACTATTTTAATTTTTTTAATTCAAAATGATGATTGTTTGAGAGGAAAGGAAAATTGTTTGACAGTCTCATTAATCTATATCAAGTTAAATATTTACTTCTATATTTCTAATATCTTTTCATCTGTTACAAGATATTTTGATTCTTATGTTATTTAAAAATCGAAAATGATTGACGTGGTTTCTTTAGTATCTTAATGTGCTACTTTGTAAGCTAATTTATTTTATTTCATAAATGTTTTTGCTTTGATTGGCTTATATTACTATGTAACTCTAAATATCTGCTATGATAATTAATTCATTGCTTTTATTTGGTTATTCCTTTGTCTATATTGCTATGTTCTATTGTAATTATTATTATTCATGTTTCTTAAATTTATTAATTTATAATAATTCAAAATGGTGCTTGATTGAGAAGGAACAAATGTCATAGTACTCATTTAGATGACCTCAATCAAATTAAATATTCATTTTTTATATTTTTAGGTTTTTTTCTTAGGTTTTCGTATGCTTTAGTTGTTATTTTTATTCAAACATCATATGAAATTTTTTATGTTGCCTTGATCTCCATAGTATCTTGAAATACAAGTTTTCCTTACAAGCATGATATTTCCAAATTGTTTGCCCTAATTTGCTTATATTATTATATTGCTCAAAATCTCAACACATGTGACATTTATAATGCTTTTATTTGGGTTTTTTAAATTTCCTTAACTTATGTGATTTGAGTTTTAATTTATATCGATTTAATATTATTATTTTTTAATTTTTTTCTTATGTTTTAAATAATTTGAAATAACTCCAAAAAAATTTTGATCATGATGAAATAAATATTCTTGGACATATCTTGACAAGATTTATAAATTTAAGTATTAATTTTAAATTTTTAAATTTTAAAATATTCATTTTTTATTGATTTGGTAATTATCATGAGATATTTTGATTCATATCTAATTTACTCATTGAGAATGTTAGTCCAAATCTCCTCAAGGTATTGGAATTTAATTTTCAGGAATAATTGATATCACTTTCTCCTAACTTTCTGTTTGGCTTTATCATATTTTTATGTAACTCTAATTCTCTTATTGGTCACTTTTAGAACACTTAGATTAGGTTAACTTATATTCCTTCAATTTATCTTTTTTGAACTTTATTATATATTTACCGTATTTTTCAAAAATAATCTTTTAACATTTTTCCTTATTTTTTATAAATCAAAGAAATTCTATACCAGGTTAGCTATAAAAGAACTTGATATCAGTGGACTCTTGTCGAAATGCTCCTTCTAATTAAATATTTATTTCAATATTTTTTAAGTAATTTATTTTTGAAGATTTTTACGTTTCTTACAAGAAAGTTTGATTCACGTTAGGCATGGTGATTGATGATATTACACTTGATCTCTTTTGTAACTTGGAATGAAAATTTCCCTTTGTACTTTATCTTATTTTTCCAACATTTTTACTTTGATTTAGTTATAATATAATGTATCTCTAGATATTATCTCATATGACCTTTCAATCAATTTGATTTCGTTATATTACATTACATCAATTTATTTAATTTTTGCTTTATTATTAGTTTACATAATATCAAAATAACAACTAATTATTTTTTAAGCTAATTTATTTTGTAATTTGTTGTAATTCCAAGTAGGTTGTGACATCATTCAATTCTTCATTGTAAGCTTTATCCAATTACGAATTCATTTTTAATTTTTATGCATTTTTTTCAATTTACAAAAAAGTCTAACTATTATCTTATTTAATGTTAGAGGTTGTTAAATAGGATCTTCATATCCTAGAGTGCAACTTTCTCATACAATTTATTTTATTTTTTAATTTTCAATGATTTAGTTATTATCAAACTAAAACTTTTCACTTATGTAAACTTTACATAGCTTTTAGTTTGTTATATTACATGGCTTTAATTAGTCTCAATTATACCTTAATTACTTATTTTGGTAATTAGCGGTAACTTCAAGAGAGTTCTATTTCCAAAAAGCAAGTGACATTGAACTCATCACGATGAGATCAATCCAATTAGATATTCTTTTCATCTTTTTAATATTTTGATTTTTATTCTTTAGCATGTTTTATAAGACATTAAACATTTATTCAATATTTTCAAATATTAAATTTTTTATTATATTATTATATTTAATGAGATACTCTTCATGTACTATATTTGATGATTAAGGATGTTACACTAAAACTACTTGTATATTGGAAAGCAACATTCTTTAATAATTTATCTTATTTTTCAAGTTTTTCACTTTTATTTTTTTAATTATAATGTAGCTCTTAATCTTATTTATTGTGACCTTTAAATTACCATGGTTTTTTCTATGTTACATTGCATTAATTGTTTTTATTCGAGCTTTATAATGCATTTATGTAATATTAAAATAATAATATATTATTATTTATGCTTCTTTATTATGATAATTAACAAAAATTCTATAGAAGAAAATATGTAACAAAACAAATGCCATTCGACTTATTTCAATGATGTTCATCTAATTAAAAAATTACATTTAAATATTTAAGTTTTTTTTTGTATTTTAGAAAGTTTTATGAGTTCTTTTGAATTGAGCCGTATTTCATTATCGATGTTCTATTCTTGATCTCTTTAGTAACACGGAACTCAATAATCTCATATAATTTATCTCATTGTTTTAATGTTTTTATTTTATTTAGTTGTATTACTTTGTAACTCTAAGTCTCATCTTATGTGATCTTTATATTGCTTTGATTTTTTTATATTTAATTTTCTAAATATACTTCATCTTACCTTAACTTTATATTTACTAAATATTAAAAAAGTAATTTATTCTTCTTTTTGCTTATTTCGATTTCAAATTTATTGTAATTTCAAAAGAGGTTTTTTTGTGGCAAGACAAATCTAGTTTGAATCATCTTAGAGAACTCTATCGAAATTAATATTCATTGTTTTGTTTATAAGTATTTTATTTTATGTAGTTTCAGCACACTTTATGAGATATGTTAATCATTAATTTAATGATACACTAGATCATCAATGTATCTCAAAATACAACTTTCTAATAGAATTTGTCTTTTTTTCAAATTTTTTCTTTGATTTGGCCATCTTATTATGCAACTCTAAAAGAACTCTCTTGTGATGTTTATAATACCTTAACTTTGTCACATCTTATGGCTTCAATTTATAACATGTCAACTCTAATATATATTTTCTTAATATAAAAATAATTATTTACTTTTATTTATACTTATTAACATTGAACTAAAAGTATTTCAAAATCAGTTCTAACTAAGATGAAAAAAATGTAATTGGACTTATCTCGATTACCTATGTCAAATTAAATTTTAATTTTAAAATATTTTAATTTTTAATAGCTTTTTGTGTCATTTCAATTCATACCTCAATAATGATCGTTGATGTCACTCTAAGTCTCCATATTATATTGGAATGCAACTTTATCACATAATTTATCTTTTTTTCAAATTTTTAGCTTTGATTTTTTTTATCATTACGTCACTTTGAATCTCTTATCATCTCCCTCCACATCGCTATGATTTGGTCAAAGTAAATAGCTTCAATTTATCTCATTTTATATTTAGCATATGTTTACTTACAAAAACAATACTATAATTTTTACTTATTTTCTAGGTAATTTTTAGTAATTCCAAGGCCATTAAATAAGGCACAAATAAACATATATCATAAAGTAAACCTAAAAAAAAAATATAAAATATAAAAATTTATATTTAAATTTGATAAATGCCTTTTATAGTAGTCCAACTATAATTGGTAGTATTTCTTTAAATAATTTTCTTTTCATTTCCTATACTATTATATAACTAAAAATATCCTCTTGTGTTACCTTGGTAAAACATAGTAACTCTAAATGATGCCTGATCAAGAAGAAATAAATGTCATCAGACTAACCACAATGACCATTATTCAATTAAAAATTCATTTTTTTTATTTTGAAGTAATTTTCTTTCTAGTGCCATGGCACACTTTTTGAGTCATTATGATTCTCAGCTAATTTGGTAATTGAGTGTGTTACACTCGATCGATCTTGTATCTTCTTACACAATTTTCCACTACAAGTTATGGCATTTTTATTTCTTTTATTTATTCAAGAAAGACTCATTTCAAACATTATTTCACGATCAAAGATATTGCACTTGATCCTTCAAGTATCTTAGAATGCAAATTTGTCATACAATTTGTCTGAATTATCAAATGTTTTGGTTTCATTTTGTTATATTAAATGGCTTCATTTAGCATCATTTATCCATTAATATAGAACCATATAATATTAAAATAATAATTTATTTTTATTTCTTCTTATTTACTTTGGTAATTCATAATAATTCGAAATGAGGTTTTGTTAGGATGGAATAATAATCACTTGACTCATTTTTATAGGCTCTATCCAATGAAATATTTATTTTAAATGCTTTAGTTTTTTTATTCTAAAACTTTAGCAAGCTTTACGGTTTATTTTGATTCATTCCTAATTTTGCTAATGATGATATTGTTGTAGATCTTGAAAGTATTTTGAAATGCTATTTTCTCATGCAATTTATCTTATTTACTAAAATGCTTCACTTTGATTTTGTTTTATTACTTTGTATCCTAAAATCTTTTATCATCTAACCTTTGCATTACTTTGAATTGTTTATATTATAATACATTATTATATATCATTTAAGCATTAGTATTTCTTTACTTAATACTAAAATAACGTTTTATTTTTATTTAGTCTCTTTTATTTTTATAATTCATAGTAATTAGATTTGGGGTTCGATTGTGATGAAGTAGAAGTCTAAGCATTCACTTTGATGAAAACTATCAATTTAACAAATTAGTACTATATATTTAAGTATTTTTACATGACTTTGTCATATGTTATGAGTCATTTTGATTTAGACATGACTTGATAATGAAAATGTTGCGCTCGATATCGTTAGTATTTAAGACTATGAATTTCCCATTCAATTTATCTCATTTGTCCAAAGTTTTCACCTAATTTTTGTTATATTACTATCAAACCCTAATTCTCTTCTAGATTGTGTTTTACATTACTTTTTGTTTTTCTATAATTCATTTTTTTAATTTATTTTTTTAATTATTTTAAAAATTTTATTTTTAATGGCTTTGGAGCTCCTTTGAAAAATTTTAATATGTACATATATTTTTTATCACGAAAGCAAATATCGATCTCCTTAGTGTATTAAAATGTAACTTTACCATAAAGTCATCTTATTCCTTGAAATGTTTCTTAATTTGGCTATGTTATGCAAACTTCTAATTCTTCTCTAATGTCTCATTTTCACTGCTTTGATTTTCTTATGTTACATTACTTTACTATATTTTGTTTAGGTCTAATGCAAATTTTTTTATTTAAAAAAATATATATTATTATTTTTAATTTTTTTATTTTTTATTCATTGAAATTCCAAAAAAGGTCTAATTAGGATGAAACAAAAGTTCTTATGCCGTTCTAGAGGAGCAATATTTAAATAAATATTGATTTGTAAAACTACAAATATTTTTTATTATTTTTTCCCTCTTTATGAGATATTTCAGTTCATACCTTATTTAATAATCGAGATTGTTATATAGAATCTTTTTAATGTATTAGAATGCAACTTTTCCTCACAATTTATCTCATTTCTTCAAATTTTTCACTATGATTTTTTTTTAGTACTATTTAATTTTAAATTTCCACTCTTATGACCATTATGTCATCTTGTTTTTATTATATTATCTAACTTTAATTTTTCTTATTTTAACTTTAATAAATATTTAATTAATATTAATAACTATTTACTTAATATTAAACTAAAAATTTTCTTATTTTCACCTTGTTTTTATTATATTTTACAACTCCATATGGGGTTTGGTTGTGACCAAACAAACATCAATACATTGGTCTCGATTATCTTTATTGAATTAAAAATTAAATTCTATATTTTTAAATATTTTAAATTATAGGATTTTTGTACACTTAAACAACTATTTTGATTTGCATATGATTTCATGATTGATGATGTTTCACATAATCTCCTTAATTTCTTGGAAATCAACTTTCCATTATATTTTATATCATTTTTTTAAATTTTTTCTTTTATTTGTCAACTTTACTATGTAACTATAAATCACATCTCACATGACATTTACTTTTCTTTGATTTTGTTATATTATATTGCTTTAATTTGTTTTATTTTAGCTATAATATATATTTACATAACATGAAAAATTAATTTAATATTATCAATGTTTACTTTTGTTATTAACAATTATTTAAAATAAGGTTATATTAAAATAAAATAAATGCTTTTGGACTCATCTCTATGAGTTTTCCAAATTAAATATTTATGTTAATATTTTTTAAAATTTTTTACTCCCTCTGGATTGGTTAAACATTACAGGATGATTGGATACCTGCCTGATTTAATTTGGTTATACTACTATGCAACTCCAATTATCTCACGTGTTATGATAACATCGCTCTCATTTTTTTATATTATATTTCTTCAATTTAACTTTTTTGAAAATTAACATATATTTACTAAATAAGAAAACAAGATTTTGTTGTTATTTTTTCTCATTTACTTTGCTAATTAGAAATAATTCCTAATGATATATGATCTAGATAACAAACTTTATTTGATTTGTTTCATTCAGCTCTATCAAATAACATATTGTTTCTATCTTTGTAGATATTTTTTTTTAAGCTTTTTTGCATGAAATGTGATATTTTTATTCGTATCTAATTTGACAATCTAGAATGTTGCACTTGAACTATTTTTTATCTTAGATGCAACATTCTCATACAATGACCTAATTTCTTTAAAAATATTTTTTATTTTGATATATTTCTATGTAACTCTAAAACACTATCATGTGAAGTTTGCAAGTCTTTGATTTGGTTATATTGCCTTGCCTTTGTTTTTATTATTTTGATCTTAATATATATCCATTTAATATTATAAAAAAAATATCATTATGAATACTTATTTGCAATGGTTGTTCATAGTAATTTTAGATAAGGTTAGTTCAGGAAGAATTGAACGTCATTAGACTCATTATAATGAACTCTATATAATTAAATTCTCATTTTAGAACTTAACTGTTATATTATAGTATAATCTATTTAATGTTCATATTACTATATAACTTTATAAAGTATTTAATGATTATATTACTATAAAACTCTCTATATCACATTTCTTTGAGAAAGTTGCATTCATGATAATAAGGAGATCAAGCATAACGACCTTAATCATTAATATTTATGCATAATTACTAATAGTCGCCAAATAAATAAGGATATTTATTCATGTTATATTACAAAGTATCTGAGAAACATGGAGTATTTCATTGGATATTGCTCGTCAATAAGTATCTAGTGATCCTTATTTCACCTATATCGAACCATGTTTGTAATTAATGTGAAATACCAAGGTATATAAACAAAAAAATATTAAATTTTTTTATTATTATGCAAGAATACATTAAAGCTAAAATTAAATAAATCAAAGTAATCTATCGTCATTAAAGGAAATTAATGTAAATATCACATGAAAGGAGATTTAGGATTCCAAAATAATATAGCTTGATCGAAAAAAAAAAAATTTAAAAATAAGACTAATTATATGAGAACATTGCACACCATGATACCATGGAGATTTAGTGTTAACATGTTTAATCATCAAATTTCACAATAATCAAGTTTCTTGCAAAACAAGCTAAAGCCATAAAGTAAGACATTCAGAAAAAAAAATGAATACACAATTAAATAAAGCTCATTTAAATGAGTCCAAAAATAATTCTTTAATCTCTATCAAACAAAATTTGGAATTATTATGAGTAGTAAAATTAATTACAAATAATTATTTTGCTAATAAATTAATAATGAAACTGAAATGAGATAAATTGAAACCATGTAATACAGCTAAATAAAAGTGAAGCATAGCATACATATGAGAAGGGTTATAAGTTCATAGTAATGCAACGTAATCAAAATGTAAAAGTTTAAGAAATAAGATAAACTATATTGGAAATTTATATTCTAGGATACTAAGAGGATCAAGTATAGCATTCTTGATCCTAAAATAACCTGTGAATCAAATGTATCATAAAACTTGTTAAAGTGCAAAAAGCTTTTCATGATAAGAATAATAACACCTGTTTCATCTAAATAAGATTTCATTTAAAATTACTAATAAATTACCAAAATAAATAATTTTAAAAGATAAATTAATATTTTATTTTTAGCTAAATATTTATCAAAGCTTCATTGACATAAGTTGAAGTAATATAGTATAACTAAATCAATGCAATGTAGAGGTCATAGAAGAGTTGATGATCATTTTCATATCAACATAACTTAATCTTTGAAAAAATTAAATATAAGGAGATAAATTATATGGAAAAGTGGAATTTTGATGCACTTAGGAAATTGAGCATGACATCCTTAACAGTAAAAGAAAGTATTAGTCAATGCTTTACAAAATAAAGCCAAATAATTAGAAAATAAAATATCTAAAAATTTTAAAATAAAAATCTAATTAGATAGAGCTCATTGAAAATGGCCCAATGACATTTTTCATCTCAATTACAGCTTATTCAAAATAAAAGTGTATTACCAACATAAATAAAAAAAATAATAACAAATTATTTTTTTTATTATTAAGTAGATATATTAAAGTGGAAATAAGGTAAATTGAAATAATGTAATATAATCACATCAAAGTGATGTATAAGGTCACACTAGAGAGAAGTCATAGATTCATAGTGGTACAACCAATTCACAGCAAAAGCTGTTAAGAAATAAGATATACTATTCAACAAAATTACACAACAAGATACCAAAGACATCAAGTGTAACATCTTTAATTATTATATAAGTAACAATACAAAATATCTCATAAAATATACGAAAATATTGGAAAATAAATTATTTAAGAATATAAAAATGAATATTTAATTGGATAGAGCTCAAAGACAAGTGTTGAATGTTATTATTTTACTCTCTATTTGACATTGTTTTGATACTACAAATTGCCAAACATATTAAGCATTCATATTAAAAGAATTATTATTATTTTCATAAGTAAATATGTCTGAAATCTAAAATTAGATTAATTGAACTAATGAAATTTAACCAAAACAAAGTGATTGGAAGATCATATAATAATATAGTTATACTTTTGTATTAACATAGCCAAATTGATAAAAAAAGATTAAAAATGATATAAATTATATTGAAAAGTTACCTTCTAAGGTTTGAGATGATCAAGTGTCACATCTTATGCATCAAATGCGTGCAAAGAAAACTATCCCATAAAAGATTTGAAATCCTTACAAAATAAAATAATTAAAAGATAAACATAAATATTTTTTATAGAGCTCTTTTAAGGGAGTACAACAAATTCTATTTTGTCTCTATTACATCTCATTAAAAAATATTATAAATTACCAAAAAAAATTAAATTAATTAATAATAAAGTTTAATTTTAATGACAAGTTGATATAAATTGAAGCTGAAATAAGAAACATTAAAGTAATATAATTAAACCTATTGAAAGTAATGTAAAGGATATATGAGACAAGAATTATTGTTTCAAAGCCATATAACTAAATTAAACAAAAGGATCTGAAGAAATGAGGTAAATTATGTGATATAAGTCCACTCCAGGATACTAAAGAGATCGAGTGTAACATCCCAATCAATCACTAAATAAGATATAAAAAGAAATGTCATATAAAGAATGCCGAAACACTTGAAAAATAATGATTTTTAAAATAATACTAATGAATATTCAATTTGATGAAGCTGATCAAGGCAGTGTAATGATATTTGTTTTGTTTCCATCATAACACATTTGGAATAATTATGAATTACCAAATAACTTAAATGTGAAAAATATTTAATTATTATTTTAATATTAAGTAAATATATTTATAGTTGAAATATGATAATTTGAAGTGTTGTAATATAACCAAATCCAAGTAAAATAAAGGTAAAAAAGTAGAGAATTAGATTTTCATGATAATTTAACTAAATTAATGAAAAAAATATAAGAAAAAGATAAAAATTATATGAGAAACATGTAGTTTAAGAGATTAAAGAGATTGGACGTAGATCCTAAATTGTAATCACAATCAACTCAAAATCTTGTATAAAATAAGCAAAAAAACTTTTAAAAAGTAATTAAAAATTTAAAAAAATTAATTTGATAAAGCTCAATGATGTAAGTCATTTGTTTCATCTCCAAGAGACCTTCCTTTTAAATATTATGAATTAACAAATTAAATAAAAAAAAATATTAGCAAATTAATTTTTTAATATTAATAAGATATATATTAAATATTAACAAAGATAAGTTAAAAAAATATAATATAACATGTTGAAAGTAATGTAATAGTTGCACAAGAGAGGAACTTAAGTTTCATTTTATTATAACCAAATCAAGGTAAAAAAATTGAAAAAATTAAATAAATTGCATGCCAAGACTACATTAAAATATATTAAGGAGATTTAGTGTAATATCTTCAATATTTACATAAGAACAAATCAAAACACCTCAAACAATATTACAAAACCTTATAAAATAAAATATTTCCAAATTAATGAATAAAGATTTAATTTTATAGAGCTCATTGAGAAGTGTCTGATAATGTTTACTTTTCTCTATTGAAACATGTTTCAAATTACTTAGAATTACGGCATTAAATAAACATCAATAATAAGAAATTATTATTGTAATATAAAGTAGATATACACTAAATATAAAATAAGATAAATTGTATTCATATAATATAACAAAATCAAAGCATTACAAATACCACATGACAGGAAATTTAGAATTATGTAATAATTAAATAAAATCAAAGAAAAAATTTGCTAAAATAAGATATTTTTTTGGAAAATATCATTCAAAGATACCAATAAGACGGGTAAGATTCTTGACCATCAAATAACATATGAAATAAAATATCTCACAAAGCGTGCCAAAACTCAAAAGAGTAAAACATTTAAAAATAAAAAAGTGAATATTTAATTTGGTAGAGCTAATTTGGATGAGACCAATGACATTAACGTCATGTATGTTGAACCTCAATTGGAATTATTTTGAATTATTAAAATAAATAAGCATATATAATTATAATGAAAATATTAAGTAAATATAGATTAAAGTTTGAATTGGATAAATTTTAGCAATACAATGTAACCAAATCATAGAAAAATATTTGTAGAATTGAGATAAAGATTTTGGAAAAGTTCTTTTTTGAAAAACTTATGAGGTCAAGGGTAACATTCTAAATTGTCAAATGAGGAACGAATAGACTAGCTTGTGAAGCCTACAAAAATTATAGAAATAAAATTCTTAAAAATTATTAAAATAAAATTTTATTTATAATAGCTCATCAAGAAGAGCCAAGTAATGTTTATTTAATGTCAATCTGATGCCATTTGGAATTACTTTGAATTACAAAAATAAACAACCATAAATAATAGTAAATTATTCTTTTTATATGAAGTAAATATATATTAAAATTAATTAGGGATAAATTGGAGATATTTAATATAACCAAACTGAGTTAACGAGTAGATGAAACAGGGTGAGCTTTATAGTTTCATAGTAATATAACCAAATGAAACAAAAGAAAAATGGAGAAAATAAGTTGTATAAGAAAATGACATTCCAAGATACTATTGAGAACGTGTGCAACATACTTAAAAATAAAATCAGGTATGAATTGAAATCTCTAGTAAAACAAGTCAAAAACTTTGAAAATAAAATATTTAAAAGGACAAAAATAAATATTTCAATAAATAGAGCTTGTCAAGATGAGTCCAACGACTTTTGGTTCAGCTCCATCAGTCTCAGTTTGAAATTACTATGAATGGCAAAGCTAAATATGCATAAATTACAATAAATTATTATTTTAGCATTAATTTGATATTTATTAAAGTTAAATCTGAGAAATTAAAGTAATTTATTTTAACTAAATAAAAGCAATACAAAGGTAACATAAGAGGAGACATAAATTGACGTAGCAATATATCCAAATTAGAGCCAAAAAAAACTTAAAAAAAGACATCAATTAAATAAGGAAATTTAATTATGATAATATGGAGAACAAGTTTAATTTTCATGATTTTTAGATAAGGAATAAATCAAAATACTTTATAAAAAAGCAAATACATATTTAAGTGGATAGTGCTTGTTGACATGATCTAAATATCATTTGTTTTGTTTTTATGAGACCACTTTTGGAGTATTATAAATTATGAAAAATAATTAGCAAAAAATAAAATATTATTATTTAAATATTAAGAATGTTTGCATTACCTAAAAGGAGATAAATTTAAGAAGTATAACATAAAAAATAAAGGAATTTTAAATATTAAAAGAGAAGAGATTTAGTTTAACATTGTAATATAACCAACACAAAACCAAACAATTGAAGAAATGAGATAAATTATATAAGAAACTTGAATATCAGAATAATAAGCAGATGGAGGGTAATATTTATGATTGTGAAATTAGGTATGAAAAGAAATGACTGAAAAAACACCCAATAGTATAAAAAATCATATAAAATTATGAAAAAAATGCATATTTATTTTTATAAGTCTCATCGAGATGACACTAATGATGATAGTTAAGTCAACATTAGACTTGTTCTTAATTGCAATGATTTACCAAAGTAATTAAACATCAATAATAAAAAACATTATTTTAGTCTTAAGTATATATATATATATATTAAAGATTAAATAAGATAATTTAAGCAATATAATAACACCAAATTAAAGAAATGTAATGGTAACATGAGAGAAGCTTTCAGTTTACATAGCAATATCAAAAAATCAAACAAAAACTTTGAAAATTAAAATAAATAGTGCAAAAGAATTACATTCTTTTATTTAAATAAGATTGAGTGTAATATCCTCAATGATAAAAATCAAATACAAATAAAAATATCAAATAAAAAATACCCAAAAATAATACAATAAAAAAATAAAATAAAGAATATCTAATTGGTTAAAGTTTGTTCAATCGATGCTAGCAAGATAAATAGATGTAATATAATTCAAAAAATTAAAGCGATGTATTGGTCGCACGAGAGGAAAAATAGAGTTCCAAATTTATATAACAAAATCAAAATAAAAGAATTATAGAAATGAGATATATTGCACAATAAAGGTACGCTCCCAATTGTTGATGAGATTGTAACATAATAAATCATCGCATTAGTTATGAATCAAAATACCTCATAAATTATTTAAAAATATTAGAATATAAGAAAATTTGAAATATAAAAATAAATAATTAATTAAATAAAGATAAATAAGAAGAGTCTAAAGATGTTTATTTCATCTACATTAGACCATGTTTGAAATTACTACAAATTACCAGTGAAAGGAAATATAAATAACAGAAGATTATTATTTTATCAATAAGAAAATATATTTTAATGCTAAATTAAGATAAATTAAGGCTATGTAATATAATCAAATCAAAGTGACGTAAAGTTCAAAGGAGAAGAGAATTACAATTTCATAGTAATATAACCAAATCAAAGCTTAAAATTTAAAAAATGAGACAAATTCTATGAAAACGTTGCTTCCCAAATGGTAAAGTGATCAAGTATGGCAAACTCAATCAATAAAGAATGCACGTGCCAAAATGTTACAAATTAAAACAATTAAAAAAATAAAATATATATTTTGATTCATTATAGCACTTTATAAGTTGTCTATTTATAGCAGTATTGTCTCTATTAGACATTGTTTAGATATATAGTTAGTAAAATAAATAAGCATAAATAATATTTTAAGTACTGCTATATTACTATATAACTCTATTCTCCTTTTTTGAGACATTTACATTCCTTTGATTATGTTATGTTCCATACTTTCAATTTACCTAATTTTAGCTTTGATATAAATTTATTTATTACAAAAAATATAATTAGTTCTTATTTATGCTTATTTACTTTGATAATTTATAGTACTTTGAAACAAAGTCTAAATTAAATAAAGAAAACATCAATTAGACTAGGTTTCAAGAAGCTCTATTCATTTAAATATTCAATTTTGTATTTGTTTTTTAGAGATTTTTAGTTAATAGTTATTATGATGTAAATGAAAGTGAAAACATTGTGTAAATGGGATAAATTATTTAGGAATATTATATTCTATGATAGTGAGGACATTAAGGGGTAAAACTTCTTCATCATCAAATTTGGTACAAATCAAATTTCTCAAAAGACATGTCAACAACCAAGAAAATAACTTTTTAAAAAATAAGAAATTTATGATTAATAGAATAGAGCACATTTAGATGAGTCCTACTATAATTTTTTTCTCTTCATTGGACATGATGTGGAATTAGTTTGAATTATCAAAGTAAATAAGCATAAATAATAATAAATATTTCTATATTTAGTTAACATATACAAAAGCTATATTAATAACAATTAATGAAATGTAATATAACAATGCAAAAGTAAAATTTTTAAGAAAATAACAAAAATTCTATGAAAAAGTTGCATTTTAATATAATAATGAGATTATGTTTAATGTTATAGAATGTTGAATAAGATTTGAATTGAAAAAAACCTTAAAGAATGTAAATTAATTAAAAAATAAAACATTTGAAAATTTAAGACAGAAGATTTATTAGGATAAAGAGATCTCAATGAATGAAATGAGGCTTATTTATTGGAAAAACTAAAAAATTACCAAACTAAATAATAAAAAGTAATTTTTATAAGAAAATATATATAGTAAAGCTGCAATGAGATGAATTAAAGAAATATAATATATCCATATCAAAATGGTGTAAGGCTCATAGGGTACCGAAACTACAACTTCATAATAAAGTAACAAAATCAAAGAAACAAATTTGGATAAATGAGGTAATTATGTAGGAAGTTGAATTACATGATATTAAGAAGACTGAGTGTAAGACTCTCAATTGACAAATTATGTATGAAAACAAATATCTCATAAAGTATGACAAAATCATACAAAATAAAAATTTAAAAAATATGAAAATGAATTACTAATTTGATAGAGGTTATGAAATCTTGTCCAATAACATTTGTTTCATCTTAATCAGACAATGTTTAGAATTACATGAAATTACAAGCAATAAAAAGAAGAAATATTAATAAATTATTATTATATAATTAAATAAATATATATTAAAGTAAAAATGAGATAAATTAAAACAATATAATATGAGAAAATAAATGTAATGTTTAGATCAAATGAGAGGATATTTAGAGTAATTGAGTAATATAAGAAAATCTTAACAAACAATTTTAAGAAATATGATAAATTGCATGTGAACTTTGCACTCCAAGATACTAACAATATCAAGTGTAGCATCCTCAATCTTCAAAATTGATTGGAATAATTATGAATTACAGAAGTAATTAAACATAAAGAAAGAAAATTTTAATTTTGAGAAATTGTATATTGAAGCTAAGATAAGATAAATTAGTGTAATGTAATTAGGCAAATCAAAAAGACTTAAAAGTCATAGGAGAGGAGAATTGGAGTTCAATAGAAATAAACCAAATGAAAAAGAGGAATTTATTAAAATGAAATAACTTTATGGGCAAGTACAATTTGATGAAATGAAGAAAATCAATTCTAACATCTTTGATCAGCAAATAATGTACAAATGTATATGTCATAAAGCAAAGATGGATAACACAAAAAAATTCAAAATTATAAAATTAAGTATTGAATTTGATGATGCTTGTCTACATGAGTACAATGATGTTTGCCTCTTCTCAATCCTACCTATCCTTGAATTATTATGAATTGAAAAAATTCGATAAGCTTATGAAGTAGTGAATTATTATTTAATAAGGCTCGAATATGATAAATTGAAGAAATTTAATAAGGCCAAATTAAACTTATGAAAGGTGTACACAAGAGAAGAATTGGAGTTTTGTAGAAATATAACCAAGTTAAAGAGATAAATTTGAAAACATTTGATAAATTACATGGAAAAACTACATTCAAAAATACAATGGCGATCTAATGTGACTTGCTCAATCTCCAAATCAAGTAATAATTGAAATATCTTGTGAAGGTTGATAAACAATAAGAAAATAAAATATTTCACAATAATAGAAGAATATTTAATTCAATAGAGCTTGTCAAGATGATTTCAATTATGTTTATTTCATCAAAAGAATAGCTAATTTTGAATTATTGTAAATTGAAAAAGAAAATATGAATAATCTATAACAAATTATTACAATAATATTAAATAAATTAGCAAGAAGATTGAAATCAGATAAATTGAGACGATGTAATACAATGAAACAATAAGATCTAAAGTTCATATGAGAGGATATTTAAAGTAACATGAAAATATAACTAAAACAAAGCAAAATAACATGAAAACATTTATCATAAAACATGCCAAAAGCAAAGAAAAAAATGATTAAAAAGTTAAAATGAAAATTTAATTTGATAAATTCATCAAGATGAGTCCAATGATAATATTTTTCCTTTATCAAACCTCATTCAAAGTTACAATTAATTACAAAAATAAATGAGAATAAACTATATAAAATTATTTTTTAATAGTATGAAAATTTTATCGAAGCTTAAATGAGACAAATTGAAGAAAAATAATGTAATGCAATCAAAACTAAGTAAGGTTCACATGAGAAGAGACATAGAGATTCCCATTAATATACCTAAATCTAAGTAAAAATTTGAAAAAAAAAGGAGATACATTAGATGATAATGTTTTAATCCAACATAGCAAGGAGATATCCTGTAATATTCTTGATCATTATGTAATGTACAAATCAAAATGTTTCTTAAAGCTACCAAAAACCTATAAAATAAAATATTAAAAAATAAAAAATGAGTATTTCATTCAATAAAACTCATCAAGGCAAGTCGAATAAAATTTCTTTCTTCTGGATTGGAACTAGATTAGAATAACTATGAATTACCAAATTAAATATGCATAGATATTAATAAATTATTATTTTAATATCAAGAAAAGATATATTAGATCTAAACTAATATAAATTATAGAATTATAATGAAACCAAACCAAAGCCTTGTAAATGTCACAAAAAACAAGATTTAGTTTATGTAGTTACATAAACAAATCGAAGCAAAAAAAATTGAGGACATGAGATAAACTTTATGATAATGTTGCTTTCCAAGATATTAGGAGATTGTGTGTAATGTCCTCTATTGTTAAATTTATTTTAGATCTAAACTTGCTAAAAATATACAAAAAATTAAATAAAATATTTTGAAATATTAAAATAATTATTTAATTAATAGTAATTGTCAACATGAGTCCAATAGTGTTTATTTCTTCTACATTTGACACCATTTACAATTATTACAAATTAATAGAATAAGTAAGCATAAATAATAATAAATTATTATTTTAATATAATGTAAATATACATTGATGCTAAAATACTATAAACTAAAGTTATGTAATATAACTGGTAAAATCAATATAAAGTTCACCTAAGCGGATAATCAAAGTTTCGTTATGATATAACAAACTCTATGAAAAAAAATTGAAGTCATAAACAAATCGACATTCTAGGATATTGAGGAGATGAAGAATGACATTGTCTATCATCAAATTGGGCATGTGTAAAAATGTTCCATAAAGCATGTAAAAATCTTCAAAAATAAAATATTTAAAAATATAAAATTAATACTTTGTTAGATATAACTTACCAAAAAAAAGTCCAACAATGTTTGTTTCATTCCTTAAAAATTATAAGGAATTATTATGAATTATCAAAAAAAAATCGAAAATAATATCAATATGAGTATTAATTAAATATATATTAAAGTTAAATGAGATAAATTGAAATATTATGATACATCAAAATTATGATGATATAAATATTACATAATAATGAGATTTAGAGTTACATTGTAATATAACCAAATCAAAGCAAAATATGCAAAGGTAAACGAGACGTTATGTCAAAATATTACATTCAATGATAATAAGGAGTTTGAGTTTAATGTTTTTAATGGTCAAAGTTTGCATGAATAAATATATCTTATAAAACATTAAAACAATTTAGATAATAAAATATTTGAAAAAATATGAAAATAAATATTTAATTAGATAGAGCTAATTGAGACGAGTCTAATAAAATTTCTTTGTAGTTGAATTGACACATGGAATAACTACATATTTGAATGTAAATAAACATAGAACATCATAAGTTATTTTTAATATTATTTAATTACTAATTAAAACTAAGCGTTAGCTAAATATTTGTAATATGATGTAATTAAGTCAAGGTAATCTAAAGGTTACTCAAGATGAGAATTAGAGTTACATAGCAACATAACCAAATCGATGTAATGCATTTTTAATTAAATCAAAGAAATGCATAGATTGCACAAGAGGAGATCTGAAGTCACATAGAAATATAACCAAATCAAAGAAATAATTTGAAGAAATGAGATAATGTGGAGATGGAGTGTTGTATCCATGATTTTCAAATATGGTGCAAATTAAAATGTCTTATAAAGCATATCAATACTCTAGAAAAAAATACTAAAAAAATAAAAATAAACATTTAATTTGATAGAGCTCATTGAAAATGGTCAAATGTTATTTATTTCATCTCCATCAAACCTCATTTGCAATTGCCATGATTTGACAAAAAAAATAACCACAATAAATAAAAAACTTTATTTTAATTTTATGAAAGTTTATATTAAATTTTAAATAAGATAAATTTAAGCAAACTAATATAACCAAATTAAGGTGTTGTGATGGCCACACAATAAAAGAATTAGTATAACATACTAACATAACTAATTCAATGAAAAATAATTCAAAGAAATGAGAAATTTTAAAAGTTACATTCTTAGATACTGAGGAGATTAAGTGTAACATCATCAGTCATTAAATTACATATAAATCAAAATTACTCAGAACTTGTGCTAAATAACATGGAAATAAATATTTATATTTATAAAATTACATATTTAATAGGATATAGCTTATCAAGATGACTCCAATGGTGATGGGATTATCAACACCGAGCCATTTTTGAAATCACTACAAATTACAAAAATAATTAGAAATAAATAACAAAAAAATATTTATTTAAATGTTAAGTATCTATATATATTTAAATGAATTAAAGATAAAATAAGATAAATTGAGGTAATATATTATAGCGAAATCAAAGCAATATAAAGGAAACATGAGAGAAGATTTCAAATTACATAGCAATTTAGAAAAATTAACAAAAATTTAAGAAATAAAATAAATTACATAAAAATTATATTCGAAGACATTAAAGTGATCGAGGGTAATATTCTTGATCATAAAATCAAGAGTAAAAATATCTCCCAAACTATGGCAAGAAAAAATTAAAATAATAATAATATAAAAATGAATATGTAATAAACAAAAGCTCGTTGAGTTGATGCCAGCAAATTTTGTTTATCCTTATCTAACTTTGTTTGTAAAAACTATGAATTACTAAAAGAAAAAAACATAAATTGTAACACTTTATTATTTTAATATCAAGTAAATAAATATTAAAGCTGAAATTAGATAAATTGAATCAAAATAATATAACTTAATTAAACACATGTATAGGTCACTTGAGAGAAGAAATAAACATCATAAGACTAGCATGGATGACCTCTATCCAATTAAAAATTCAATGTTATACTTTTTATGAAGAGTTTTGAGTTAATAAATAATATGAACAAAATCGAAGTAATAAGTATGAGGAAATGAGATAAAGTTATATTCAAAATTAGCATTCTAAGATATTAAGAATATCGACAGTGAGATCTTTGATCATCAATTTATGTGGAAACCAATATTTCCATTAAAATGTGTTTATAATCGAGAAACTAAAATTTTTAAAAATAATGTACAAATTGATATTTAATAGGATTGAGCTTAGCTTGAAGAGTCTCACTTCGTCTTTTCGTCTCCATGTGACCCCACATGAAATTATTATGATTTTTTAAAGAAAAAACAAAAATAATAAAAAAAAATTTTCAATCTTTAGAGATTATGTATTAAAGATACAATTAAATAAATTAAAGAATTATAATTTAACCAAAAAAAAACTATTTAATGGTACACATGTGGAGAGTTATAGTACTCTAGTAATATAACTAACGAAGCAAAACATTTAATGAAATGACCTCAATTCTATGAAAAATTTGCATTCAAATATATAAGAAGATAAGTGAAAAATTCAAGATCTTTAAATAAGTTATGATTTTAAATATCTCCTAAATAATAAAAAAAAATAAAAAATAAAAAATTTAAAAAGTATATACAAATGAATATTTAGTATGTTTAAAGCTCATCTACATGCGTCTAATGACATTTTTTTTGGAAAAGCTATGATTTTCACAATTAAATAATATAAAATAATATTTTTATTAATTAAATATATATATATTAAATTTTTAATGAGGTAAATGTTATACACTGAAATGATGTCAATGTCATTTTGGAGTAGAATTAGAATTTTACAGTAATGTGTCAAAATATAAGAAAAAATCTAATAAATAAAAGAAATTATATAGAAAACTCAAATTCCATGATACTGAGCAAATTGAGCATAACAACATCAATAGACAAATTATGTACGAATAAAAAATTATTACAAAGAAGAAAAAATCATGTAAAATAAAAATTTAAAATATAAAAGTAAATTAATAATTAGATTGACCTCAAGAAAGTGAGTCCACCAACAATTATTCAATCCCAATTTCTCCACATTTAAAACTATATAAAATTATCATTAAAAAAATAAATAATAGTAAATTATGTTTTTTGGAATTAAGTAAAAATATTAAAGTTGAAATGAGATAAATTAAAACAATATAATATGACTAAATCAAAGTGATGTTAAGGTCATAATAGAGGAGATTTAGATTTAAAAAGTAATACAACTAAATCAAAGTAAAAAATTTAAAGAAACGCAATAAAATGTGTTTACGATATGCATTCTAATATACTGATGAGATCGAGTATTGCATTATTGATCATCAAATGAGGTACAAATCAAAATAATTTGTAAACCATGTAAAAAATGATTTAAGTCTAATATTTCAAAATAAAAAAGAAAATATTTAATTTGATAGAGCTCATAAGGTTGAGTCTAATGATACTTATTTCATCTCTATTAGGCATTGATTGGAATTATTATGAATTAAAAAATTAACTAAATGTAGATAATAATAAGTTATTATTATAATATTGAGAAATTATGTATTAATGCTAAATTGAAATAAATTGAAGCAATTTAATAAAATTAAAAAAAAAGAGTTTCGAAAGTCACACAAAAGAAGAATTAAATTTTCATTTGAAAACTAAACAAGAATCTAAAATTTTGTGAAATCATATAAATTGTATGGGAATTAGAATTCCATCTATATAAAGAGCTTCACTGCAACATCATTGATCGAAAAATAAGGTATGAATCCAAATGTATAGAACAACATGCCAAAATTATTGAAAATTAAAATATTTAAAATTTAAAAAATAATATTTATTAGATGTGGCTCATCTAAATGAGTATAATGATATTTGTTCTATCTCAATTAGACCTTGGAAGTATTATGAATTTCAAAATTTTACAAGAATAAATTCAAATAAATTACAATTTTAATTTTAAGTTAATATATAATAAGAGACAAATATGACAAATACTTAATAAGAGTCAAATATAATAAATTAAAGTAATATAATATGCCTATATCAAAGGGACGTAGTGTTCACATGTCTGAAGAAATATAGTTTTATAGTAATATAAACCTTTCATTGAAAACAATCAGAATAAATGAGATAAATTATGTGTGATACCAACATTCCAAGAAACTAACGATATCCAGCACAACTTTCTAGACTGTTAAAACAAGTATAAGTTAAAATATCTCATAAAAGTTGTAAAAATTTGATAAAACAAAATTTTTAAAAAACTTAAAAATGAAGATTAAATTTGAAAGAACCCATCAAGTGGAGTTCAACATTGTCTTTTTCATCTAAAAAAGACTTGGTTTTGAATTACTATGAATTACCAAAGGAAACATGTTTAATGCACAATAAATAAAATTTAAATATTATGTACAATATTAATATGAATGAAATGAGATAACTTGGGCCAATGCCATGCAAGAGGAGATTTAAAGTTACATAAAGAAAATAACAAAATGAAAAGAGAAAATATGAAAAGTTGAAAAAATTGTTTGACAAATTTTATTCCAATATATTAAGGGGATTGAATGTATCAACCTTGATTGTTAAGATGGGAACAAAACTAAATTTCTATTAAAACATTCCAAAAAAATAAAAAAGTTTAAAAAAGTTAAAATAAATTTTTAATTAGGTAATGCACATTAAGACAAGTCAATTGATATTTGCTTTATCTTGATTAGACCTTATTTGGAATACAATAAATAAAAAAATAATAAAAGCATAAATAATAAAAATTATTATTGAAAAACTAAAAAAATTTATATTAATACGAAATGGGATAAATTAAAGTAATATAATATATTTTAACTAATGTTATGTAAGTGTTGCAAGAGAGGAGATTTAGTTAATTTTTAATATATCAAAATGTAAGAAAACAATTGGAAAAAATGAGATAAGTTTTATTATATGTTGTAATCCAACATAATAAGGAGATATAGTCTAATATTATTGATCACTAAATTAGATACAAATAAAAAGTCTTCAAAAGTCCTATAAATAAATATATTTTAAATTATTAAAAAATATATTTCATCAGATACAGTTCATCCAAATATCTTATAAAGTATGCCAACATTTTAGAGAAAAAGGATTTAAAAATATAAAAATAAATAAGATACATTTTTAATATAAAGTTAATTTAACAGAATTAAAGTGATTTTATGATCATCAAACAAAAGATTAGTGGTACAAAATAATATAATCAAATAAAAGAAAAAATGTTGAAGATTTTAGCTTAATTATATAAAATAATTGCTTTCCTTGATAATGAGGACGTTAAGTGAAACTTTCTGGATCATTAAATTAGGTACAAATCAAAAGGCCCATAAGGTATGTTAAAATCCCAAAAAATAAAAATATTTAGAAATATAAAAAATAAATACTTAATTAGATAGAGCTCACCGAGATGAGTTGCACAAAATTTGTTTCATCTTTATGAGACCTTAATAGAAGTTATGATAGATTAACAAATTGATTAAGAAAATATTTTAATAATTTTTTTTTAATATTAATTAAATAAATATTAAAGCTAAAATTAGAAAGTTAAGCATTATAACCAAATATATTTGAAGTAATGATCACAACACTAGAGAATTAGAATTTCATGGTTGTATAATCAAATCAAAGTGAATTATATGAATAAATGATATAGATTATATTGTAAAGATGCACTCCCAAATTCTTAGAAGATTGATTATGATATCCTCAATAAATAAGCATTGACAAATTGAAAAGTCTTATAAATAGGGAAAAGCTTTAGTCAATTATAATATTTTTAAAAATAAAATTAAAAACAATTATTTAGATAAAGCTCATTAAGAAGAGTCCAATTATATCTTTCTCAACTCAATAAGACCTTATTTGGAATTATGACAAATCACTAAAATAAAGAAGCAACAATAATAATTAATAAATGTTTTAATATTTGGTAAAACATATTAAAAACTAAAATTAGATAAATTGAAGTAATATAATATAAAACCAAAGAGATGTCAAATTGACATGAAAATAGAATGTAATTTATATCATAACATATGAAAGAGGCAATACAATTTAAAGGAATAAGATAAATTGTACAACAAAGTTATATTCTAAAATAGTAACAAAATAGAGTTTCTTTATAATATAACTATATCTACAAAAAACAATATAAGTAAAAAGTTAAATTGTATAAGAAATTTGCATTCAAACATACTAAGGAGAACAAATGTGGCTTACTTGATTATGAATAGATATAAATAAAAATTTATCATAAAGCAAGCTAAAATCTTAGAAAAAATTTAAAAAAAAAGAATATTTTATCAAATAAAGCTAATCAACAAGAGTTTAACAACATTTGTTTCTTTTAATCTAACCTTTTTAGTAATTACTGTGAATTATTAAAATAACTAATCACAAATAATAATATATTATTATTTAAAAAAAAGAAATGATATATTATAGTTAAAATAATGTAAATTAAAATAATATAATATAACAAAATCAAGAGGATGTAAATATTACATGATAGAAGTCTTAGAGTTACATGAAAGTATAACCCAATCAATGCAAAACATTTCAAGAAAAGAGATAAATTATCTAGAGAGTTACATTCAATAATATTAAAGAGAACCAGGGTAATATCCTTGATCATCAAATTAGGTTCGAATCAAAACATCTTATAAAGTATTCCAAAACATTCAAATGGATGAAACTAATTGAGACGGGTCCAACGACTTTTGTTTAGTCTTGGTTGGTGCCTATTTGAACTAACTTTGAAATACTAAGGTAAATAAGCATAAATAATCATGAATTATTATTTATGCCTAAGAAAATATAAATTGAAAGAGATATAAGAATAGTTGAAGTAATATAATACAGGAAAATAAAAGTGATATAAAAGTTACACCAGAGGAGAAAAAGTGGTACATAATCATATAAGCAAATCAAAGTTGAAAACTTCTAAGAAATGAGATAAACTTTATAAGAAAGTAGAATTCCAAAAAATTAATAATATTGAGTGTAACTTTCTTTATTATTAATAAGGTATGAATCAAAAGATCCTATAAACCGTGGCTAAAGTTTAGAAATATAAGATAATTAGGAATAAAAAAAAATATTTAGTAGGATAGCACTCATTGAGAAGAGTCCAATAACTTTTTCAGTCTATATCAGACCTCATTTTGTATTACTTTGAATTACTAAATTAAAAGGCATAAATTAAAAAATTTTTTGGTTAATATTAAAAAATATAATAAAACTTATATAAGATATATTGGACAATGTTACATAACAAAATCACATTGATGTAATAATGACATGAAAAAAGATTTATTGTTACAAAATAATTTGATAAAGCAAAAGCAATAACTTTAACGAAATAAGGTAAATTTTATGAGATAACTATACTTCAAGATACAAATGAGGTCTAAGTATAACATTCTAGATCATTAAATTAGGTGCTCACTAAAATGCATCATGAAGAGTGCTAAAACCCTAGAAAATAAAATATCTAAAAATATAAAAACAAATACTTAATTTCATCAAACTTATCAAGATGAGTCGAATAACAATTGTTTCATCTTCAATAGGCCTCAATAGAAATTACTATAATTTTTACCAAATTAAATAGGCATACATTATAATAAATTATTTTTATATTGTAAGTAAATATATATTATGTCTAACGTTAGATAAATTGAACTAATGTAACTAAATCAAATGATATTAAAGGTCACATGAAAAGAGAATTACACTTATGTAGTAATATGACAAAGCTAAAGTCAAAAGTTTTAGTAAATGATATATATTATATAGGAAGGATAGATTCCAATATACTTAATAGATCAAGTGTAACATCCTCCATCGATAAATATGGTACCAATTTAAATGTCTAGAAATGAGGGCCAAACAATAGTCAAATATAATATTTCAAGAAAAAATTGGAAATTTAGTTATATAAAGCTCTTCAAGTCAAGTGTAATGACATTAGCTTCATCTTGATAGGACTCATTTAAAATTATTATGGATTATCAAATTAAATAAGCATAATAAATAATAAATAACCATTTCAATATTAAGGAAATATATATATATTAATTTTGAAATGAGATGAATTGAAGTAATGTAATATAACCAAGCCAAAGAGATATAAGGGTAAGACAAGAGGACAATTACTATTTTATAGTAAAATATTAAAAACAAACAAAAATTTTTATCAAATGAGGCTAATTATGCAAGAAAGTGGTATTCAATGCTATTAATGAGATCGAGTATGAGACTCTCGATTATCAAATCATGTACGAATTGAAATATCTCATAAAACATATAAAAAGTCTAAACAAATATTTCAAAATTTAGAAATGAATACTTAACAAATTGTCCATGTCAAGTTGATTGCAAATATATTAATTTTGTCTCCATTTAAAATCATTTAGAATAAGTATGAATTACTAAGTTGAAAAAACATAAATAATAATAAATTATTCTTTTAACATTAACATAATACATATCAAATTCAAATGAGATTTATCGAAGCAATGTAATACAAAAATATCAAAGCAATTTTAAGGTCACAAAAGTGAAGAATTAGATTTTTATTATAATATAACATAATATGGGCAAATATTTTGAGAAAGGAGATAAATTCTCTTGTAAAATTACTTTCCAAGATACTTAGACGATCAAAACTAACTTGCTCAATCATTAAGCGAACTAAAAATAAAAATGACTCATAAATCATGTCAAACTCATGGAAACATATGTTCTAAAAATTTTAAATAATAATTATATAGTTGGTTATAGCTCACTAGATGAATCTAATAACATTTGTTTTAGTTTGATCAAAACTCTTTAAGAATTAGTAGAAAATACAAATAAAAATAAATATAAATAATAATATTTTATTATTTCAATATTAAGTAAATACATATAAAAACTCAAATAAAGTAAATTAATGCAATGTAGTATCACAAAATCAAGTTGATATAAAGATTTCAAAGAGAAGATTTAGAGTTATATAATAATATAACCAAACAATGCTTAACATTTTATAAAAGGAGATGAATTATTTAAGAAAGTTACATTCAACGGTACTATGGAGATCAAATGTAATGTCCTTAATTATCATATCAAGCATGAAAAAAAATATCCAATAAAATATTTGAAAACATTAGCAATTAAAATATATAAATAAATAAATAAATTAAATATTTAATTTAGTAAAATAAATTGAAATGTGTCCAAGATATTAATGTTATCAACTGTACCATCCTCTATTGTTAACTATGCTATAAAAAAAATATAATATAAAACATGCCAACAATATTAAAAAAATAATATATTTAATAATAAAAAATATGTGTTTAATAGATTAAAGCTCGTTAGGATGATTCAAATGACATTTTTAGCAATCATTAGAACCAAATTCAGAAATAAATCCAATTATAAAATTAGAAAAGCATAAATATATATTGATGCTTAAATGGATCTGTTGAAGCAAAATAATATAACAAAATCAAGTGATATGAAGATCACGCTAGAAAAAATCTAGTGTTACAAAGCAATATATGCAAATAAAAAAACAAAATATGAAAAAATGAAATAAATTGTATCAAAATGTTTCATTTCAATATACTTAGGAGATCAAGTGTAACATGTTCTACTAACAAATAATGTATGAATTAAAGTCACTTAAAGCTTGCTAAACCTTTGCAAAATATAATGATGAGGAAAAAAATGAAAATTCAATAGAATAGTTCTCAATCAAACCTCATTCCAAATTATTATAAAGAACATACAATAAATAGCAATAGATATTAATAAATAATTATTTTGATATACATTAAATATATATTAAAACTAAAAAATTGAAAAATTTAGGCATCATAATAAAGACAAAAAAATGAAATATAAAGGTCACTCAAGAGAAGAATTAAATTTTAGTAGTAATATATCAAACTAAAATGAAAACATTTTGAGAAAATGAGAAAAATTGTAATAAAAAATTACTTTCCATAATTACAACAAGATCAAGTGTGACATTCTATATTATCAAATCAAATATGAATAAAAATATCCTACAAAACATGCATCAACCCTAGAAAATAAGAAATTTAAAAATATAAAAATCAATATTTAATTGATAAAGCTTGTCATGATCAGTACAATTACATGTCTTTTCTCAGGTGAACATCATTTAGAATTAATGTGAATTGAAAAATTAAAAAAGCATTAAAAATGAAGTTATTATTTTAGTAATAAATAAAGATATATTAATTTTAAAGTGGGATTTACTAAAGAATTGTAATATTAGGAAAAAAAATGAGATGAAAGCTGCATGGGAGGAGATTTGAGGTTACATAGTACTATCACCAACTCAAAGCAAAAGAATTGACCAAATGAGACAAATCATATAAGAAAGTTGAATTCAACGATACTAAGTAGATTGAGTACAACTTTCTTCATCTTCATATATGGTATGAGTTAAAATGATGCTTGAAACGAGAAAAAACCCGTTGAAATAAACAATTTAAAATTTAAAAATGAATTTTTTTATTGAATCATCGAGATGAGTCTAACAACAATTGTTTCATCTTAATAGAAACTTGTTAGGAGTTACTTAGAATTAGGAACTTAAGTAAGCATAAGTTATAATAACCTATTTTTTAACACAATTCAACATAGACATAACACCAAATTCAATAAATTTAAGCAATGTAATATAACTGAAATAAAGCAAAGTAAAGATCACATGAGAGTAGAATTAGAATTTTATAGTAATATAATGAAAGCAAAAGAAAGTTTGCACAAAATTAGATAAATTTTAAAGGCTTGTTGCATTCAAATATATTAAAGGGCACAGTGTAAAAACCTAAATTGATAAATCAAGCACAATTAAAATGTCTCATAAAGAATGCAAAAAAACTTAGTCTAATAAAATATTTAATAATAATAAAAAAAATAAATATTTCACTGGATGGAGAACACTAAACAAGTCCAACCATGTGAATATTAAGTTGTTATTTTAATATTAAGTAATTATATATTAAAGTACAAATGAGATAAATGTAAGTAAAGTGATAAGATCAAATCAAAATCATTGAAAGGTTGCCCAAGACTAGAATAGAGTTTCATAGTAAAATGATTAAATTACAGCAAAAATCTAAAAAATCAAATTAATTATATAGGAAAATGGCCTTCCAAGAAACCAAAGATCGATTGTGACATCCTCACTCATCAAAATAAGTACAAATTGAAATGAATCAGAAAGTAAACAAAAACATCAAAAATAAAATTTTTAAAAGTTATAAAAAATAATATTTAATTAGATAGTACTTGTCAAGAGGACTCCAATGACATTACCTTCATCTCTATCAAATCTCATTTGGATTTCCTACAAATGACCCTATTAAATAATCACAATTAATAATAAATTATTATTTTAACATTAAGTAAACATATATTGAAGCTAAAAATGATGTAAATTGAAGTAATATAATATATCCAAAATAAGGCAATATAAATTTAACATGAGTGGATATTAAGAGTAGCATAGTTCTATAATCAGTTGAATGGAAAAAATTAACGAAATGTGATTAAGCTTACGAGAAACTTGCTCTGCAAGAATTAGAGGTGATTAAGTGTAAAGCCTTTTTTAATCAAAACATGTATGAATTTAAATGACTTGTACAGTTTGTGAAAATCTTGAAAAGTTTTTTCAAAAGTATAAAATTAACATTTAAAAGTACACTTTAATAAACATATCGATTCTTGCATGACTTGACAATCAAGAAACTAACAATTGATCTCTTTAGTTCCATGGAATGTAGCAGATTTTTTGCATAATTTATCTCATTTTTCAACTTCTTTTGCTTTAGTTTTGACATATTTCTAAGTATAATTCTCTTCACATGTGGCACTTACATTCCTTTGATTTACTTATATTACAAAACTTTAATTTATCTTGTTTCAACTTTAATATATATATTTTCCTAATATTGAGATAGTAATTTATTATAATTTATGTTTATTTACTTTAGTAAATAGAAGTAATTTGAAACAAGTACTGATACAAGTGAAGGAAATATTGTTACACTCATCATGATGAGCTTCATCTAATTAAATATTTTAAATATATTTAATTTTCTTTTGTTTTTACCTATTTTATGAGATATTTAGATTTTTGAGAATTAAGGATTTTTTACTTAACCTCCTTGGCTCATCTCATTTCTTCAAATATTTTGTATTCATTTTGTATTATTATTATGAAAGTCAAATTTTCTTTTTATGTGACCTTTAGAATTCCTTGATTTTGATGTATAATATTACTTCAATTTATCATCTCATTTTAATTATATTATATATTTAAAAAATATTAAATAATAAATTATTCTTTTTCATTTTTACTTGATTTAGTAATTCTTAATGAAGTTTGATTGCGGTGAAACAAAAGACATTGTGCTTGCCATAATGACTACCATCCAAATAAATGCTTATTTATATATGGTTATTTTTTTATTTCTTAAAATACTTTATGAGATATATTTGATGAGTATATAACTTAGCATTTAGATGCTATGCTCAAAATCTCTTATATACCATGGAATACAGCATCCCATTTAATTTATCTTATTTCTTGAACATTATCACTTTGACTTTCTAGTGTTCCTATAAAACACAACTTTACCTCTGATATGATTACTTTAACTTGGTTTTTTTATATTTTTTCAATTAATATAATCTTAGTTTTGTTTTATATTTAGTTAGTACTAAAATAATAATATTTTATTATTGATGTTTATTTCCATTAATAAATTATTGTAATTTAAAACAAGATCTCATCATGCCAAAATAAATATCATTAGACTCATTTCGAATTGCTCTATCTAGTTAGATATTCATTTCTCTTTTTATTTTTAAAAATTTTATTTTCTAAGAATTTGATACACCTTATATGTATTTTGTACCTAATTTTATGATCAGGTTTGTTATACTTGATCTCCTTAGTTTCATGAAATAAAACTTTCTCATATAATTTATAAACTTTTTTCTAATTTTTCCTTTTAATTTAGTTATATTATGATAGTACTACAACTCTCCAACTCTCCTTCTAATTTAGTTTTAATAATTCAAACTAATTCAAATGGAGTACCATCTGAGAGAAAATAAGCATTGTTTTGTAGCTATTTTCATAATCGAGTATGTTACTAAACTAAATAAGAAAAAAGTTAATAAATTATTATTTTAAAATTAATTGAAAATGTATTGAAGTTAGAATCATATAAAAGAAGAACTCTAATATAACAAAACAAAGTGATGTAATGAGCACACAAAAGAAGTTTTTGAGTTTCATTTTAAAAAATCAAACTAAAGTGAAATGTTCGAAAAAAATTGAGATAAATTTAATTAGAAAGTTACATTTCAAGATTTTGAGGAGATAGAGCATGACATTGTTGACCTTCAAATCTAGTAAAAATTATAATATCTTATAAAACATGAGAAAATATTAGAAAATAAAAATGTTTAAAAATATAAAAATAAATGTTTAATTTATTGAGCTCATCAAGATAAGAATGGTTTTTTTTTCATCTCCATCAGATGACATTCAAAATTACTGCGAATAATAAAATTAAAGAAGCATAAATAATTATAAATAATTATTTTAATAATAAGTAAGTATATATCAAAAATAAATAAAATAAATTGAAGTAATGTTATATAACCAAATAAGATATCAAAGGGTGAAAAGGGCCACACAAATGGCAAATTATAGTTTTATAGTAATATAGCCAAATTAAAGCAAAAAAAATAAAAATGTAATATTATTTATGGGAAGTTTCCATTCTAAGATATTAAATTGATTATGTGCATCATCCTCCTTTGATAAATTAGATATGAATCAAAATCCCTCATTAATTATGACAATTTTATAAAAAATGAAAATATTTCAACATATATAAATAGATTCTTAATTGGATATAGCTCATCAAGATGAGTCTAATAACATTAATTTTTTCTTGTTTATGTCTTGCTCACAATTACTACGACTTACAATAGTAGGAAAGCTTACATAATTGCAAATTAAAATTAAAATATTAGGAAAATATATATATGCTTATTAAAGAAAAAAAGAAATAAATTAAAGTAATTAATATAATCTATTCAAAGTGATTTAATTGTTAAACGAAAGATGACTTAACATTAAATAGTAATATAAATAAATTATATGAAAAATTTTCAAGAAATGAGAAATTCTTTAGGAAAGTTGCATTCTGAAATACTAAGGAGATGGAGTGCAAATTTTATTCAATTCAAAATATCTTGTAAAGCATGCTAAAATAAAAGAAAATATTTAGAACCACGAAAGTGATATTTATGTGAGCAGAGATTTTTAGGTTGAGTTGAACAACATTAATTTCTTCTACGTGTACCTTAATATCAATTATCACAAATAACAAAAGTAATAAAGCATTGAAAATGAAACATTATAATTTCAATATTAAGTAAATATAAATTAAGGATGAAATAATATAAATAGAAGAAATGTTACATCAAAAATTAGGAGTAATGTAAAGGCTATAGAAGAGGAAATTTAGGCCATCAACTTAATGTAGCCAAATCAATGTAAACTATTCCAATAATTGAGATAAATTAAATGAGAAAATTACATTCTATTTTAATAAAGTGATCAAATACATATTCATGATAGTCAACATAAAAAAATAAAAACCTTATAATATAAGTTTTTTTAAAAAGAATAGTAATGAACATTTTGTTGGACATAACTAAATGAGATAGATCCTCTAAAATTATTTTCATCTTGAGTAATGATATTTTTAAGAACTATGAATTACAAAAGAAAAGTATTAAATAATACTAGATTAATCATTTAAAATTAAGTGAGTGTATGGTAAAACTAATATGAGATAAATTAAGGCAATGTAATATAACCAAATCAATGAAATGTAAAACTAAGATAAGAGAAGACATTGAGTCATTTTGTAATATATTAAAATCAAAGTAAAATATTTGATAAAATAAGAAAAATTACATAAGAAAGACGCATTTGAAGACAAGATGGAGATAGAGTGTGGAATCCTTAATAGTCAAATCTTGTACGAATCAAGATATCTCGTGAAGCATGATAATGTCATACAAAAAAACAATGAATAAAAGAAAATTTGATATTTTATTGTATAAGCTAATCATGTTGAGTTGGGAGACATTTCTTTTGGCATGATCATACATCCTTAGAATTATCACAAATAACCAATGTAAATTAACATAAACAAAAAAATTATTATTTCAATGTTTAATAACTACATATATAGAGTTGAAATGATTCAAATTAAAGCAATAAAATAAAGCTAATTCAAAATATTATAAAAGTCAAATGATAAGAGAACTTATGTTTCACTATAATATATTAAAATAAAAATGAAATATTTCAAGAAATGAATTAAAGATTATAGGAAAGTTGAATTCTAAGATAATAAGCTAGTCAAGTGCAGCATATTTAATAATTAAATAAGGTAATCTTAAAAATTCCTTTTAAAGTGTGCCAAAGACAATGAATTTTAAAATATGTAACCATTTCAATTTGAATATTTAATTAGAAAGAGCTCATCCAGACAAACATAACAACCTTTGTTCCATCTTGGTTAAATCTCATTTTGAATTTCTATCAATTACTAAACTAAATTGAGACAAATAACAATAAAATATTATTTTTATATAAAGTAAAGTTGAAATGAAATAAATCAAACCAATGCAGTTTGCATAAAAATACATAGATCTACAAAAATGGTTTAAGGTCACATATGAGGCTTTTATGAATTACATAAAAATATAACTAAACGAAACAAAATTTAAAAAAAGAGAAAAATTATTTGGGAAGGTGGCTTTCTATGATATTATGGAGATCAAATGTAACATTCTTGATCATCAAATTATTTTTAAATTTAAATTTTTGTATGAAATATGCAAAGCTAATTGAGAATAAATTATTTTAAAATATAATAAAGAGTATTTAAATGGTTTGAGCCCATCGAGATAAGTCATACAATATATATTTCATTTTGATCACACTTTGTTTTGAATTAATACAAATAACAAATATAAATTTACATAAAAATAATGATTAATTTTTTTTATTATTAGGTCAAATATTAAAGTTGAAATGAGTTGAATTGAAGCAATCTAATATGATCAAATCAAAGTAATGTATAGGTCACATGAGAGGACATTTAGGAAAGTTATACTAAAGAAATGAAGGAGGTGTGCTATAAAATCCTTGATTCAAAAATTAAGTACAAATAAAACGGTTTCATAAAAAGTGGAAATGTATTGAAAAAAAAAGATATTTTAAAATATAAAAAAGAATATTTAATTTGATAAAGTTCATCGAGTTTAGTCCAACGATATTTAATTTACCTTTGTTCTAATCTCATGTAGAATTATGAGAATGACCAAAATAAATGAGAAACAAATAATAAAACATATTATTTATATAATATGTAAATTTATAATAAAGCTAGAATATAATAAATTCAAGCAATATAGCATAACACAATCAAAGCAATAGTAAGGTCACACGAAAGAGAGTTAGAGTTACATAGTAAGAAATCAAAATGAAAGAAAATTTCGTAAAGAAATGGGATAAAGGATTCTAGCAAATTTAATTCCCAAATAGTAAGATGATCATGTGTGGTATTAATGCCCATCAAATTAAGAAGGTGTCGAAAAGGCAAGTTAAACTTGCCAAAGCCATAGAAAATAAAGCATGTAAAAATTTCAAATTGAATTTTTTTTAATTAAATAAAGCTCATTGACATAAGTTCAATAATATTTTTTCAACTCAATCAAATATAGTTTAGGATACATATTAAATTTTAATTGAGAGAAATTAAAAAAATATGGAAAATATTACTTTTATATTAAGAAAATACATATTAAATTTGAATTAAGACAAATTGAAGTATTGTAGAATAACGAAATAAAAGTGATGTAACAGTCATGAGAGTACAGATTTAGTGTTCCATAACAATATAACTCAATCTAAGTAATATAATTAAATGAAAGTTGAAAAAATTTGAAAAGATCAATAAAGTATAAGGAATTTTATAATCCAACACCTTCACCATATTGTGTGTGACATCATTGATCGTTAAATTATGTTTAATTAAAAATCTTTCCAAAAACATTTAGAACACAATAATAAATATATATTAAAAAAATGAAAATTAATATTTAATTCAGTAGAGTTCGTTTAGTCATGTCACAAGAATTTTATTATATTTAGATTCAACATCATTTGTATTTACTAGACACTATCAAACTAAATAAAAATACATAAACATAAATTTTTATTTTAATACATATATATATATAAGAATAAATATTATTTTAATATTAAGTAAATATAAATTAATTTTTAAATTTGTTAAATTGGAACAAGAGAAGATCTTCAAATGAAAATGTTGTAAATATCATATGAGAGGAGATTTAGAGTTTTATAGTAATATAGTTAAATCAAAGTGAAAAAAAATTCAAAAAGATCAAATAAAGTACAAGGAATGTTACAATCCAGCACCTTCACCATGTTGTGTGTAACGTCATTGATCGTTAAATTATGTTTAATTAAAAATCTCTCAAAAAACATTTAGAACACGATAATAAATATATATTAAGAAAATAAAAATTAATATTTAATTCAGTAGAGTTTGTTGAGCCATGTCACAAGAATTTTATTATATTTTGATCCAACATCATTTGTAATTATTAGAAACTATCAAACTAAAAAAGAATACATAAACATAAATAATTATTTTAACATATTATATATATATATATATATATATATATATATATATATATATATATATATATTAAATTAGGGTTAATATATATATATATTAATCCTAATTTAATACATTGATCTAGAAACATATAAAAAAACTAGAAGTGATCTAAAAGTTACATAAGAAGAAATATAGTTTATTAGTTATATTACAAAATCAAAGAGTAAAATTTGAAATTATTAGATAAACTATATGAGAAAGTTGCATTCCCTGGCACAAAGTCCATGAAAATAAAAAATGTAAAAAGTGTAGATTGAATATTTAATTTGATAGAGATCATAAACATAAGAAATTGAAGTTTTCTTAATCTTAATGTGATATCCATCAAATTCTTATGAAATGTAAGAGTTAGTTGGCATAAAAAATTAAATAGTTATTTTAATGCAAAGTAAGCATAAATTAAAGTTAATATGTGAGAAATTAAAGTAATATAATATAACTAAATCTAAGCCTTATCAAGGTTACATGAGAGTACATTAAAAATTCCACAATAATATAATAATATCAATGTAAAATACTTGAAGAATTGAGAAAAATTTTGTGGGAATGTTCGTTTCCAAGATACTAAGGAGATCAAGTACAACACTTTTGATTGTCAAATCATATAAGAAATAAAATTCCTTGTAAAGCTAGCTAAACCAACAAAAAAATGCATAATAAATGTAAATTGAATTTGTAAATAGATAAAGCTCCTTTAGAAGGTTCTAATAATGTTAGTTCATCATGATCACACATCCAAGTACTAGATTAAATAGGAATAAATGATAATAAATTTATTTTTCAATGTTAAGAAAATATATACTAAAGTTTGAATGAAATAAATTGAAGCAATATAATATCACAATCAAAACAATGTAATTTTCACACTATACAACATTTTGAGTTTGTTATCGATATAATCAAACAAAATTGAATGATTTTAAAAAATAAGGTAAATTGTATGAGAATATTGAATTTCAATATATTAACTTGATTGTGCATAGCATCCTTAATAAAAAATCAAGAGAAATCAAAATAACTTGTTAAGGAAGTATTGTACATAGAATATAAAACTTTAAGAAATTACAATTATATTTGTAATTGTAATAGGTAAGTCAGGGCATGTTCAACAACATTAGTAGTACAATTTTCAATATTTTTTTGGTGTTGAGGCTTGCTTTACAAATCATTTTGATTCATAACTTATTTAGTAATTAAGTATTTACTTCTGATGCCTTTAATACTTCAGAACATAACTTTCTCATATAATTTATCTCATTTCATCAAATGCTTTACTTTGATATCATTACGTTATGATGCAACTCTAAATAATCTCCAAAATAACTTTATATTGCTTTGAATTAGTTATATTATATTGCATCAAGTTAATTCATTTCAACTTTAATATATTTTTATTTAATATTCTTAAAATAATTTATAATTTTTTATGTTAATTTTTCTTTTTTTATTTGAAATAATCCCTAAAGAAGATCATATTGAGGTTAAATAAATGACATTAGATTGATTTAGATAAGCTTTATTGAATTAAATATTTATAGTTATATTTTTAAATATTTTATTTTCTTTAGATTTGTGAAGAATTAATAGGCATTTATATTCATACCTTATTTGATGAATGAGGATAATATGCTCAATCACTAAATTATCTTGCATTGTAACTTTCATATAAAGTTTATCTTATTTCTTCAAATATTTGTCTTTGATTTCTTTAATTTAAAAAGAATTCAAAATCTTCTTTTATGCATCCATTGCATTGCTTTCATTTTATTAAATTATATTACGTCAACACATATCATTTTAACTTTAGAATTTATATAAATAATATTAAGAAAACATTATTTATTATCGTTTATGCTTATTTACTTTCATAATTCATAATTATTACTAGAGAGGCAAAATATAGATACAGTATCTAAGATATTTCTATTCGTAGCTTACTTGATAACCTAATATGTCGTAGCCAATCTCCTTAGTATCTTGGAATGCAACTTATAGATATTATTATTTAATTTCTCAAATTTATTTTTCTTTCATTCATTTCATTATTATGAAATATTAATTCTCCTCTTGTGTCACCCTTGATCATTTTTATTATCCTATGTTATACTTCTTGAATTTAACATTTTTTTTAAAAATTCATTAACTTAAAATTAAAAAAATTAATAATTATTATTGATGACTATTTAAGGTGATAATTCATATTAATTCCAAATGATTTTTTATCAAATGCAACCAAACGCTTTTAAAGTCTTCTCGATCAGCTCTATCAAATTAAATATTCATTATGACATTTTTAAATAATTTACTTTCTTATTTTTTGTCACACTTAATAAGGCATTTAATGATTAAAGATGTTACACTCAATCTTCTTAGTATCATGGAATGGAACTTCCATGAATAATTTATCTAATTATTTTTTAATTTTTCTCTTATTATTTTTTTATATTACTACATTGTTTTAATTAATTTATTTTAGCTTTAAAATTACTTAAAATTGAAACTATAATTTATTATTATTTATGCTTATTTTCTTTGGGAATAACTATAGTTCTAAACAACTTCTTGTCTAGATTAAAAAAAAGTTGTTGGTATTATCTTAATGAGTTCTATCTAATAAAATATTAACTTTTGTTTTCAAAGTATTATATTTCTAATAGTTTAGGCATACTTTAGGAGGCATTAAATTTTTATATTGCTTGAAGATCAACGTTTTTTCTCCTCTAGTATGGCCCTTATATCACATTGATTTAAATATATTAAAATAATAATTTATTATTATTTGTGAAAATTAATATCTATAATTAGTGGTAATTCAAATCATTATTTCATCGAGAAAAACAAGCATAGCTTTACATGTCTCAATGACTACTATTTTATAAATTAACTATTTCCACAATTTTAAATTTTTTTTTTCATTGCAGCATTTTATGAGATTATTCTAATATTATAATCAATGATATTACACTAAATTCATTTAGTAACTTTAAATAAAAGTTTCTCATGTAATTTAACTAATTTGTTGCAATTTTTAGCTGTGACTAAATTATATTCTTAAGAAGACTTATTTTCCATTTCTTTTGACCCTTACATCATTTTGAAATGGTTTTCTTACATTTTTCAATTTATCTTTGTTTAGCTTTAGTATATGTTTGCTTAGTATAAAAATAACTGTTTATAAATTTTTCTACTGATTTACTTTGGTGATTTGCAACAGTTCTGAATTAAGTTAGATTTAAGCAAAATAAACATCATTGGGCTTGTCATTACCAACTCTATCCAATTAAAAGTTATGTTTTAATTTTTTAAAATATTTTTTTTTTGTCATTCTTTTGTAGATATTTTAATTCATACTTAAATTGATGATTAATGATATTACTCTCATTCTAATTAATACCTTAAATTACAAGATTCTTGTATAATTTAACTCATGTCTTCAAAATTTAACTTTATTAGTTTCTATTATCATAAAAACTTTCATTCTACTCTTGTATGACCTACCACTTTGATTTAGTTATATTATATTATTTCAAATTAAGTGATTTTAGCTTTAGTATATTTTTAGTTGAAATAAAAATAATAATAATATATTATTATTTATTCTTATTAGTACTTCATAGTAATTCTAAACATGGTTCTATCAAGAAAAAGAAAGAGTCATTCTACTTTTCCTGACAAATTGCATCCTAATAAATATTCATTTGTATAATTATAAATGTATTGTTTTTTTGTTTTTGAATGGTTTGAGGGTTACCATAATTGTTGCATCATTTGATTATAAAGAATGCTACAATCGTTCTCCTTAGTAATTTAGAGTGCAACTTTCTGTGCAATTAATATATTTTTTTAAAAGTTTTAGATTAATTTTGTTATATTATTATGTAACTCAAAATATACTCTTGAAAGACTCTTAAATTACTTTTATTTTGTAATAATACATTACTTCAATTTATCTAATTTTTAATTTAATATATATTTACCTTATATTTAGCTAATAGATTATTATTAATTATTCTTATTTAAGCTGGTAGTTCATAACAATTTGAAATAAGGTGTAATTGAGATGAATTCATTCCCATTGTATCTATCTCAATGAGTTTTATCCTTGTAAACAATAGGTTTTATATTTTTAGGTATATTATTTTCCTAAATTTTAATATTTTCTATGAGACCTTTAGAAACATGCAAAATTAGATGGTCTAGGATACCACACTTGATCATTTTATTATTTTTTAACATAACTTTCCCAATTAATTAATATCATTTGTCCAAATTTGTCACCTTGAAAGTGGTTATAGTTCTAGAAAGTGCTAATTCTCTACTTATATGAACTTTATATCACTTCAATTTGGTTATATTACACTTCTTTAATTTATGTAATTTTAGATTTAATATCTATTTATTTTTAATTAAAACTATAACTTACTATTATTTGTGCTTTTTAACTTTAGAAATCAGTAAAAATTTAAAAACTATCGAATTAAGATAAAACAAGCTTTGTTAGACATGTCTTAATGTACTCTATCGAATTAAATATTTTATTTTTTATTTATTAAAATTTTATTTTTTCTTGAGTTTTGGCAAATTTTTTGAGTTGTTTTAATACATAATAGACAGTTCAACTTAGGATTTTACACATGATCTCGTTAGTATCATTGAATGTAACTTTCTATTACAATTTATCTCATTTGTTAAAGTTTTTAATTTGACTTATTTATTTTACTATAATATTATAATTCTCCTCTCGAGAGACCTTTACATTGCCTCAATTTTGTTGTATTTTATTACTTCAAATTTTCTTATTTTAACTTTAACATATATATTAATCTAAAGTAAAACTATTAATTTATTATTTTTCTTGTTATTTATCTTGGTGATTTAGCATAATTTCAAATGAGGTGTGATAGTGACAAAAAAATATCAATGGACCATCTTAATGAGTTCTATCCAACTAAATATATGTTTTTCAATATCCTAGTTTTGATAATTTTGGCACACTTTGTGAGAAAGTTTTATTTTTACTTGATTTAATAATCAAGAATGTTAAACTCGAATACTTTTGTATCTCAGAATTTCATTTTTTTTAATACAATTTGTCTCATTTCTTTAAAATTTTATCTTTGATTTATTTGCATAGCTATCTACCGCTGTTATTGTGCTTTTTCTACATCGTTTTTATTTTGTTATATTACGTTACTTTAAAATATCTTATTTTAACATTAATATATATTTAATCAAAATTAATAAAATTATTTTATATTATGCATCTTTATGTACCTTGGTACCTTCCATTGATTTAAAAAAAGGTCTATTTTAGTGAAATGGGCATCAATAAACCAAGTTAAATATTATTTTTTACACATTTAAAATTTCCTTTTCTCCTATTAGGGTACGCTTTATGTGAAATGTTTTTCCATACTAGGCTTGATGAATTATGATGTTACACTCGAGCTCCTTAATATCATGGAATTCTACTTTCCTATGCAACTTATCTCATTCCTTCAAATACACTTTTTAGGTTATATTACTATGAAAGTCTTATTCCCATATTATGTGACACTTACATCACAATAATTTTTTTATATTTTATTGCTTCAACTTATCTAATTTTATCTTAATTATGTTGTAATCCTTTATTATTTTTTGTTATACATTTTGATAATTTGCAATAACTCAAAAAAAGGTTCAACCAAAAAGAAAAAAATGTCATTTTACTAATCTAAATGGGCTCCATCCAATTAAATATTCATCCTAAAAATTTAAAGTATTTAAAAATTTTTTCGTGTAGTTTTTTTGCACATTTTATGTTTTATTTTGAATTGTACTAAAGCTAATTATTAAGGTCTTTAGTCAAGCTATATTTAGCATCTCTGATTAAACATTTCTAGCAAAAGTTTGTCATTTTTCAAAGCTTTCATTTTAGTATGGTTAGATTACTTTGAAACTCTTTTTTTGACCTTGCACAACCCATATATCACTTGGATTTTTCTATATTCTGTTTCTTCAATTTATCTTAATTTAGCTTTTATATATATTTACTAAATATTAAAATATAAATTTATTATCACTTATTCTTATTTAGTTTGGTAATTCTTAGTAATTACAAAGGATGCCTAATTAAGATGAAATAATTGTCTTTGAAGTTGTTTCTACATTCTTTATATAATTAGAAACCTATTTATATATTACTAAATATTTTATTTTCTTTTATTTTTGTATTCTTTATTAGAAATTTTATTTCATACCTAATTTGATAATTGATGATTTTACATTTATTCTTTTTAGCATGTTGGAATGTGACTCTGTTATATAATTTAACTCATATCTTCAATTTTTTCTCTAATTTTATTTTATGGCTATTGAATATAATTCTCCTCACGTGTGACCTTTTTTGCATTACCTTGATTAGCTTAACTTATAATTGCTTCAACTTATCTCATTTGAGATTTAATATATATTTTCTTTATAACAAAATAATGTTATATTACTATTTATGTTTATTTATTTCATCGTTCACATTAATTCTAGAAAAGACCCATTTGAGATGACATAAATGTTAATGTACTAATTTTAATAAGCTCTATCAAATTAGTTGTTTATTTTTGAATTTAATAATATTTTATTTTCAAATATTTAGGAATGCCTAATAAGACATTCTAATTCACACCCGATTTGATGATCGAAGATATAACATTCAGTCCTCCAACTATTTTGGAATGAACTTAGTCATATAATTTATGTCATTTCATCAAATGCTTTATAATTATTTAATTTTTTTATTATTAATAAAAATTGACTCTAATATCACTCTTGCATTAAATTTATTTGGTTCTAATATATTACTTCAATTTATCTCATTTTAAGATCAACAAATATTAAATTAATATTTTAATGATAAAAAAATTATTTTTTCCATATATTTAAATATTTTTCTTTCATTAAATATGGTAAGTTTTATGAGTCATTCTGAATCATAGCTAATTTGATGATGGAAGTGCCACAATAAATCCCTTTCTTATCCTAGAATGCAACATTTACATGCAAAGTATCTCATTTCTTAAAAATTTTCAATTTTATTTTGCCATATTACTACAAAGGACTAACTCTCATCCCTTAAGACGTTTACATCTTTCTTATTTTGTCATGTTATATTGCCTCAATTAAATCATTTATGTTTTAATATATATCTACATATCATTAAAAAAAATTATTATTATTTATGCTTTTTAAAGTTTATAATTCATAATAGTCCCTAATGAGTTCCAATCGAGATGAAACAAATATTGTTGAACTTCTCTAAATAAACTTTATCGAGTTAAATATTCATTTATAATGATTTTAATATTTTATTTTCTATGGCATTGTTTAGCATTATTAGTCATTTTAATTTACACATGATTTAGGTTATTAAGGATGTTATACTTGATCTCCATAGCATCATGAAAGATAAGTTTCCAAAACAATTTATCTTGTTTTTCCAATTTTTCCTTGGATTTGCTTTTATTACAATATAACACTTATCTTATATATTATGGCTTGCACATGACTTTTATTTCTCTATATTTTCTTCAATTTATCTAATTTGTGCTTAAAAATATATTTAATAAAGCATAAAATTATATCTTATTACCATTTATAATAATGTAATTTTGTAATACATAGTACTTCCAAATGAGATATGATCAAGATCAAACCAACATCATTGAGTTCATCTCATTATCGAAATTTCAAAATAATATTCTTTTAAATATTTTTAATTATTTTTATATTTAGTCCTCTCATGCATTAGATGAGACATCTTGAATAACAATGGATTTAATGATTGAGAATGTTATACTCGATGCCCATAAAATGTTTGACTTTATCTCTCTAAGATAATTTAAATTGTTTATTTAAATGATTTGTTTTTATTTGGTTATGTTATTATGTAACTTTTAATTCACTCTCATGTCACATTTGAATCACCTAATTTTAGTTACATTATGTTGAATTTTTGTCATGTTAACTTCAATAAAAAGTTATTTAATATAAATAAAATAGTTTATTATGATTTATACTTATTTAAATGGGTAAGTTTTCAATAATTCCAATCTAGGTTCTATTTTAATAAAACAAACATTATTAGACTTATCTCGATGATCTCTATTTGTCAAAATATTAATTTCTAAATTATTAAACAAGTTATTTGCATGAATTTTTGACTTGTTACATGACATTTTTATTTCTTCTGTATTTGAATATTGAGAATGTTACACTTGATTTCTTTAGTATGTTTTAATGCAACTTTATTTAATGATTTATCTCACTTGTCAAATATTTTATCTTTGATTTCACTATATTACTATGTAACTCTAAATTTTTTTGTGTGATCTTTACATCCCTTTGATTTGGTTATATTATATATTTTAAATTTATTTAACTCTACCTTTAGAACTTATTTTTTTAAGAATAAAATAATATATTATTATAATTATCATTGCTTATTTATTTTTTGTTATTTAATGTAATATGAAATGAGGTTCGATTGAGATGAAAGACATGTCGATATACATGAAAGAGATAAAATTAAATATTCATTTCTACAATTTTAAATATTTTTGTCCGCGGTTTGTCCTTGTTTTATGAGATATTTTTATTAACACCTCACTTTCTATTATATTGATTTTGACTATTTTAATAGTAATTTTGATTCATTCTCTATTTAATGATTTAGGATACTACACATGATCTGCTTAGTATCCTGGAATGCTACTTTCTAATGTAATTTTTTTCTTTCATTGAAATATTTTATTTTAATTATGTTATAGTTCTAAAAAATTTTAAAACTACTTTCTTATGACTTTTAAATAAATTTTATTTGTAATATTACATTGCTTTAATTTACTCTTTTTCAACTTTAATATGTTTTTATATAATATTAAAATTATAATTTGTTATTATTTATTGTTATTTATTATGACAGTACATTGTAATTCCAATTAACATGAAATCTAGATGAAGCAAATGTGGTTTCACTCATCTTTGTCAATCTATTCAATTAAATATTTTTTTATCTATTTTTAGATATTTTCTTTACCATTAATTCTAAATGCTTTTTGTGACATTTTTATTTGTGTCTTACTTTATCATCGAGGATACCATGAACAACCTCCTACATTTTTTAAAATGCAACTCCATAATAAAATTAATCACGTTTTTTTAAATTTGTCTTTTAATTTGGACATATTAATTTGAGACTATTATTGTCCTCTCTATGCCTTTGCATCACTTTGATTTGGTTATATTAGATTACTTTTGTTTATCTAATTTTTGTTTAATGTCTCCTTCTTCTAAATAAGAAGAAAATTTGTTATTTTTTATAGTTATTGAATTTGGTAACTGGTAGTTACTCCAAACAAGGTTTGATCATCATTAAATAATTATCTTTAGACCCTTCTAAATAAGCACTTTCCAAATAAATATTGCTTTTTATATTTTTAAAAATTTTATTTTCTATTATCGTTTCATCCTTTTTGATACATTTTTATTTATACCTTATATGTCAAATTAGAATACTACACTTGAACTCCTTAGTATCTTGAAATGTATCTTTTTATTATTATTTATCTAATTTCTTCAAATTTTATTTCATTAGATTATATTCTCATAAAACCTCAAAAATACCTACATTACTTTGATTTGATTTATTTAGATTTCATTACATCAATTTATCTTATTTTAGACTTTTATATTTATTTACTTTATTTTAAGTAATAATTAGTAATTATTTCTACCTAACTATTATGGCCATGCCTAAGAATTCCAAACAATGACAAATTGAGACAAAGCAAACATTATTGGATTTTTCTCAAAAAGCATTATTCAATTAAATACATTTTTATATTTATATGAATATTTTCTTTTCTATTATTTTAGTGTTATTTTTTAGTTGTTTGACTTGTACCTTATTTTTATTATCAAGGTTGTTACACTTGACCATTTTTTCTATTATAAGATCTATTTCTTCAAACCTAATTTGATGTGAAGGATGTTATACTCAATCTCCTTAGTGCTATGGAATGCAACTCTCCCATTACTTTTCTCTATTCTTTTAATTTTTGGCTTTTGTTTTTTTAAATTACTATTTCACTAAATCTTTAATCATGTGACCTTCACATCATCTTAATCTACTTATATTATATTACATTAATGTATCTCATTCCATCTTTAATAAATATTCTCTTAATATTAAAGAAAAATTTTATTATTATTTGTGATAATTTGATTTAGTAATTCATTTTAATTTCAAACAAGGTTTGGTTGAGACGAAGAAAACATCATCAGACTCTTCTCAACGAGTTGTGTCAAATTAATTATTCATTTCTATAATAAAAAAATTTATTTTCTATGTTTTTGTCCTCTTTTTTGAGACATTTTGATTCCCACTTGATTTGATGATAAAAAGTGCCATAATTGATTTCCATAGTATCTTTGAATATAACTTTCTCGCACACTATATCTCATTCTTCCACTTGTTTACCTTCATTTAATACTATTGTGACATAATTAAAAAAGCTCTTTTTTTTACCTTTACTTAATATTAAAATTGTAATTTTTTACTGTTAGGCTAATTTAAATTTTGTAATTCATAGTAATTCCAAAGAAGATCCACTTAGGATGGAAGAAACATCATTGAACTTGTCTCAATGAGTGGTATGTAATTAAACAATAATTTATATTATATTTAACTACTTTAATTTCAAGTATTTTCATGCATTTTATGAAATATTTTAATTTACACTTAATTTAGTGGCTAAAGATGTTAGATCACTTTGATTTGGTTGTGTTATATTTTTTTAATTTAACACAATTTTGCTTTCATTTATATTTTCATGATATTAAAACAATATATTATTATTATTTGTCCTTTCTTACTTTGATAATTCTCAATAATTCTAATTGAGTTCTTATCAAGATGAAACAAACATTGTTGAGCTTTTATAGACAAGCTCATTCAAATTAAATGTTTGATTTAATATAGTTTATATATCTTAGTTTCTATGGTTTTGATAGATTCATGGATAATTTTGATTTGTATTTAATTTAGTAGTTGTTGTTATTTTAGTCTATCTCATTTGTCTTGAATAGTCTTGATGAGCTCTGTCTCATTAAATGAGATATTTTTGTAATATTTTACTTTTAATGATTTTAACAAAAGTTATGAAATATTTTAATTTACACTTGATTTAATGGTTGAGGATGTTATACTACTTTATTTTGATTATGTTACATTACATAAAATTATCATATTTTTCCTTTGATATATTTTTACATAATATAAAAATATTAAATTATTTTTTATTATGCTTGTTAGTTTTGCTACTTAATAATTATTCTAACTAAGATCTTATCAAGATTAAAAACTATTGTTGAACTTTTCTCCATGAGCTTAATGAAAATAAATATTCATTTTAATATTTTTGAATGTTTTATTTTTTAATGTTTGGGTAGCTTCATGGTTCATTTTTTTGTGTTTAATTTGGTGATCTTTGTTGTTATTGTCTATCTCCTTAGTTTAGGAATGTATTTTTTCTTATATAATTTATTTCATTTTAATAATTGTTTTTGTTACATTTCAATGAAACTCTAATTCTCTTCTTGTGTGACTTTTATATTAGTTGAATTTTCTTTTATGGTATTCCTTCACCTCATTTAATTCAAATTTAATTATATATTTACTTATTATATAAATAATAATTTATTATTATTCATCAAATTTTCTAATTCATAGTATTAGAAAATGATGGCTTATTGAGATGAAACCATTAACATTACTATCATGTCAATAAGCTCAATCAAATAAATTAATCATTTTAACATTATTAAATGTTTTATTTTGTAAAATTCCAAATATTTTTTAGAGTTATTTTGATTCATACCTAATTTAATGATCAAGGCTATTGCACTTAATTTCCTCAGTATCTTTTAATGCAACTTTTATGTAAGATTAATCTCTTTGCTTTGAATTTTTTCCTTCAATTTGTTATATTATAGGGTTACTACATATCCCATATAATAGGACTTTTACATGAATTTTTTCTTGTTTTATTATATTGGTTTAGTTTATCTCATTTGAGGTTTAATATATATTTACTATATATTAAAGTAATAGCTTGGTTTTTATTCTTATGAACTTTTGCAAATGACAACAATTTCAAAAGAGTTATAACCTTGACAAACCAATCTTCATTGGCATCATCACAATGAACTATACCCTATTAAATAATCACTTTTATATTTTTAAAAGAGTTGTTTTTTAGGTTTTTGTATGTTTTATGCGATATTTTTACTCATACCAAATGTAATGATTGAGAATACTGAAGTTCAAATTTTTTTATCATATTACATAAGTTTTATCTAAATATATTACAAAGCTTGAATTTACCTCATCTAAACTTTAACATATATTTAATAAATATTAAAAGAAAAAATTTATGTTTATTATTGCTTATTTATTTATGTAATTTTTAGTAATGCCAAATATGGCTCTATTGATATAAAAAAACATCATAATACTTGCCTTATTGAGTGCTATCTAATTAATTTTTTTTAATATTTTCAAATTTTTTTCTAAACTTTTAACATATTTTATGAGATATTTTAATTGATACATGATTTGATGATTGAGGATGTTACACTCGATCTCATTTGTATCTTGGAGTGTAATTTTCTTATATACTATGTATTTAATTTGGTAATATTATTAAGTAAATAAAAATCTCCTCCAATCTAACTTTTACATCTATTTGATTTGGTTATATTATGTTATTCAAATTTATCTTTTTTAGAAATATACTTATTTAATTTAAAAAATAATAACTTCTAATTATTTATATTTATTTCTAAAGCACTTTAATTCGAAAAGATTTCCAATCAAAGTGGAACTAATTTTATTGGACCTTTTCGAGCTAGCTCAAGAAAAAGAAATACCCACTCCGTATATTTTAAAATATGTTTTCCTAGGCTTTCACATAATTTATGGGACACTTCGATATATATGTAAAATTTTTCAATTGTGATGTTAAAGTCAATCGTCATATTATTTTTTTCATTCCCACAAAATTTGTTTCTTTTTTACAGTTTGTTTTCTTTAATTTGGTTATGTAAATGTGAAGTTCTTCTCACAAAATATATTTTGATAAATTTTTTTGTTATATTGTTTAAATTAAATTAATTTTAGCATTAATATATATTTAATTAATTCATAAAAATTAATTTCTTATATTTCTTATTTGACATTGGTAATTCACCATATTTCCATATAGATCTAATCAAGATGAAAGAAATATCATTAGGCATGTCTCGATGTGCTTTGTCTAATTGAATAGTCATTTTTTATTTTTTTTAAAAATATTTAATTTTTGAGAATTTAGATCCATTTTATGAGATATTTAAATTTAAATTAATATTTAATTGTTTAGGTCATTTAATCAGTTTGGCTTTGTTATTTTTTGCTTCTTTAATTTATCACATTTCATCGTTTTCATTTACTTAGATTACTAATTTTCTTTTGTAATTTAAGGTAATTCTAATTGAGTTCCTATAAAGAGGAAATAAACATTGTTGGATTTATCTTTACTAGCTAAATCTAATTAAATATTCATTTTAATAAATTATTTTTCTAATTTTCTAAAGTTTAGATAACTTCATGGCTTTTTAAATGTGTAGCTGATTTCGTAATTGTGGATATTAAAATCCATGTCCTTGGTAATGGAATGACTTTGTCAAACAGTTTATCTAATTTCCATAAATAGTTTTTTGTTATATAACTATGAAACTCTAATTCTCATATCATGTGACTTTTGGGTTATTTTGATTTTTTTATTGTATTCCTTTAAATTATATAAGTTTCACTTTTGATTTATATTTACTTACTACGAAATAATATTTTTTATTATTAATTTAATTTTAGTGTACATAGTAATCCGAAATGAGGTCTTATTGAGATGACAACTAATGTTAATGTCATCTCAACAACATTGATCAAATTAAATAATCATTTTAATATTTGGAAAAATTTTACTTTCTTTAATTTCAATTACTTTTTGAGAAATTTCGTGCCTCACCTTATGATAAAGAATGGTACAGAAGATCAGCTTCTCTTCAAATAAAAGTTATCGTTACTACTTATATCACTTACTAAAATTTGTTTTTTCTGTTATTTAGCTATATCAAAGAGATCATGTGTAACATTCTTGACCATCAAATAAACTAAAAATATACCTCAAAAAGTTTCTCAAAACCATAGAAAATTAAAGATTCAAAAAATATAAAAAGTAAATATTTCTTTGATTTGAACTCAATGGTATGAGACCAATAACATTACTATTATTTCAATTAGTCCTCCATTGAAATTAGTTGGAATTAATAAAGTAAACAAGAAAAAAGAATAATAAATAATTATTTTTATATAAGTAAACATTTATTGAAGATAAAATATGGTAAATTAAGAATTATATTATATCAAACTCGAAGACACGTGAAAGTGATAAAGTGAAGAAAAAACTTTTAGTAATTATGATAAATTATGTAGAAAAGGTGCATTCCATTATAATAAGAAGATCAAGCATAACATCACAAATTATCAAAGAAGATACAATTCAAAATGCTTGGGAAAATATTCCTAAATCATAAAAAATGGAATACATAAAAATATAAAAGTTAATATTTAATTATATTAATTTTTTAAGACTAGTTTATTGACATTACTCTTATTTAAATAAAAACACTTTTAGAATTACTATGAATTACAAAAGAAAATAAGAATAAATAATAATAAATTATTATTTTAATATCATGAAAAAATATAATAAAGTTAAAATCTGATAAGTTGAAGAAGTACAATTTTTCAAATTCTAAGCAATGCCATAGATGCAAGGGGTAACATTTAGTGTCACATAGTTATATATCAAAATGAAATAAAAACAATTCATGAAATTGTATAAACTTGCAAGGAAAGTTATATGCATGAAGCAATTATTATTATTAAATAAGTTACAAAAGGAACAAAATTTCAATATGCTCATTTGTAATAATTGGAAATTAATGGAACATTTTGAATAAAGCATTATTATTTTAACATCACATTTACCTGCTTTTGCATCATCTTTCCTTCACAGTAACATACAAGAAAAATGAAATGCTATTCATTTGGTTGCAAATTTCACATCCTCACAACATGCTCATTTTCATACACCATCTAATGTACTATGTAATTATTGTTTTTATTTTGATAGTGCTTGTTCTTGCTAGAAATATATTTTGTAATATTGATTTTCATTTTTTGAATGACCACTCAAGAATCTATGATGAATTCCTAAATATAATGGTTATGTAAAGACGATATCTTGAAGGACCACTTAGGAATCCATCATGAATTTCTAGCTACTACTCCAATGGTGCCCAAAGTTCTACATCTAAAGCATACAAAAATAATAGCAAAAAATTTTGTAAGTGGATACATAAGGGAATACAAGTGCAGGGTAATGCCACAAGACTGGACATTAATTAAAAAACACCTAAGATAATTTCCATGTTAGTAAATAAATAATTATGCTCCCCCCATGAAATGCGATGACTACTTCAGAGTATGATTGATAACAATTTATTTCAATTACGAAAAAGTTGTACTTGGTTCTCATTTTTTAAGTACTTTTGTCATTACTATGATCAATCACACATATGCATTACATTAGAGATATTATATCCAATCAATTCAAAAAGAACATCTTTAACTATAATTTTACTAAAAGTTCACAAAAATAAAAAAGTTAACTATGAAATGTGTTGAATGCCTATCCTCAAGCATTGAACATACAATCAACACAGTAAGCAGATGCATAGCTCAACCATGTAGTTTTCTTACCTTAGTTTAAATTTTCATTTCCCCTCTTGAAATTTTCTTTTTTAGTCCAAAAATTATTCGTAGATTTACATAGATTATATTTTTTGCTTGAATCTATCAACATTATGAATTGTAAAAATAAATCTCTTCACTATGTCTCCCAAGTATATACTATGATTTAGCTTCATTATTTAAGCAAATTTAGAAGTATCAATCTAAAGTTCAACTTTTTTATTGGACCATCTATTGAACCTTATAGTCACTTCATCAAAATCATTAAATGATTAAATGCTCATTTCACAAAAATTAAGCACCTGTACTTTATATGAAATCAAATGTTTTATTTCTCTACATGTCATTATGAAAGAATTTAATGCCTTTCTTAAACCATTTGATACCTTTCAAATCTATGTTAAACACTGTAATGGGCACTTGGTTGAGACTCTTCAGAAAAACAATTAAAATTGTTGCACCATATGAAATTCTCATTTAATAGTTTAATCTTAATCAAATAATAATATTTCATAAACTTTTTAAACGTCGATATAGTTTGCTTTGGTCATTAAATCAATTCATTGGATCATCAAGCACATATGTCAAATGAAAATTCTTTGTACCTATACATTTGAAAAAATATCAATTACTTTTCTTTTCATTCCCACTAATCAATATAGAGAAATGGCCCTGCTATAATGCTCTTATCATACCACACATGAACTTAATTTCAAAATTTAATAAATATTCACAAAACCATAAAACTTTTTATAGAGACGACTTAACTATAATTTATAAGAAATATTTTCTAGAATTTCTATGAAAATTTTGTCACCTCTACTTTTGTCATAAGTATTTCCAATTTCATTCATTTTTTTGTCTTCTAATTGGCAAGTTCATTGTCAATCACATCTTCCTCTCTAATTAAAATTTCTCTATGTGATTCATCTTTCCCTTCTACTATATATATATATATATAGAGAGAGAGAGAGAGAGATGAACAATGTTTCTATTTGTGTCAAATATATACCATATTGGAATTAAATTCTTTGCATTTCTAGTGTAAATATTTTGTCACTTTTACTAGATAGCATTTATACTTACATTCTTCTGGAAGTCTTCATTTAAACAAAAGTTTGTAAATATTCATTTATATAATTTTAAATATTTTTTAATAATTTTTGTATGTTTTAAGATACATTTTGACCCATAACTTCTCAAACAGTTGAGGTCTCCATACTGAATCTCCTTGGTATATTAAACTACAAGTTTCTCGAATAATTTATGTCGTTTCTTCTATAAGTTTGGTTTTAATTTTCTTTGTTACTAAGTAACTCTGAATCTCTTCTCACATACCTTTACATTGTCATTATTTTGTTATATTACCTTGCTTCAATTTGTCTCCTTTTAACTTTAATATTTATTTTCCTAGTACCAAAAAATAATTTTTCATTATTTGTGTAAATTTTTTTTTCAAAATTTCAATATTCTAAATGAGGTATCATTGGGGCTAAACAAGATTCATTGGTCTCACCAAGACAAGGTCTATCAAATGAAAACAACATTAATACATTTTTTAGTATTTTATTTTTGAGGGCTTTGGCAAGCTTTACTAGAGTTTTTATTTTGTACTTTATTTGATGATTAAGGATGTTACACTCAATGTCTTTCATTTCTTGGAATGCTTCTTTCCAAAATAATTTATCTTTTCCTCTTTTTTTGTTTGATTTGGTTGTATTGCTATATTGCTTTGAAACAACTCTCGTGCAACCTTTATATTGTTTTATGGTATATCGAATTATTTCACTTTCACTCATTTCAAATTTAATATTATTTAATATTAAAATAATATTTATTATCATTTATAATTATTTACTTTGGTAATTCAAAATAACTCTTAATAAAGTCCAACCAATAGAAAGTGATTGATATTTGACATGTCCCAATGGTCCTTATCTAATAAACTATTTATTTTTATATTTTCAAATTCTTTTTTCTTGGTCTGTTTGTCAATTTATAAGATATTTTGACTTATAATTGATTGGATGATCACTTTGTTAATTTGTAGTAATTGCACATGATGTCAAACAAGATTAAACAAATACCATTATACTCTTCTTACCGAGTTGTGTCTCATTAAATATTTATTTTTTATATTATTTAAATATTTTTTATGGCTTTGAAAAGGTTTATTAAATATCTTCATTTATAGCTAATTTGATTCGTACCAAATTTCATGATTAACTACAACACATCTTCTCCTTAGTATTGGAATCTAACTTTTCAATATAATCAATCTTATTTATTCAAAATTTTAACTTTGTTTTGATTATATTACTATGTAACTCTAAATCTCTTCTCCTACAATTGTTATATTACTTTGACTTGGTAACATTGCATTGCTTAAATTTAATTATTTTCATTTCCATATAAACATTGTTAATATTAAATAATAAGTTAGTTTTATTTTTGTTTATTTATTTTGGTAAGTCACAATAATTCATACAAAATTTGATCAAGAAAAAAATGTTATCGAAATCATGTAGGCGAGTTCTTTCCATTTAGAAAATTTATTTTTATAATATTTAATATTTTATTTTCTGTGAAGTCAGCATCTTTTATATGACCATTTGATTTGCAACTCATTTTATGATTTGGGATGTCACACATGACCTTCATTGTATCTTGGAAAGAATCTTTTTTGCAGACTTTATCTCTTTTTCACATTCTTCAATAATATTTTGATATCCTACATTACTTAAATTTATTACTTTTCTAGTTTAATAAATATTTATTAAACATTAAAATAATAATTTATTTTATTTATGCTTATTTATTTTTGCAATTCATAGTAAAATTAACTAGGTTTTCTAAGATGAAATAAATATCACGGGATTCTTCTTGAAAAGCTATATCCAACTAAATATACTTCTAGAATTTTTAAATATGTTATTTTTAATTGTTTTGGTGACCTTTTTGAGAAATTTTGATTCTCAATTAATTTAACCAATGATTCTTTGGAAAATTTTTTATATAACATATATACATATATAATATATTTTCAATTCTGTTTTATTTAGTTTGGTTATTTTATTTTGAAATACTAATTCTCCTCTCATGTGAACAATATGATTTTTTAATTTGGCAATATTTTATTGCTTTAATTTATCTTATTTTAGATTTAATATATATATTTACTTAATATTAAATAAAAGTTATTGATATTTATGTTCAATATTTTGGTAACTTGCAGTAATTACAAATGAAGTCCAATCCTAAAAAAGGCAAGTGTTGTTGGAAACATCTCAATGAGCTCTATCAATTCAAAAATTCATTTTTATATTTTTTAAAATTTTTATTTTCGATGATTTTTACATTACTTATAACACACTTCTATTCATAGTTAATTAAATGGGCAAGGAAGTTACACTGAATCTCTTTAGTATTTAAGAATGTAGTATTCCTATATAATTTACCTCATTTTTTCAACTTTTTTGTTTTGAATTGGTATTATTGCTATGCAACTCTAAATCTCTTAATGTATCACCATTACATGCCTTTTATTTTTTTACATTATATTGCATCATCTAATCTAATTTTTTTAATACATATTTACTAAATATTTAAAAATAGTTAGTATTGTATATGCTAATTTATTTTGATAATTTGTAAGAATTCCTTGTGGTCAAATCAATATGAAACAAACTTTATTGTGCTTAACTTGATGAGCTCTCATAAACTGACTATTTAGTTTTGAAGTTTTTAAGAAAAATTTTTGTCAAGTATGGTCTTTCATTTTCAAAATTTTTTGAACTTTCATGATTTCATCTTCAGGAATGTTACACTGAATCTTCTTAGTAACTTGGGATAAAATTTTCCATATAGTTTAACTCATTTCTTAAACATTTTTTCCCTTAATTTGTTTATGTTACTACATAACAATATATCTCCTCCAATATGGCATTAACTAGACTTTGATGATGTCATACTATGTTGCTTGAATTTATGTCATTTCAATTTTAACATAGAATTATTCAATATTTAAAATATTAATTTATTATTTCATATAATTATTTATTATGAGAATTTGTAGTAATTTTAAGCAAATTCTTATCAACAAATAATAATCATTAAACTTAACTAAATAAGCTCTATCCATTTAAATTTTACTTTTTAATATTTTTAAATATTTTATTTTCAAAAATTTTGGCATATTTTATGTGGCATTTCTATTGGTATCTTTTTTTATGATCAATGAAATTACAATAAATCTCCTTAACATCTTTCACAAATAAATTGCCTCTATTCTTCAACTTTTTTAGTTTTATTTTATTAAATTACATTGCATCAATATACCTTATTTTATCATATATGTATATATATATTTACGAAATATTAATTAAATTAATTGCTATTCTTATTCAATTTGCTAAATTATTATAATTAAAACAATGTCGGATCAACCCAAACAAATTGTGGTTCAACCCATTTAGATGAGCTCTATCAAATTAAATATATAACGTTTTTAAAAAATTTAGAAGACATTTATAATAGTACTTGATTTTATAATTGGTGAGTTTATACATAATCCTCATAGTATTATGGAATAAAATTTTTTATATAATTAATCTCTTTTTCTTAATTTTTTTTATTCAGTTATGTACTATGTAACTCTATTTTTTTCAATCTCTTATAATGTGACTTTTACATCCACTTGATTTGGTTATAACACATTTCTTCAATCTATCTTATATCAACTTTAACATAAGATGCCAATTTCTTTATTTCCAAATGTGGCTTAATCGAGTTGTAAGAAACATATTTAGAAACATCCCAATGAGCTATATTCAACTAAATGTTTACTTTTTTATTTTCAAAAAATTTATTTTGTAGGATTTTTCCTACCTTTATAGTTATTTTTATTCACACAATGCTGGACTTTTGAGAATTATTTAGTTGATCCTTATTTTAGTTGCACTATCATGAAGCTCAAAATCTCCTCTCATGTCGCATTTACATCGTATTAATTTTGTTACATTATGCTACTTTAACTTTTCTCATTTTTGCTTTAATATATATTTATTTAACATTTAAACAATAATATATTATTATTTATGCCTAGTTAAATTAGAAATTTTAAAATATTCTAAATGAGGATTGATTGAGAGGAAACAAATATGATTGGGCTTAGCTTCACAAGATATATCAAATTAAATATTCATTTATATATTTTTAGTAATATTATTTTCTTTAGTTTTTGTAATTTTTATCATACTTTTTTGTAATCAATTTAATAATCAATGATGCTACAATTAATCTTAATATCTTGGAATGTAATTTTTTTTGTATAATTTGTCTCATTTTTTATTTTTTTTCATTTAGTTATATAATTATTAAACCCTTATTCTCTACTAGTGTGAACATTAAATCACTTCCACTTGATTATGTTAAATTATTTCAATTTATCTATTATAGTTAAATTTATAATTTTGTAATATTAAATAATAATTTATTTTTTAATTATTTATTTTGGCAATAGATAATAATTATAAATATAGTCTTATTGAAGTGAAACAACCATTGATGGTGTAGTCTTACAAAGCCCAACACAATTAAATGTTTTTCTAAAAATTTTAATATATTATCTAGTATTTTAGGTTATTTTATGAGATGTTTTGATTTGTATCTAATTTGATGATAAAAAAATGTTACACTTGAACTTCATAGTATCTTGAATTGCAACTATCCTATATAATTTATCCTATTTTTGAAATATTTTTCTTTGATTTGGTCATATTTGTATATAAGTCTAAATCTCCTCTCATGTGAATCAATGCACATCTTGATTTGGTTATATTATGTTTTTTAATTTATATTATTTTTGTTTTTAACATATTCATAATTAATATTAAAATATTTATTATTTATATTTAGTTCTTTTTGCAATTTCTACTAATTCCAAATGAAGCATAATTTCTATTAAACAAAATGAAATCTATCATAACAAGCAAACATTTTACGTTTTTAAATATGTTATTTTGTTATGTTATTGTTGAGTTATCCTTGAATTTGATAATTCATGCCTTAATTATTTAGTAATTTATTCTAATGGGCTTATTGAAGGTGAATTAGTGGTCTTAAAAGTACCTTGAAGTGCTGAGCAAGTTTCAAGGCACATCAACTTTGATGAGATTTTATTTTACTATGAAATGGAATGTTAGCTTCCCATTTTAAGGCACTCTCCTTAATATCAATTTCAAATAATATTTAGGCATAGAAATTATTCAATCATCTTCTCAATTTAATAAATAAATAGGATTAAATATTTAAATTTCTAAATTTTTTATTGGTTCAATTCCTACTTAAACTAATAATTTATAATTCTTTTCTTTAATCATTTTTTCTTGGTTAAATCACACTTTTGTGTTATTTTCCAATACTATATTAGGTTGATTGCTAAATTTTTGTTATATCAAAAAATAATTAAATTACAATTCTCATAACTAAATAAAACAAAAAGAATTTATGCCACATACTAAGCTGTGCCTGAATTCAAAGCTATGAAACTGGGTAGGACCGAACAAGCTCTTAGAAGCCTCAGGTGAGGAAATGGTTGGAAACAAATTGGGATGAGCTTTTTTTGGTTAATGGCGAATTCCTGAACTTGTTAGGTTAAGGTGGAGGATAGAGCTAAGAAACACTTAAACTAAGTATACATGCATTAGCTTGTACATATATAAACTTGCATGCAATGAGTACATCCAGATGATCACTTCTTAAGTGCACAATGGTGAGCCAGTCATATCCATGCTCTACTGATACCTTCACCAAAGTGTTTATAAATTCCAAGCACTATCATTCCCTAGATGTAGGACCAAAAATCCCTTATAACCTTTTGCATAAAAAATTGAGAGCCCTCACAACCCTTCGATCACACATTTTTTGTGATGGCATGGTCGAGATTACCTTCACCTTTAAATAGTAAGCTTCATAGATCCAACCATCCAATATATGAGTTGATCAAATGGTTACTACTTCATCTACTATAACTAATTGATCCATTTGGCAATCATTATCTCGTCTGCCTTCATTAGATGGCTATTTTTAGTTTAGCAATTTAAAATAATTGATCTTTGATTTTATGGACCAGATCTCTCCTCTTGGAACTATATAGTGTAGATCTAATATCAATTTTATTGACGATTAAACAAATGATCAATATCTCATCTGAATTGCTCGACTAACCAAGATCTAATGAAGCTGAATCCAACTATTTAGAACACATCCACCATTGTACCATTTCATTAGATTATCTACATCTCTTTTGTGCTGATCTAATAGCTCCAACCAAAAGAAATAAAATTAGAAGTAATTTGGCAAGGTACTTCACAACTAAAAGAAACAAAAATAAATCTGCTTACACTTGATTATGAGCTATATAAAATAGATTTTTTTGAAACTATAAAGAAGATGTTTATGTTATTTACTAATATTACTAGTGCACTAAAAAGTCTTCGAAAAATGCTTTCTAATATAGAACTTCTAAAAAAGGGCAAAGGATTCTACCCAAAGAGTTTGATCTTGTTGCCATAGTAATAAAGGCAACCAAAGACATGAAAAATCTCATATTGGATGAGCTACTTTGGAGAATTTTTAACGATCAAAATTTAAATGAATAGAAGAGTTGAAGAAGAGGGTTCAGGTGAGGCATTGATCTTTTTTTATGGATTTGAAGGAAGAGGTAAATTTTCATGTTAAAAGTATAGCAAAATATTTGGAAAAAATATTTTTAAAGAGAAGTTAGCAAAAGAAGAAAAGAAGGGAGAAGATGAAGGCTCTAAGATGTCATGATAGCATTCAAACTGGCCATATTAGATCAGAATTTCCACTACTAAAAAAAATAAAAGAAAAAATGAGGAAAAAAAGAAGAAATTCTTTCAAGCTAAATAATATGTTTAGGAAGATTCTAACTACACAACTTAAAGTAATGAAGAGGAAGGGATTTTTTGCTTCATGATAAATGATGTTTGAAGCACATCTACTAAAAAAGAATTGAATGAGGTAAGCACTTTTCCTTTAGGTGTTCTTGAAGATAATTATGGAAAATTCATCAGTACTTTAACTTTTATATTTTTGGTGCAAATAAAAAATAAAAAAATGGTGATCTAGATTTTTTTAAATGAAAGAAGATGGGAAAAAAATATAAAGGCTCAAAATTTTTTATCAAACAAATTCCACGATTATTCAGAATACTTCATTGAAAGATGAAATTACCTATTTAAAACAAAACTTCACATTCTCGAACTTCTAAAATTTTCTAATGCTTGAAATGGTGTTCATTTCTCTAAAAATAAGTATGTCTTCTTTTGAACACATGCAAAATATTTGAAATATTAAATGCTTTTGCTGTTTTAGAAATGAACATTCCATCAAGGATTGTAAAATTAAAAAAAATATATTTCAAGTTCAAAATCAAGTTTCAAAATGGAAAATTAAGAATAACACAATAAATTCTCTTATAATGAATGTTAGAAGTCAACCCAAGTATGGAGATACAATATGTAAAAGAAATTTTCATTAATACAATTTTTTAGATTTAGTAATAATATCAATTTCTTTGAACAAGGTGGACATTATAAACAACTACAGCATGCTAAATTAAACAATTGTTAGGAAGTAAATATCATAGTTCTTTTAAGAGATTCTTAGAGAAAATATGATTGGATTCACATATAATTTATTATTAAGAAATTAAATGTTTTCTAGTTTATGAGAAATTTTATTTAAAATGTTTTTTAAATAAAGAAGTCCATAAAAAATTTTGTTAATTTGATTTGTGAATCAGAAAGATAAAGATATATATATATATATATATATCTTTATCTTTCAATCCTAAAAGTCTTTAATAGAAATTTAAATTAGGTTTTTGAATCTTGAATTGAAGAATGGGATTGCATGGAACGAAGATAACAATATAATGCATAAGGTAACAATTATATAAAACAAAAATTTTGTAAATTGCACTTCCCTTTTGATGGTGTCAAAATGGGAGAATGAATATGGTTTAGATAAAATTTATAATAGTCATAAAGTGAGGAGAACCATGCAGTAAAAGAGAGCAAGAACTAAGAGAGAGCTTCTATATTTTAATTTTAATACGTCTTATCATTCATTGAATATGTTTTTTGTTTGTCATATTTTTATGTAAACATTTGTGTCTTGCCGTCATCAAAAGAAGGAGATTGTTGAGTCATCTTTGTGTTTGATGAGTAAAGCCTTAAATTTTTGTCATTGTATTATAATGGGCTTATTTGTTGTAAAATAGGATTACATGTAAGGAATAAGCCATTAATGTTTGAAAATGGTGAATTATTGATGTTCAAAGAGCCTTGTAGTGTTCACTAAATTTGAAGTAATGAAGACATGCATGTCAGCTTCAATAAGTTTTATTTTTATATGAACTTAGCTTGTTGATTTTATGCACTCTACTTTCATACAAATTTCAAATCATATTTGGGCATCTAAATTATTCAATCATCTTTTTGATTTAGTAATGAAATAAGATTCAATTTTTCAAAATCTCAATTATTTTGGGGTTCAAAACTGACATAAACCATTCATTGATAATTTTCTTCTTGAATTATTCTTTTCTTTGTTAAATCATACTATAGTATTCTTACCTAATTATATGTAAGATTTATTCTTAGATCTTGATTATAGGAAAAAATAATTCTATTAAAGTTTTCATAATTAAATAAATTAAAATAATTTTTACCACAATTAATGATGTGCCCAAATGCAAAGCTCATAATCCTAAGGTCAAGAAACTATCAGAAACAAATTGAGTTGAACTCATTCTGGCTAACATTTAATTCTTTAAACTGGTGAGCCAAGGTAGTGAATAGAGAGCTAGGTAACCCTTGAACAAATTTCGTGTGATTAAGATTAGACCCATTTAAAATTGCATGCTGTAAGTATGCCTATGTCATCAATTATCAAGCAGATAAAGGAGGAGGCCACCCACTTTATGCTTTGCATGATATCTGTGCTCAAATGCTTATAAATTAAAAATTCCTGTCGTTTCCAACAATGTGGAACTAAAACCATTACACCCATCTACATCATAAACTAATAATACTCAAAGCCATTCAATCACAAATTTTTGTTATTGAATGGTGGAGATCGCCTCCTTCAAATAGAGAGCTTAATTGATCCAGCTGTCCATTTCATAAGCCATCCAGATTGTTATAGTTTCATCTTCTATAGCTTATTGATCCATCTGATGGTCATGCTCTAGTCTATTGTCATCATATGGCCATTTTTATTTTTACCATTTGAAATAATCTATCCTACGTATGATGGCCCATATCTCATCTATTTCAATCCTACAGTCTAATTCTAATACTTATTTTGTCATTAATAATCAAATGATCAAACTCTCATTTGAATTAATACAGTGACCACGATCTAATCAAGCCCAACCCAACCATCTACAACACATATGGATTTATAACATTTGATTATACGATTGAGATCTCTTTTGTGTCTATCCAATGGCTCAAGTCAACCATACTGAATGACTAAATAAATAGACATTATATATGCCTTACACTAACTGATTTAAAATAAATTACAAGTCATTTGGAAAAGTGTTTTAGGGTGTTTGGCCATAGCTTCTTAAATAGCATTTGCTTGTCTTTCTGATGACTACAACAAACATTTTTCAATAAATACTTGAAATTTGTTATTGAAATAGCAAATGATTGTGAACAAGATTTTAACATGCCAAAGAAGATCTATGCAATATTCTACTAGTGTAAATTTCCCCTTGCAACACCTACGTCTTACGACAATTAGAAATTCCAAATTCTTCCAACCACACCTAATTCTTCCAAGCATTCATTCTCTTAATTCTCCCAATCATTTTAAACTCTTTGTATGTTTTTATATTTATCGATAAACATAAGAAAATTTGTATGATTTGATTGAAAATGTGATTCTTATAATATTTTTATTTTCATTTTGGGTTGGGATTCCCAGCTTTTGAAAATACCTAAATTCAATTTTAGCTCATAAAAAATTATTTTAGGGTTGAGCTCACAAAACCTTGGGTTACAATTTACCTACAAAAGTTAGCAGGTTGGAGGTGAACCATAGAAGAAAATCTCAAGTACGTTGGAAATGAACCGTAAAAAAAAATCACATGCTGTAACCCTTTTATTAGTGGATTTTTTCCATGACACCAATTCAGAGTGGACATTGCTTCTAGTTTGTACTGAAATGCAAAAAAAATTTAGTATACCATTTAAACTTTTATTTTTATTATAAAAATTACAAATTAATATTATTTTTAATAAAGTAATGAATACACATAAAATTATTTTTTAACAAATATTTTTAAAATAAAGGCAACAATAAAATTGGAAAATAAATTTTAAAAATGTAACTCACCCCCCTCTTGTCTGACTCACGTACTCCTTTTCACTTCAATTGTTATCAAAGCTTGTTCTTTACATGAGGAAACTAAAATCACTTCAGTGATCCATCATCTACATTTTAACTATTTTTTTTGTTTTGAATTACCATTTTGGTCGCATACTGATTTAAACTTTTCTTCTAACTTTTGCTTGGTTTCCAAAATGCATGTTTCTTCATTTAGTTTTTATGTTTGTGATATCTCTCCATCCATGATTGATATTGGTGCAACACTTGAAGAATGTCCTTCTTCAGCTTATCTACCATTATCTAAGGGAGAATTTTATTTATATTAGAAAATACATTTAGAACATCTATTCAATCAACTGATTTAGAACTTTGAAAAATTTTTATTGAAACATCAGATTTCTTAGATATTCATACACAAATAAAATGAAAGCCATTAGTAAACTTAGTAGTGCTCAAAGAAGTTTTGCATAACTCAATGTAAGAGCTCTCAAATACATTTATTATTCCAAATACCTAAGCTAATTTAATCAAGTTATGAATTCATATACCACGGGAAGTTTGGAAAAAATTTGATGTTACTTTTGAAGCCACATGTAAAAGAAACAAAAATAAATCTTCTTACACTTGGCCTCATGATGTTCTTGAAAATAATTACACAAAATTCATAAATGTGTTAACTTCCTTAATGTCTGTAAAAAAATTTAAAAATTTTACAAAAAAGGTCGATCTTCTAGATTTTTTCATGAAAGAAGATGAGAAAAAAATAGAAATGCTTTGAATTAGGGATGAAAAAATTTCCATGATTATTAAGAATATTTCTTTGAAAAATTAAAGTTATAGGTTTAAAAAAATTTACTTTCTTAAACATGTGAAATTTTCTAATGCTTCACTTGGTGTTAAGTTTTTCTAAATATAAGGATACGTATTCTTTTGAATGCACATAAAATATTTCAAATATTACATAATTCTACTATTGTAGACGAGGATATACCTTCAATGATTGTAAAATTGAGAAAAATATTTCAACTTAAAAATCTTGTTTGAAATTGGTAATTAAATTACACTTCCATATCGATACAATCAAAAAGGTAGAATGAATATAGTTTAGATAAAATTCAGATTTTTTTCTACGCCTCTTATTATTTTTGAAATATATGTTTTTACTTTTTATGGTTTGAACATAACATTTACTTTTTGTCATCATTAAAATGGGGAGATTATTATGTCACCCATGTTGTTGGTGAATCAAGCCTTAAATGTTTAGTATTTTATTATAATAAGTTTTTTAGTATCAAATAGTTTGCATTTCAAGAACTAGTCAAATACCTTCAAAGTTGCTGAATTAGTATTCTTCAAAATACCTTGGAGTGTTTAATAAGTTTTAAGAATTGAAGAAATGCACATCAACTTTGATAAGAATTTGTTTTACTATGAAATAGAAAGTTAGCTTGTTGATTTTGAGGCACTCTTCTTTTGTATCAAATTCAGATCATATTTAATCATCTAAATTATTTAAGCCTCTTTTTTCTTTAGAAAATAAATATGACGAAATTTTTGAATGTCTTAATTCTTTCTATGGTTAATATCCTTCATAAACCATTTATTAATAATTCTAGTTTTTAATCATTCTTTCATTAGTTAAATTATACTTTTGTATTCGAGACAAATTTTTTGTTAGATTGATTGTGAAATCTTGATTATACAAAAAAATTAATCAACAAAATTTTTTATAAGTTATAAAATTACAAAAAAATTTTGCCACATCCTTAGATGTGCCCAATAGCGAAGTTACAGGCATGCCCGAGTAGGTACTTGCAAGAATCGAGTTAAGAAACTATCAGACTTAAATCAGGTCAAGCACATTGAGCCTAATAGAAAATTGCTAAACTTAGTGGGGTAAGGCAATGAATAGAGAGCTAAGAAAGAATTAAACACAATATGTATGTGTCGGGTCATACCCCTATAACCTGTATGCTATGGGTACACCCATGTGATCAATACCTAAGAGCACATGTGGTGGAGACAACCATAAATTTTCTATGCTTGAAACATCTACCTCAATGTTTTAAATTAAAAACAACTATCCTTCTTTATAATGTGGGACTAAAATAATTTTTTCCCATCTATATCCAAAATTAGCAACACTCAACGTCATTTAATCTTGTATTTTTCATGATTGCATGGTTGAGATCACCTCCATCTTTAAACAGTAAGGTTAATAGGTCCAACTATCCATTTGAGTGACTAAGATCTAATAAAGCTTGATCCAACCAACTAAAACATATCTACCTTTACAATGTTTGAATAGATTATAGAAATCTCCACTTAAACTTAAATAATACATAAAAAACCAGCCATTTATATATGCCCTTCTAGCAGCTTTTTTAGAATAATTTTTAAGGCACTTGAAAAAGTACTTTAGGTTTTTTGGTATAGCTTTTCAAACAACTTTTACATGTCTTTCTAAAGGCTAGAACAAAACATTTTCTAAAAGTACCTAACCATTATGAATGAAATAACAAATAAATGTGAACAAAATTTCCACATCACAATGAAAGTGTGCACAATATTCTACTATCATAAATTTCCTTTGGCACTATTGATGGCTTATGTTTACTAGAAATTTAAAATTCTTTTAAAAAAGCCTAATTCTTCCAAGAATTGATTTTCTTAATTGTTTCTACCATTTTAAACTCTTTGTGGCATTTTATATTTAGCAACAAATGTAAGAGTATTTGTATGATTTTATCAAAAATTTGTTTCTTACTATATTTGTTTCCTTTTTCGATGGGTAGGCCGACATTTATGAAAGCTTGACTTTAGTTTGATCTCATAAAAAACTATGTTAGGAATGAGCTCGTATAAACTTTGATTACAGTTGAACCCACAAATGCTAGTAGGTTAGAACTGAAATGTAAGAAAAAACATCGACAAAGTCATTAATGAACCCTAAATAAAAAACTCAGGTTATTGGCCTTTTCATGGTAATGCTTTTTCCCTGTCTCAATTGGGGTTGGACATAAGTTCTTGTCAAAAAAAACTACTTAAAAAGTTTTGTTTACTAATTCAATTTTTTTCATTATAAAAATTATAAATTAATATACATGTAAGTCAAAGTTTGTTATAAACATAAAGTTATTTTTATAAAAATTTTTTGATAAATAAATAGAATAATAAAAATCAAAAATTGTTCAAAACCATAATTCAACCCAATCTTATGGGATTCATACATTCATTTTCGCTTCACTTCATATAAGTGCAGTTTCTTTACTTAAAGTGAGTCTAATCACTCGAATCATTTGTTATGTATGCTTTAGTTATTTGTTTTGCTTTCTTAATCATTATTTTTGTTGCACACGAATTTCTACTTCTCTTTGATCACTTTTGCAGTCTTTCAAAAATATGTTTTTATTAGTTTACTTCTAATGTTTTTAATATCTTCATTAATGATTGAAATTATTGTGACACTCAATGATTGATCATCCTCAATACTTCCGTAATTACTTATAGGTTAATTTTATTTATATAAAAAATATTTTTATAATTTTTATTCAAATAATTGACTTAAAACTATGAAAAATACTTACAAAATCATGTGACTTACTTAGAGATTCATACACAAATTTAATTAAGACTTTTTGTTAACTTAGTATTGATCAAAAGGGAATGATACAACTCAATGTAAGAGCACTCAACTTCTTTCATTGTGGCATATCTCCAAGTGAGTTTAAATATGTTATGAAATTGAATACCATACATGAAGTTTCAAAAAATTTAGAAGTTACTTACGATGACCTCCACAAGTAAAATAAACTAAAATATGTCTTCTTACACATGGTTATGAACTATTTAGAATGGATGCTAGAGATACTATAAAGAAGTTGTTTATACAATTTACTAATATTACTAATTGGTTAGAAAAATTTTAGAAAAGTGTTTTCTAATGTAGAATTTTAAGAAAAGTGCAATGATTCTACATAACAAGTATGATCACCATGCCGTGGTAATAAAGATAGCAAAAGACATAAATAATCTCATTTCTAATAAGCTCTTTGGAGAATTATTAATTAACAAAATCTAGATGAATAAGAGTGAAGAGGAGGCTTCCTCTTGTGAGCCAAAGCATGGATTGAGAAAATAAGAACCTTTGGCACTTAAATCAAGAAGCAGGATTCAAATGTGGCATTAATCTTTCTATGGATTGGGAGAAAAAGGTAAATTTTCATGTAAAACATTTAGAAAAAACTTTTATAAAATGTTTTGTAAACAAGAATTGCCAAAAAAAAGAGAACAAGATAGAAGATGAAGGCACCAAGAAGTTATGATTGTGGTCAAATTGGCCATATTAGACTTTATTGGGCTCAACTCAATGACACTAAGAGAAAAGATGAGAAAAAGAAGGGAACAAAGAATTAAAAAAGCCTTTCAAGCTACTTGGTGTTTTTCAGAAGATTAGGACCCCTCAACTTTAAATAGCAAGGAGAAAGGTTTGTTTCACTTCGAAGAAAATGGTGATTCAAGCACATATAATTAGAAAGAAGAAGTGAATTAATCGAGTGGTTGAGATCTAATCAAGCCCGATCCAGCTGTCATGAACACATCCACCTTTACGGCATTTTATCGGATGGCCGTGATCTCTTTTGTGCTGATCTAGTTGGCTCCAGTCAATCTAGGCAAATAGCTAAATAAGTAGCCATAATAGCAACTATATTAGTACAATTTTTTAGTCATTCAAAAAAGCATTTTGTCCTATTTGCCATATTTTTTCAAACAATTATTACCTTTTTCCTAATGGCTATAACAAGTTTTCCTATAAATACCTAACTATTATGAATGAAATAACAAATGAACATGAATAAGATTATAGCATCTTAAGGGAGGGCTGCACAATATTCTACTGACTTAAATATCCCTTAGCAACACCTACATCTATGACAACTATAAATTCAAAATTCTTCCACCAAAGCCTAATGCTTCAAATCTTTAATTTTCTTAATTCTCTTCATCATTTTAAACTGTTTGACCTTTTATATTTATCAAAAAGCATAAAAATGTTGTATATTTTTTCAAAAATTTGTTTTTTATATATTTTTTCTTTTTTGGTTGGGCAACCTCGCATTTGCAAAAGCCTAAGTTTGGTTTGGTCTCATAAAAAACATAGTTAAGGTTAAACTAGTAAATGATTGAGTTATAGATGAACCCACAAAAGATAGTATGTTAGAGGTGAATCATGGGAAAAAATCTCAAGTATATTTTAAGTCAACCATGAAAAAAAACCTCAAGTTGTAACCCTTTATAAGTGCAGCTTTTTCCCAACCTCAGTTGGGGGTGGCCGTTGGTTCTAGTTTGAACCAAACTACCTAAATATTTTTGTATACCACTTCAAATTTTTTTTCATTGCAAAAATTATATATTAAAATATTTGTAAATCAAATTTTTTTTAAAACATAAAATAAGCTTTTAATGAACATTATAAAAACAAAGACAATGAAAAATATGCAATAATAGTTTAAAACAAAAATTAACCCCATCTTGTATGATTTACACACCCAATTTCATTTCAATTCGTATATAAGACAAAGAGCCAAATCACTTTTGTCATCCATTGTGTGCAAATCAATCATTTAATTTTAGTTCTCTTAATTGTCATTTTTGTTGCACACATATTTAACTTTCTCTTTTATCACTTACGTATGGTTTCTAAAATACAAGTTTGTTAGTTTACTTCATAAGTTTTTAGTATATCTTCATCCATGATTGATATTTGTCTAAGCCATGTGATTTACATGGAGATTTGTATACAAATGAAATTAAGTCTTTTAGTGAACTTAGTAGTGACCAAAAAAATGACACAACACAAAGAAATAGCATTCACCTACCTTCGAAGTGGCATATCTTTAAGTAAATTTAATCAAATTATGAGCTTTCATTCCGTACAAAAAGTTAAAAAAACTTTGAATTTACCCATGAAGGAACTTTGCAAATAAAAGAAACTTTAAATAAATCTTATTACATATGATCAAAAGCTATTTAGAATTGATACGTAATAAACTATAAAAAAAGACACTTATGTGATTTACTAATCTTACTAATGAACTAGCAAATCTCGAAAAAGTGCTTTCTAGTGTCAAAATTGTAAGAAAACTACTAAAGATTCTATCAAAAGTGAATGGTCCTCTTGCCACAGAAATAAAGGTAACCAAAGGCATAAATAAGCTCACATCAGATCTGTTAGAGAATTACTAATGGCAAAAATTGAGATGAATAGAAGGGTTGAAGAGGAAGCTTCCCACTATAAGCCAAAGCATGGGGCAAGAAAATGGAACTTTTTTGCATTTAAACCAAAAAAGGATGATTTAGATGTGGCATCATTCTCTTCTATGTATATGGAGAAAGAAGTAAATTCTCTTGTGAATAGTTTAGGAAAAAAATTGCAAAAATTTTGGTAAATAGGCATCGACAAAAGTAGAAAAGAATCGAGAAGATAAAGGCCTTGAGATGTTATGATTTCAATCAAACTGGCCTTATTAGAGCGGGTTGTGCATAGCTCAAAGAAACTAAAATAAAAGTTTGGAAAAATAAGAAAATGAAGAAGAAAGCCTTCCAAGCTAGTTGGAGTTTTTTTGGAAGTTTTCTAATCCCGCAACTTCAAAGAGCAAAAAGGAAGAGATTTTACGATTCATGATAAATTATTATTCCAACACATCAACTGAAGAAGTGAATGAGTAAGCACTTATCCTCCTGACGTTTTTGAAAATAATTATAAAAAAATCATTAGTGCTTTAACTTATTTAATCTGTGTGCATAAAAACTTCAAAAAAGTATTACAATAAAAAGATCAATCCTTTAGATTTTTTAAAGAAAGAAGTTAATAAAAAAATAGAAATGCTTGAAATTAGTGATAAAATAATTCCATGATTATAGAGAATAGTTCCTTTAATGATGGAATTACTTGTTGTAAAAATTTACTTTATCAAAAATATAAAATCTTTTAATGCTTCAATTTTTTTCAATCTTGTAGACATGAGGAAATTTCTTAATTTGAACACTTAAAAACATTTCAAATATTTCCTGCCAATATTGTTGTTCAAAACGACATACCATCAAGGACATTAAAATTAAAAAAAAATAGTTACGGTTCAAAATCATGTTTGGAAAGGGTTATTAAGATTGATGCTATAAATGCTCTCCCAATGAACGTTAGTAGTCACTTGCTTTGATTCAAAAGTTTAGAGAATAGATAACTTAATTTAAAGTGTCTCTATAATTGTGGTATCAAGATACAATTTGTAAGACAAACTTTTAGGATGGAAATTTTTTAGGCCTTGCATTAATCTTAGTTCCTTAGAACAAGCCAAACATTGTATTAAATTGTAGCAATATAAATTCAGTAATTTTGAGGATGTCATTATCATGGTTCTTTCATGAGATTGGTTGAGAAAATATGATTGGATTCATTTATTATTTCTTTTTAAGAATTGAAAATGTTGTAACATTAGTGAGAATTTTAGTTTTATTTAATTAGTTTTTTTAAATAAAAAGAGTTTATTAAGAATCTTGTTAATTTGATTGAGAATTAGAATGATATATATATATATGAGTCAATCATAAAATCGTTTATAAAAATTTAAATTTATGTTGGCAAATCTTTAATTAAAGAAGCAAATTGCAAGGAACAAAGATAAGAGAAAAAACGCATAAAATAATAGTTGGGCAAAATAAAAATTGTCTTAATTACACCTCCCTTTTGATGGTGTAGAAGGTGGAGAGGGATATGTTTTAGGTAAAATTTAGATTAGTCAAAATTTAGGCTAATCATGTGGTAATAGAGGGCATGGAGTAAAGGAGAGCACATAACTTACATTTTTAATACCTCTTATCAATTGTTAAATATATGTTGTTACTTGCTATATTTTTATATAAACATTTATGTCTTGTGATCATCAAAAGGGGAGGATTATTGAATCACCTTAATGTTTCACGAGTCAAGCCTTAAAGTTTTTGCATTAATTCGAATGGGCTTGTCCATTGTGAAATACATATACACGTGAAGAATAACTGATGCACTTTTGATGATTGTGAATTAGTGGTCTTCAAAATGACTTATAGTTTTCAACAAGTACCAAGGACTAAAGACATGCACATTAGCTTTGATATAGTTTTGTTTTACTTTGAAATAGAATCTCAGCTTATTGATTTTAAAACACTCTCCTTTCATATCAATTTCAAATCATATTTAGGATTCAAAATTATTCAATCATCATCTTCATTAAGCAAACAAATTGCATTAAATTTTTTAATATCTTTATTCTTTATGTGGTTGAAATCCTACTTAAACCATTCTATGATAATTCTATTTTTAAATCATTCTTTCTTTTATTAAAGAATACTTTTGTATTCATACCTAATTTAATGTTAGATTGATTTTTAAATCTTGATTTTATCACAAAATAATTCAATTAAATTTTTCATAACTTAATAAATAAATAACATTTATGCCACATCCCAAGAAATGCTTGAATACAAAGCTATCAAGCATAGGCCAGGGCAATCCTACTTAAACACTTCATTGATAAATCTTTTTTTTTTAATCAATCTTTCTTTTTTTAAACAATACTTTTTTTATTTTTGCTGAATTATATGTTAGGTTGATTGTTAAATCTTGATTACATCAAAAAAATTATTAAAATTTTCGTAATTAAATAAAAAATATTTATACCACATTCTATGTTGTGCCCGAATAGAAAGCTGTCGAGCCGAGCAAGAACTAGCAAGTCTCAGGTCAGGAAATACTAAAAATCAAAGTTGAACCAGTTCTAGCCAATGGAAAATTGCTTAATTAGGTGGGGTAAGATAGTAGGTAAGGACCAATACAAAACTTGAACTATATAGGTATTGGTCAAGTAAGACTTGTGTACACCTATATGCTCTGAGTTTGCCAAGGTGATAAATTCTTGGGTACAAAAGTGGGGAGCCAACCCTATTTAGGCTATTTAGATAGCACCGCCCTAGTGTTTATAAATTTCAAAAACCTATTATTACCTAAAATGTGAGACCAAAATCCTATTTTCCAGATTGAATCCAAAACTAACAACAATCAGCACCATCAAAGTGTTCAACTTTGTGATCAAATGGTGGAGATTGGCTCTTGCTTTAAACATTGATCTTAATAGATCCAACCATCCATGATGTGACGATTAGATAGTTAAAGCTTTAACTACTGTAACTGTTGATCTATCCAACAACCGTGACCTCGTTTAACTTAATCAAACTATTTTTATTTCTACCATATGAAAAATCTATCTTCAATCTGAGTGTTGGATCTCTCTTATTCAAATTCTATGTCCAAGAAATAATATTAATTTTATCAATGAATAATCAAATGAGATAGATCTTATCTGAGTTGATCAAGTGACCAAGATTTTATCAAGCTCAATCCAAGAATCCATAACACATCTACATTTATAGTATTTTATCAGAATGTCATGGTCACTTTTTGTGATGATCCAACTGTTCCAATCAATCCACCTAATGACTAAATAACTAGTTGTTATATATGCCATTACAATAGTCATTTTAGAATATTGTTTTAGTCATTTGTAGAAGCATTTTAAGCTATTTTGTATAAGCTTTCCAAACAACTTTTACTTTTCTTTTGAGTAGTTATGAAAACTTTTCTATAAATAATATCTGACCTTTTTTAATGAAATAACAAATTAATGAGAACAAAATTTTAACATCTCAAAGAAGGGTTGCAGAATATTCTACTGGAATAAATTTTTTGTAAAAGTACTTATGACGAAGGACTTGTGGAATTTCTAAATTCTTCCAACTAAATCTAATTTGCATTATTGTTTTACAAATTTTTTTTCATACTGTATATTAGTTTTTTTTGGGCATCCCAACATTTGCAAAAGCATGAGTTTGCTTTGATCTTGTAAATAACCAAGTTATAGTTAAACTGGTAAAAGCTTGAGTAGTTACACCTACAAAAGCTCGTATTTTACATGTGAACATTAGAGAAAAACCTCATGTAGTTTGGAGGTAAACAACAAAGAAAGCATCAAGTTGTAACCCTTTCATTGGTGGAGTTATTTCAAAACCTCAGTGTGGGGTAGAGTAAGTTTTATTTGAATTAAACCGCATAAAAATATTGGTGTAACATTTAAACTCTTATTTTTTTACGAAAATTATACATTTATATATTTGTAAATCAAAAGTTTTTTATATACATTAAATAATTTTTTAACCAATATTTGAAAAATAAATACAATAAAAAAATTAGAAAGAAAAGGTTCAAAATAATAAATCACCATCCTCTTGCAAGATTTGCAAACTTGTTTTCACTGCAATTATTATTAAAGTATGTTCCTTGCATACAGTGCATCAAACCATAGGTGATCTATCATTTGTGTTTTGATTATTTAGTTTTAGTTTTTGTAATTGCCATTTTGGTTACACACTAATTTTAAATTTCTCTTTTATCACTTTTGTGTGCCTTTTAGAAAATGTGTTGTTAGAAACTACTTAATCACTTTTTAGAAAATTTCTCTTTTATCACTTCAAAAATTTTTAATACATTCTCATCCAAAAAAATATTGATGCGACACATTATGCAGGATCATCTTCAATCTTTCCATCACTATTCAAGGGTGACTTTAATTTTAATTAGGAAAATATATTTAGAATTTTTATTCAATCAATTGATATAGAACTTTGCAAACACTTAATGCATCATGTAATTTACCTAGAGATTCGTATGCAATTAAAATAAAGATTTTTTGTAAACATAGTAGTGAGCAAAGGAGAAAGTCAGAACTCAATACAAGAGCACTTAGTTAACTTCATTATGCCATATCTTCAAGTGAATTTAATCATGTTATGAAGGAACTTCATAAGTAAAGGAAAGTAAAGTAAATTTTCTTGCACATGATCATGAGCTATTTAGAATGGATATGAGAGAAACCATAAAGAAGATGTTTATGAAATTTACTATTATTATTAATGGATTAACAAATCTTGAAAAAGTTCTTCTGAATGTAGAACTCATAAGAAAAGTCCTAAGCATTCCACACAAAGAGTGTGAGAAAAGATTAAGAACATTTCATTGAAAAATGAAATTATTAGATTAAAAAAATCTTGACTTTCTGGAGCATGTAAACTTCTTTAAGGCTGCATGTTGTGTTCCTTTTTCTAACATAAGAATATATGTTGTTTTGAATATGTGACAAAATTTCAACTATTACATGCTTCTATTATTGTAGGTAAACACAAACCAACAAGGACTTTAAAATAAAGAAAAATATTTCTATTTTAAAATCTTATTTCAATTGGATAATTAAGAATGACACTATAAATACTTTCACAATGAATGTTAGTAGTCAACCAAAGCTTTCATGGGTTCCTAAGGTCAGAGAATAAGGAGCTTAATGTAAGGAGTCTCGACAATCATGGTATGAAGATACAATTTCTAAGAGAAATCTTTCGGATGGAATTTATTAGACTTAGTTTAATTTCTTCAAACAAGGTAAACATTGTGCACAATTGTTGCAAGATAAATTAAATAGTTATGAGGAAGTCAATATCATAGTTCTTTCATTAGATTCCTTGAGAAAATATTATTGGATTTACTTACTATTTCTTATTATGACTTGAACTATTGTGTAAAATTTAAGAAAAATTACTTGATTAGTAAGTTATTTTTTAATAACAAAAATAAGCCATTAAAAATCTTGACAATTTGAATTGAGAATTAGAAAGATAAAAATATTTATATTTTTTTTATGAGTCAATGATAAAAATATTCAATAAAAATTTAAATTATGTGATGATGAATCTTGAATTAAAGAAGTTCACTGTAAGGAACAAAGATAAGAAAATACTACATGAAATAACAATTTGGCAAAACATTATGTAAGTTGCACTTTCGTTTTAATGGTTTCAAAGGGAGAGAATGAATATGGTTCAAATAAAATTTAGATGAGACAAAAAGTGGTGGGAGCATGTAGAGGAAGAGATCACAAAATATAGGAGAGCATAAATGTTTTATTTTTAATACCACTTATATTTTATTAAATATATTTGTTAGCTTATTATATTTTTATCTATGATATTTAGATCTTGTAATCATCAAAAGGGGGAGATTATTGAGTCATCTTTATATTTGATGAGTTAAGCACTAAATATAAATTTTACTTTAAGACTTGTTTAGTGTGAAATACGTGTAAATATAAAGAACAAGTTATACATTTTTGAAGGTAATAAATTACTCGTCTTCAATTTACCTTGAAGTGTTCAGCATGTAACAAGGATTGAAGACATGTGCACCAACATTAATAAAGTTCTCTTTTTTATAAAATAAAATGTGAGCTTATTAATTTTAAGGAACACTCCTTCGATATAATTTTCAAATAATATTTAAAAATCTAAATTATCTAATCGTCTTATTGATGTAATAAATATAAACGATAAAAATGTTCAATATCTCAATTGTTTATTTGGTTGAACACTCACTAAAGCTTTTCACTTATAATTCCTTTTTTAAATCATTCATTCCATGGTAAAATCATAAATTTGTATTCTTGCAAATTTAAATGTTAGGTTAATCATTAAATCTTAATTACAAAACAAAATAACTTTATTAAAATTTTCATAATTAAATAAAAAGCAATAATTCTACCACATCCCAAGTTGTGCCCAAATACAACCTTATTAGGCTAGGCACATCTGTGCAAGCACTCAGTTTGTCTAATAATGAATTCTTGAACTGAGTAAGGTAAGCAAATGGATAGAGAGTTTGAGAACACTTAAACTAAGAATGTATGGGTCAGGTTGGACCCATATAAACCTATATGCTATGAGTATGCTTGGGTGATAAATTTCCAAGAGCATAAGGTGAGATTCAATTAAATTTAGGTTGTATGTGAAATCTCCACCTTAATGTTTACAAATTCTAAACAACTATCATGCCAGCAATATGGGACTAAAGTCCTATGTGCCCAAGAAGATCCAAAACTTCTAGTACTCAGCATGTCCGATCACACATTTTCATGATCACATAGCGGTGACCACCTATGTCTTTAAACGATTTGCTAAGTAAACAAAGTGAACTTTTTCATGATCCAATCAGACAATTTTTACATAATCTACTATAACTATTTGATTTATTTGATAGACATGATCTCATCTGACTTCATTTGATGGATACCTTGTGCATTTCAATTATTGTTTCTTAGTTTTCTTAATTATCATTTTGGTTACACACTATTTTAAATCTCTTTTATCACAATTGTGTGATTTAAAAAATATACATTTCTTTGTTTAGTTCTTAAGTCATAAATATTTCTTCATCGATGATTGATATTGATGTTATAGTTGATGAAGAATCTTCTTTAATAAGTACACCACATTTAAGGTCTAATTTCATTTATATTGGAAATGTAGACTTAGAATTTTTATAGAATCAATTAATTTAAAAGTTTGGAAAATATTTACTAAACCATATGATTTATTTTGGGATTCATGCAAAATAGAAATTGTCTATTAATAAACTAAGTAGTGATCAAAAGATAATGACACAACTCAATGAAACAGCACTAAACTATGTACATTGTGGCATATGTCCAAGTAAATTAAATAAAGTTATGAGTTTCCATGCCACACATGAGGTTGGAAAAAATTAGAAGTTACTTATGACGACACTCCACAAGTAAAAGAAACTAAAATAAATTTTCTTACACATCAATATGAGATATTGAGAATGGTAATGGGAGAAACTATAAGGAAGATGCTTATGTGATTTACCAATATAACTAATGGATTAACAATGCTTGTAAAAGTGCTTTTTAATATAGAACTTATAAGAAAAGTGTTAAGGATTCTACCTAAAGAGTTTGATCCTCTTATCATGACAAAAAAAAGTTGACCAAAGATATCAATAAGCTTAAGTTGGATAACTTACTTTTGAAATTGTTAACGACTAAAACTGAGATGAGTAGTGGGTTTGAAGAGGTGGTTTTTGCTTGCAAGCCAAAGCATGAAGCAAGAAGCTAGGAACCATTGCCATTTCAGGCAAGCAAGGAAAATTTATATGCGACATCGATCTCTCCTATGGATTTTGTGGAAATGGTAAATTTTCGTGATAAATTTTTAATAAAAAAATTGGCAAAATGTGTTGTAAATAAGAATTGGCAAAAGAAGAATAGAAGTGTGAAGATGAAGGCAACAAGAGGTTATGCTTGCTGTCATACTTAACATCTAAGATGACATTGTCCACAACTCAAATAAACTAAAAGATTCTTTAAGAAAAATAAGAGATTGAAGAAGAAGAAAGCTTTTTGAGCTACATGGAGTGTTTTGGATGTTTCTAATGGAACTAACTAAAAAATTGAGGACAAAGTGATGTTATGCTTTCATGTAAAATCATGATTCAAGTGCATGTACTGAAAAAAGCTATTGACATAAGCACTTGTCCTTGTGAAATTCTTGAAAATAATTACAGAAAATTCATTAATACTTTAACTTCTTTAATGTGTATAAATAAAAAAATAAAAAAATTTCTATAGGAGAAAAGATTATATTTCTCGATTTTTTCATGAAAAATGATTAGCACAAGAATAAAAATGATTCAAATTTGTGATGAAACAATTCCAATATTATTTAGAATTCTTCATTCAAAGAAGAAATTACTAGTTTAAAAAAAAATTTACTTTCTTGAACATGTAAAATTTTCTAATGCTTCTTATGGTTTTCATTTTTTTAAACATAAGGTTATGTCTTCTTTTGAGCACATGCAAAACATTTCAAATGTTACCTGCTTCTATTGTGATAGAAAAGCACATACCACCAAGAATTGTAAAATTAAAAAAATATTTCTAGTTGAAAATCTTGTTTTGAAAGGGTAATTAAGAATCACAATACTAATGCTCTCATAACAAATGTTAGTTGCCAACCCAAGCTTGCTTGGTTTCTAAAGGTTAAAAATGAAGAACTTAATGTAAGGTGTCTCTACCATCATGGCATCAAGATAAAGTTTGTAAGAAACATTTTTACTATGGAATATTAGACTTCATATTAATTTTAATTTCTTGGAAAGTGATAGACAATATAAATATTTATAGCATGATAAAGTCAATAATTGTGAGGAAATCAATATGATAGTTTTTTCATGAGATTCTTTGACAAATTATGATTTGATTCACTTACAAGTTCTTATTCAAAATTGCAAATATTGTATAGCTTATGATAAAATTTAATTTATTTAATGAGTTCTTTTTATTGAAATAAAAAGTAAATATTAAAAATTCTATTAATTTGATTAGAGACTTAGAAAAATAAACATATATATATTTATTGTTTGATGATTTAATCATATAAATATTTAATAAAAAACATAAATTATGTGTTGATGAATCTTTAATTGAAGAAGGTGATTGCAAGGAATAAAGACAGGAATATTTTGGATAAGTTAATAATTACATAAAATAAAAATTGTCTAAATTTCACTTTCTCTTTGATGGTGTCGAAGAGGAAGAACGAATATGATTTAGATAAAATTTAGATTAGTCATAAACTTAGGGGGTGCATCTGGCAAAAGAGAGTGTGAAGTAAGGGTGAGTATATGTATATTATTTTTAATACGTTTTATTGTTTATTAAATATATGTTTTTACTAGTTATATTTTTATCTAAACATTCATGTCTTGTCATCATCAAAAGAAGGGGATTATGGAGTCACTCATGTGATTGATATGTCATGCCTTAAATGTCTTACATTTTATTTTAATAGGCTAATTTAATGAGAAGCAAGTTTGCATTTAAAGTACAATCCATATAGTTTTGAAGACATTGAATTAGTGGTCTTCAAATTACCTTGCAGTGTTCAGTATGTTTTAAGCATTGAAGACATATGTATTCGCTTTTATAAGGTTTTTCTTTACTATGAATTTGAATTTTAACATATTGATTTTAAGGCAATCTTATTTTGTATAAATTTAAAATAATTTTTAGGAATCTAAATTATTCTATAATCTTCTAGATTTAAAAATAAATAGAATTCAATTTTTCAATATCTCAATTCATTTTGAATTTCAAATCCTACTTGAACAATTTATTGATAATTCTTTTTTGAATAATTTGTTTCTTTGTTAAATTATATTTTTTTATTCATTTCAAATTCAATGTTAAGCTTATTGTTAAATCTTGATTACATCAAAAAATAATTCTATCGAAATTTTCATGATTAAATAAATAAAAAAGTTAGTGTTACATCTTAAGCTATGTTAGAATCCCAAGCAATGGGTAGACAGAAGGAAGTGCTCACAGGCCTCGGGTCAAGAAAAGCTCAAAACAAATTTTGATCAAGCTTTTCTTACCAGACAATAAATTCTTGAATTGCATTGGGTAACTTAGTGGATGGAGAGCAAAGAAACACTTGAAATAAGCACATACGGTTTTGGTCGAACCTGTATAAATTTTTATGTTACGAGTACATGCAAGCAATCATTTCTATCCAACACAAGCAAGAGATACCCTCATTTAGTATGTGTGTGAAATCTATTCCTGCATGTCTATAAAATTCAAACGACTATCGTTCCTTACAATTTGGGATGAAAATCCCTTTTGCCCATCTTCATTCCAAACCAAACTATACGCCTTTCGGGCCTGCATTTTCATGGTCACACAGAGTAGATTACCTCCACCTTTAATTAGTGAGCTTAATTGATGCATAAGTCCAATTTATGAATTGATCGAATGCATACTACTTTATCCGCCATAACCGAATAATGCATCCAATGGTAATCATCTCTTTAAATGACATCGGATGGCTATTTTTTGTTCCACTATTTCAAATAATCTATCTTTAATCTAATATTGAGATCTCTCGTATTTGAATCCTACATTCCACATCTAATCAATCTTAATCTTACCGTCAAGAACACATCCACCATTAAAATGCTGAATTGGATGATCAAGGTCTTTCTTGTATCGATTCACAGCTCAAGTTATCCCTATTTAACTACTAATTAACTGATAGTTATATATGACATTATAAAAGCCATTTTAGAATATAAATAATGAGTCATTTGGAAAATATTTTAGGCTATTTGACAAAAGCTTTTCAAACTGAGTTTACTTGTCTTTCATGTCAACTTTTTCTATAAATACCTAATAATTTTGAATGAAATAACAAATGCACATGAAAAAGATTTTTGCATCTCAAAGAAGGGCTCTATGATATTCTACTTGCAAAAATTTCCTTAGGAACACTTATGGCTATGGACAACTAGAAATTCCAAATTCTTCAAGTTTAGTCAAATTCTTCCATGTTTTTGTTTTTTTAACTTTCTTCATCATTTTGAGCTCTTTATGCTTTTTATATTTATCAACAAGCATAAGAAAATTTGTATAATTTTTCAAAAAGAAAGTTTCCTCTTGTAGTTTTTTCTTTTTGGATAGATAGCCCAACATTTGCAAATGCTTATGCTTAGTTTGATCTCATAAAAAAACCAGCTATGGTTGAGCTCATAAGATCTTTGGTTATAGTTGAACCAGTTACATTTAGTATGTTTGAGGTGAACCACAGTGGAATGTCTCATATAGGTCGGACGTGAACTATAAAGAAAACACCTCAAGTTGTAACCGCTTTATTAGAGAGTTTTTTCTCAACCTTTGTCGGGGTTTGACGGAGATTTAGTATGAACTAAATAACCTAAACAATTTTGTGAACTACTCGAACTATTATTTTCATTATTAAAACTATAAATTAATATATTTATAAATAAAAACTTTTTATAACATAAAGCTTATTAATTATAATGAATATTTAGAAATTAAATACAACAAAAAATAAGCAAAAATAATTTAAAACAATAGTTATCGCAATCTTGTGTGATTCACACACTTATTTTAACTTCAATTGGTATTAGTGCAGTTTATTATATAAAGTGAGTTAAAACACTTGGGTGATCCTTCATGTATATTTTAATTATTTTTTAAGTTTTCTTATTTATATTTTAGTTGCATACCAACCTAAATTTCTCTTTTATCATATATATGTTCTTTCCGAAATACTTGTTTTTTAGTTCACTTCTTAAGTCTTCAATTTGTCTTCATCAATGGTTGATATTGATGCGACACTTGATGAAGAATCTTCTTTAGTTTGTCCACAATTATTTACAGGTCAATTTTATTTAAATTAAAAAATATTATTTTTAATTTTTATTCAATAAATAAATTTAAAAACTTGCAAAATACTTACTAAACCTTGTGACTTACCTAAGGATTCATACATAATTAAAATTAAGCCTTTTAGGGAACTATATGTGCTCAAATGAGAATCACAAAACTCATTTGAACGACAATCAACTACCTTCATTATGGGACATCACCAAGTGAATTAAATCAAGTTAAGAATTTCCAGAATGCACATGAAGTTTGAAAAAAATTTGAAATTACTTATTAAGTCTCTTCACATGTAAAAAAATAAAATAAATAATGTTGCATATAAGTGTGGGCTATTGAGAATGGATATCGGAGAAACTTTAACAATGATGTTCATGCAATTTACTAATCTATCAAATGGATTAGAAAATCTTGGAAAAGTGCTTTCTAATTCTGAACTTATAAGAAAAGTGCTAAAGATTCTTCCCAAAGAGTATGATCCTCTTGCCACAATGATAAAAGTAGTTAAAAGCAAAATAAGCTCATGTTTGATGAGGTACTTGGAGAATTATTAACGACCAAAATTAAGATGAATAGAATGGTTCAAGAGGAAGCTTCTACTTTTAAGTGAAGGGATGGAACAAAAAAAGAGGACCTTTTGCACTTAATGCAATCAAAGAAGATTCAGCTTCAGTAATGATCTCTTCTATGGATTTTTACGAAGCCATAAATTTTCATGTTAAAGGTCAGCAAAAAATTTTGGCAAAAAGTTTTGTAAGCAAGAATATGAAAAGAAGAAAAGGGTGAGGATAAAGCCATCAAGAAGTTATGATTTTCATCCATTAGGCCATATTACACCATGTTGTCCACAACTAAAAGAAACTAAAAAAGATGTGAGAAAGAAGAGAATGGGAAGAAGAAAGCCTTTCAAGCTACTTTGTGTTTTTCAGAAGATTATAACTCCACAACTTTAAATAATGAGATAGAAAGGATGTTGAGGCTCATGGCAAATAATGATTATAGCACATCTAGTGAAGAAAAAGAAACAAATGTTCTAAGCACTTGGCACCATGACGTTCTCGAAAATAATTTCACATAAATCATTATTGCTTTCATTAAAAAAGTTTAGAAATAAAAAAATCAATCTTCAAGGATTTTTCATTAAAGAAATAAGAAAACAAATAGAATTACTTCAAATTTAAGAGGAAAAATATTCCATGATTATTGAGAAATCTTCATTGATAGATGAAATTACAAGTTCAAAAGTAAAAATTTACTTTCTTGGGCATGTAAAATTTTTAATGCTTCATATGGTTCTCATTATTTTAAACATAAGGATATGTTTTCTTTTGAACACATGTAAAACATTTTAAATATTACATGCTCCTATTGTTGAAGAAAAAGTTACACCACAAATATTGTAAAATTAAGAAAAATATTTTAGGGTCAAAATATTGTTGAAAAAGGGTAATGAAGAATAACATTATAAATTCTCACATAATGAATGTTAGTAGTAAACCCAAGCTTACATGGTTTCCGTACATTTGAGAATAGAGTACTTAATGTAAAGAGTCTTTACAATTATGTTATGAAGATATAATTTGTAAGAGAAATTTTTAGGATGGAAACTTATTAAGCTTAGCTTTAATTTTAATTTCTTAGAAGGCATTATATATAATTATATGATGAAAAATTCAATAATTTTGAGGAAGTCAATATCATAGTTATTTCATAAGATTCCTTGAGAAAATATGATTAGATTCACTTAAAATGTCTTATTAAGAATTCAAATTTTGAATTGTTTATTAGAAAATTTTGTTGACTCAATTAGATTTTTTAATAAAATATAAAGAGACCATTAAAAATCTTCTTAATTACATATGAGAATTAGAAAGATAAAAAATATATATAATGTTTGATGAGTTAATCAAAAAAATATTTCAAAAAACATTAAAATTATGTGTTGTTAAATCTTGAACTAAAGAAGGGGATTTCATAGAACAAGGATAAGAAAACAATGCATAAAATAATAATTATGAAAAATAAAAACTCTATAAATTGGACTTCCCTTTTGATGATGTCAAAGGGGAGTGAATATTATTCAGATTAAAATTTTTATTAGTCATAAAGCAATGAGGAGCCTACAGTAAAAGAAAGTATGAAGTATGGGAGGATATATAAATATGTGTTTTTAATTGATATATTTTTATCCCAATATTTGTGTCTTATCTTCAAAGAGGGGATTATTGAGTTGCTCTTGTAATTGATGAGTAAAACCTGAAATTTTTAATATTTTATTCTAATGTGTTGTATAGTATGAAACAAGTTTACGTACAAAGAACAAGTCATACAATCTTAAAGATGGAGAATAGTGGTCTTCAAAGTATCTTGGATTGTTCAATAAATTTTAAGGAGATAAGACATGTGCATCATGTTTGATAATATTCTATTTTATTGTACAATAGAACATTAGCTTATTGATTTTTAGGCAATCTCATTTTTTATCAATTTGAAATGTTATTTAGGAATCTAAATTATTTAGTTATCTTCTTTTTTAGCAAATAAATAAGATTGAATTTCTAAATATCTCAATTCTTTTGGTCATTCAAATCCTACTTAAACCATTCATTGATAATTCTAATTTTCAATCATTCTTTACTTGGTTAAATGATACTTTTTTACTTTTGTTGAATTTTATGTTAGTTTAACAATTATGATTACATAAAAAATATTTCAATTAAAATTTTCATAATTAAATAAATAAATAATTTGTGCCACATCACAAGACATGTCTAAATGAAAATCAATCGGGCTAGAAAGGCCTGAGCAAGCACTTGTAAGCCTTGGGTAAGGAAATGGTCTAATCCAAATTAGTTTGAACCAGTTTTGGTCGATGATAATTCTTGATGCAGGTGGGGTAGGGCAGTAGATAGAGTGCAACTAGGAAACACTCAAAATAAGTTTGTTTGGGTTGGGTTGGACCAATATAAACCTTTATCGTAAGAGCACACCCACGTGATCAATTTCTTTGTGCACAAGTGTAGAGCCAACCTCACTTAGTTTGGTGTGATACCTCTGCCTAAATGTTCATAAATTCTTAGCACCTATCATTCCTAACAATGTGGGACTAAAATACCTTGTGCCCATGTCCATTTAAAACCTATTGCATCTAGTGACATGTGATTGTGAATTTTTTTCATTGGGTAGTGGAGATCACATCCACCTTTAGACAGTGCACTTAATAGATGCAATCATCCATTTAATGAGCTAATAGAATATTTACTAGCTTATCTGCTGCAGTCGATTGATCCATCCAACTATCGTGATCTCATCTAACATCATTAAATGACTTATTTTTTCTCAACCATTTTAAATAATCTATCATTAATCTAATGGTCAAGATATGTCCCATCTAAACCGTATATTCTAGATCTAATATCAATTTTTCCAATGATTAATAAAATTATCCATACCTCATCTAAGCTGAAAGAGTATATGAGATTTAGTCAAACTCAATCCAACCATCTAGAAAAAATTTACCTTTATAGTCATTCCTTCCTAAGAGCTAAATAACAAGCCATTATATTTGTCACTATTGTAGTCATTTTAGAATAATTGTTTGGCCATTTCGTAAAGAATTTTAGGTTGCTTGGGAGCAAACTTTCAAACAGCTTTTACTTGTGTTTCTAATAGCTATGATAAAAAAATTTTGGTAAATATCAAATAATTATAAAGAAAATAAGAAATGAATGTGAATAAAATTTTAACATCTCTAAATTGGGTTGTATAATACACTATTGGAATACATTTCCTTTAGTAACACATATAACATATGACTAATGGAAATTCCAATTTTTTCAACTAAGCCTAATTCTTCCAAGAATTCATTTTCTAAATTTTATTGATCAATTTTAACTCTTTGTGACTTTTTATATTTATCTACAACCATAGGAAACTTTTTATGATTTTATTGAATCTTTAATTTTTGTTGTATTTAATTTTCCTTTGGGTGGAGCTATAAGATGAAAGCCTGAGCTTCAATTGATCTCGTAAAACATTGAGTTAGAGTTGAGATTGTAAAAGCCTAGGTTATAGTTAAACCTACAAAAATTAGTAAGTTGGATATCAACCATAAAAAAAAGTCCTTAAATTGTAACTGTTTTATTCATAGAGTTTTTTCCTAACCATAGTGGGGAGTGAGTGTTAGTTCTAGTTTGAATTGAACCACTTCAAAATTTGAGTATTCCATTGGAAATTTCGTTTTCAATACAAAAATTATGAATAAACATATTTGTAAATCAAAGTTTTCTATAAACATAAAATTAGTCTTTTAATGAATAATTGAAAAATAAATACAATAAAAATATTAGTAAAAATAGTTTAAAACCATAATTCATCCCCGTGTGATTCATACAATTATTCTCACTTCAATTCGTATCAGAGTGGGTTCCTTACATAAAGCGAGTCAAATTACTTGGGTGATTTGTTTTTTGCAATTAAATTATCTTATTTTAGTTTTCTTAATTATCATTTTTGTTGTGTACTGATTTAAATTTTTCATTTATGAATAATATTTGTGTGACACATGATGAAAGATCTTCCTTAATCCATCCACCATATTTAAAAGCATACTTTATTTATATTGGATAAATTTTTACTATTTTTATTCAATCAATTTATCATGACATTGGGAAATACATGCTGAATGATCTTATTTGCATAAGGATTCATACAATAATGACATTAAGTGTTTTAATGAACTTAATAGTGATTAGAGAATGGAACAAATTAATGTAAGAGCACAAATCTATCTTCATATTGGCATATTTCCTATTGAATTTAATTATGTTATGAATTTTCATACCACACATGAAGTTTCAAAAAAATTACAAGTTATATATTAGGGCACTTCACAAATAAAGGAAACTAAAATAAATTTTTCTTGCACATGATTGTTAGCTATTTAGAGTTGATTGGAGAAACTATAAGGAAGATGTCTATGCAATTTACAAAAATTACTAATGGACTAGCAAGTCTTAAAAAAGTGCTTTCTAATTCAGAACTTGTAGGATAAGTGCTAAAGATTCTATCCAAAGAGTATGATCAATTTACCATGGCAACAAAGGAAGCCAAAGACATAAATAAAGTCATGTTGGATTAGCTTCATGGAGAATTGCTAATGGCCAAAATTGGGATAAAAGATGGGTTGAAGAGTAGGCTTCCACTTGCAAGCCACATGGAGCAAGAAACGAGGAACCTTTCACATTTATAGCGAGCAATGAAGATTTATATGTGGCATTAATCTCTTCTATTGATTTGGAGAAAGTGGTATATTTTACTATTAAAGGTTTAGAACAAAATTTGGCAAAATGTTTTATAAATAGGCATTGGCAAAAGAAGAATAGAAGGAAGAAGATGAAGGAACTAAGATGTTATGATTCCTATCAAACTAGCCATATTAGACAAGATTGTCACAACTAAAAGAAACGAAAAGAAAAGATGAGCAAAAAAGAGAATGAAGATGAAGAAGCTTTTCAATCAACTTGTTATATTTTGAATGATTTTGATTCCACAACTTTAAAAAGTGACAAGGGATGTCATGTTTCATTGCAAATGATGATTCAAGCATATCTAGTAAAGAAGAAGAAGTGAATGATGTAAGCACATTGCCTCGTAATGTTGTTGATAATAATTACAGATAAGTTATTTTTGTTTTAACTTCTTCAATGCATGCACAGAAAAAATTAAAAAAGTTTTACATTGAAGAGATCAATATTCTTGTTTTTTTCATGAAAATAAGTTAGGAAAAAAATTCGAAATTCTTCAATTTTGTGATGAAACTAACTACTTGATTATTGGCTATTAGATTATTGAAAGATGAAATTACTGGTTTAAAAATAAAAATTTACTTTCATGGACATGTAAATTTTTTTTATGCTTCACATATTCATTTTTCTTAATGTAAGGATATGTCTTCTTTTGAAAGCATGTAAAACATTTCAAATATTACATGCTTCTATTGGTGTAGAAAAGGGCATACCATCAAGGATTATAAAATTAAGAAAAATATTTTTAGATCAAAATCAAGTTTCAAACGGGTAAATAAGAATGACACTATAAATGTTCTCACAATGAGTGTTCGCAATCAACCCAATCTTGCTTGGTTTCCTTAAATTAGAAAATAGAGAACTTAATATAAAATGTCTCTATAATCATGGTATGGAGATACAATTTGTAAGAGAAATTTTTAAGATCGAAGCATATTAGGCTTATTGTTAATTTTAATTTCTTAGAACAAGGTGTACATTTTATACAATTGTGGCATGACAAATTGAATAATTTTGTAGAAGTCAATATTGTACAACTTTGATGATATTCTTTGGGGAAATATGATTGAATTCAGTTATAATTTATTGGTAATAATTTAAATGTTGCACAGCTTACTAGAAAATTTATTTGATTTAATTATTTCTTAAGTAAAAAGGGACCATTAAAAATCTTGTTAACTTGATTTTAGAATTTTAAACATAAAAAATATTTTTTTTGATGACTCAATCATAAAATACTTTGATAGAAATTTAAATTAATTATTGATTTATCTTGAATTAAAGAAGGGGATTATGAGGAACAAAGATAAAAATATAAAGCATAAGATAATAATTAGGTAAATTAAAAATGATTTGAATTGAATCTTCCTTTTGATGGTATGAAAGGGTAAAAATGAATACAGTTTAGATAAAATTTAGATTAGTCATAAAATGAGGGGGGAGCATGTCGTAAAAGAGAGCATGAATAAAGGGAGAGCATATATATATATATATATATATAATACCACTTATCATTTATTAAATAAATGTTTGTACTTTTTATATTTTTATTCAAATATTTGTATCTTGCCATCATCAAAAGAGAGAGACTATTGAGTTTCCCTTGTGATTGATCAGTCATGTCTTAAATGTTTAGCATTTTATTCCATTGCGCTTGTTTAGAATAAAACAGTTTTACATGTAAATAACAAGTCGTACACTATTGAAGATGGTGATTTAGTGGTTTTTCTAGTATCTTTGACTGTTCAATAAGTTTCAAGGACTTAAGACATGCAAATCAACTTTGTTAAGGTTTTATTTTACTATGGAATGGAATATTAACTTGTCAATTTTATGGCACTATCCTTTCATATCAAATTCAAATCATATTTACACATTTAAATTATTCAATGATCTTCTTGATCAAGTAAATAAATAGGATTCAATTTTACAATATTTAACTATTTTTTTAAAATACTACATTAACTCTTTATTAATAATTCTATTTTTTAATCATTCTTTTCTTAGATAAATCACACTTTTATAATATCATCAATTTCTCTATTAGGTTGATTGTTAAATCTTTATTGCATAAAAAAATAATTCGAGTAAAATTTTCATAACTAAATATATAAAATTTATGCCACATTGCAAGCTATGCACCAAGGCAAAACGATGGGCAGGCTTGAGCAAGCCCTCAAAAAGTTGGCATTAGGAAAAGGTCGTAACCAAATTAGGTAGAGTCCACTCTGTCTGATGTCAAATTCTTGGATCGATTGGGGGTGAGGCAATGGATAGAGAGCTGACAACTATCAAACTAAGTACGTACATAATAGGTCAAACATGTACAGGCCTTTATGATATGAGTAAATGCAGGTGATAAATTTTTGAGAGCACAAAGGGGAGACAGCCTCATTTAGGCTCCTTGTGAAACATCTACCCAAATCTTTATGAGTTAAAAATAGCTATATTCCTTTCAAGGTTTGACTAAAGTCTATGGTGCCCAAATGCATAAAAAATGGATAGCACTCAATGATGTTCGATAATGCATTTTTGCAATTGCACAGTGGAGATCACCTCCATTACTGAACAATGAGCTTAATAGATCCAACTGCCAATTGTTGAGTTGATTGAATGGTTATTATTTCATCGATTGCAACTGACTAATTCATTCGATGTTTGTCATCTCATCTAATGTATGTAATGACTCTTTTTATTTAATCATTTGAAGAGATCTATCCTGTTTGAATCATATAGTCTAGATCAAATATTTATTTTGTCACTTATTAATTGAATGATCCAAAATACAACTAAATTAATCGAGTGATTGAGAAGTAATCAAGCACGATCCAACCTTCCAAAACACATCCACTTTTACAGCATTTTATTTCATGCTTGAGATCTGTTTTGTGCTGAAGCAACAGCTCTAGTCAATCGCAACCTAATGGATAAAAAATTAGTTGTTATATGTCCTATATTAGTATCCATTTTATAATAACTTTTGAGCTGTTTGGAAAAGTATTTTAGCTTTTTAGCAGCAACTTTTAACATAACAATTAATTGTCTTTCTAATGATTATGACAAAAGATTTTTTTATAAATATCTATGCATTGTGAATGAAATAACAAATAAACACGAACATGCTTTTAACATCTCAAAAAAGTAATGCACAATATTCTAATGGCATAAATTTGTCTTAAAAGCACCTTTGACTTACAACTACTGCAAATTAAAAATTCTTTCAACTAATCGTAATTCTTCAAAGATTTTTTTCTTCATAATTATCTTCATTATTTTGAACTCAATGTGACTTTTTATATCTATCAACAAATAGAGAAACATTTGTACAATTTTTTCCCAAAATATTTTTCTAGTTGTATCTTTTTCTTTAAGATTGCATGGCCTAGCATTTGGGAATGCACGAGTTTTGATTGATGCTATGAAAGGCTGATTTAGTTGACCTCATAAAAGCTCAGGTTATTGTTGAACCTTGAAAAGCTATTAGGCTAGAGCAAAACCATTAGAAAAATATAAAGTTGGTTGGAAGTGAATCGTAAATAAAAACCTGAAGTTCTAACTGTTTTATGAGTGATGTTTTTTTCTTAACACTAGTTAAGGGTGGTCATAAGTTCTAGTTTGAACTAAACTACCTGAAAAATTTTGTATGTAATTTAAAATTTTATTGTAAATAAAAAAATTAAAAATTAATATATATTTATAAATCAAAGTTTTTTACAAATATAATTTTTTTCAACAAATATTTTAAAAATAAAAATAATAAAAAAAATTGTAAAAATAGTTTCAAACCTTAATTCACTCCCCTCCTGTGTGATTCTCACACATGTTTTTACTTCAAATGGTATCAGAGGGGGTCTTACATAAAGTGAGTCAAATCACTTGGCCGATCCATCATGTGCATCTCATTTATATTATTTTAGTTTTCTTAATTGTCATTTTTGTTGCACTATGATTTAAATTTTTGTTTTTTCACTTTTGCATGCTTTTCAAAATATGTGTTTTGTTAGTTTGATTATGTTTTTAATATGACTTTTTCCATAATTTATATTGGCATGTACTTGATGAAGGATCTTCATTAGTCTCTCAACCATTATTTAAGGGTGAATTTTCTCTATATTTGAGAAATAGATTTAGAATTTTTATTTAGTTAATTAACTTTGAAGTTTTGGAAATACATGCCAAACCATGTGATTTATTTTGAGATTCATACACAAGCTAACTTATGCCTTTTAGTGAACATAGTGGTGATCAAAGAATGGCACTCCTCAATGCAAGAGTACTCAACTACATACATTGTGGCATGTCTCCAACTGAATTTAATCAAGTTATTAATTTTGAAAACATACATGTAGTTTGGGAAAAATTAGAGGTTTCTTTTTAAGGCACTATACAAGTAAAGGAAACAAAAATAAAATATTCTTACCCATGATTATGAGATTTCTAGAGTTGATATTGGTGAAATTATAAAGAAGTTTACATGATTTACTAATATTACTAATAGATTAGCAAATCTTAAAAGAGTACTTTCTAATCTAAAACTTATAAGAAAAGTGCCAAGCATTAGACAAAAAGAGTATGGTCCTCTTGCCACGATAATAAAGGGGACAAAAAATGTAAATATGCTCATATTGGATAAATTACTCTGAGAATTGTTAATGGCCAAAATTGAGATGAATAGAAGGGTTGAAGAGGAGGATTCCACTTATAAGCCAAAGCATGGAGCAAGAAAGAAGAAAACTTTGGCATTTAAAGTAAGCAAGGAAGATTTAGATGTGGCATCAATCTCTTCTATGAATTTAGGAGAAGAGGCAAATTTTCATGTTAAAGGTTATGAAAAAATTTGGCAAAATGTTTTGTAAATAGGAATTGGCAAAAGAAGAAAAGAAAGGAGAAGATGAAGCCTCAAGATGTTGTGACTGTAACTGAACTGGCCATATTAGATGTAAATATCCATAACTCATAGAAACTAAGAAAAAAGATGAAAAAAAAGAAGAGAACGAAGGAGAAGAAAGCCTTTCAAACGACTTTGAGTGTTTGAAAAGATTTTGTCTCTACAACTTCAAGTAACAAGGAGCAAGGGATGCCATGCTTCATGGCAAATAATGATTAAAGGACATCTAGCAAAGAAGTGAATAATTTAAGTACTTGTCCTCAAGATGTTCCAAAAAAAATTACACAAAACTTATTACTACTTTAACTTATTCAAAATGTCTACATAAAAAATTAAAATATTTTTCCCAAGAAAAGATCAACTTCCTAGATTTTGTATGATAGAAGATGAGCAAAAATAATTAATTATTGTAGAGATTATTACATTCGAAGATGAGATAACTTGTTTAAAAAAAGCATTTTACTTTCTTGAACATGTAAAATTTTCCCATTCTTCACATTGTGCTCATTTTTCTAAACAAAGGTATATATATCCTCTTTTGGACACATGTAAAAAATTTCAACTATTACATGATTCTATTATTGTAGAAAAGGACATACATCAAGGATTGTAAAATTAATAAAAATATTTCTAGCTCAAAATCTGGTATCAAATGAGTAATTAATAATGACAATAAATGCTCTCATAATGAATGTTAGCAGTCATCCCAAGCTTCATTTGGTTCCTAAGGTTAGAGAATAAAGAACTAAATGTATGGTGTCTCTACAATCGTGGTATGGAGATGCAATTATATCTCTTATTTGATGATTGAAGATATTATACTATATCTCTTTACAAAATCAGAGTGCAACTTTCTATACAATTTATCTCATTTTTACAAATCTTTTCTTTTATTTTGTTATATAATATTTTTTTCAATTTATCTCATTTCTCAACTATAGTAACTAACTCACCATAAGACCTAGGGGTAACCAACTAATCCCACATTTTGCAATCGTGTTCGCCATAGGAACTAATTCACCAAATTGATAATTGGGCAAGCTCACATATCTTAACTTCATCATCATTATCATCAAAAACAAAGTGAGAATGAACTCATCCCAATAGTGGTTGAGGGAATGTACCCACCATAATTTCATCATCATTTTGACAACCAATAGATCTATTACTTCCTAATGACTACTAAGTGAACAACCTCACCTTAATCACTACTAGTCTTATAGTTATAACAAATATTTGCTAGAGAACATGAATCGATAAAAATAATTAACCTTCGTTTTTGTTTATCTAAATAAATATATTATCTCATTCAAAATTTTCATATTTTTAATATTGTCATTTCTTCACCATCAAAATATCAATATTATTTTAACATTCAATAGAACTAGCTCACTATCATGTGTAGCAATAATTATAACAAATAATACAATAAACAATTATTATCCATTAGAATCATAAAATGTTACGAAAGATATACATTGAAATAGTATACAATAACACTATAAACAATACAACATATAATCAACTATATTGTGGATCGGGTCACATATCTCTAAATAGTCATGTAATCCCTTTCTTTATCTCTCTCTAATGCTTATTGTTCTAATGCCCTCTTTCAAGAGAACTTTTGTTGATGCTCTACCACTATTTAAAGCTAGCGATCTCTGTTAAGCACTAAGATTATAAGAATTGGAATAAAGCGATAAGAATTAAAATAGATTAATTGATTTAGAAGTCTGTTAAATGACAATATTAATGAAAAAGTCAATTGGCTTCCTGACTATAATTTTAGTGGCAATGATTGTAAAACAATGACCAAAACAAGACTAGAGTTTCAAAACATAATTCACTCTCCTCTTGTGTGATTCTCACACTCATTTTCACTTCAATTGGTATCAGAGGGGATTCCTCACATAAAGTGACACAAATCACTTGGGTGATCCAACATGTGCATTTCAATTATTTTATTTTAGTTTTCTTAATTGTCATTTTTGTATAGATTTAAACTTTTTTTTCACTTTTGCACACTTTCCAAAATATGTGTTTGTTAGTTTGCTTAAGTTTTTAACATGTCTTCATCCATAAATCATATTAGTGTGACACTTGATGAAGGATCTTCTTTAGTCTTTCAACCATTATTTATAGTGAATTTTATTTATATTGGAAAAAAGAACTAAACATTTTATTCAGATAACTATCTTAGAACTTTTGGAAATACTTGCTAAATCAAGTGATTTATTTTGAGATTCATACACAAATAAAATTATTCCTTTTATTGAACTTAGTGGTCATCAAAGAATGGCACTCCTCAATATAAGAGTACTCAACTACCTTCATTATGGCATCCCTCCACGTGAATTTAATCAAGTTATGAATTCTAATATTGTACATGTAGTTTGGAAAAAAATTGAAGTTACTCTTTAGCACTACAAAAATAAAGAAAACTAAAATAAAACATTCTTACACAACATTATGAGCTATTTATAGTGGATAAGGGAGAAACTATAAAGAAGAAGTTTACGTGATTTACTAATATTACTAATAGAATAGCAAATCTTAAATGTGTGCTTTCTAATGTATAACATGTAAGAAAAGTGCTAAGAATTACACAAAAGGAGTATGGTCCTCTTGCCATGACGATAAAGGAGACCAAATATGTAAATAAGCTCATATTGGATGAGCTACTCTAAGATTTATTAATGGCCAAAAATGATATGAATAGAGGGACTAAAGTGGTGGCTTCCATGTATAGGCCAAAGCATTAGGCAGGAAAAGATGAACCATTGGCATTTAAAGCAAGCAAGGAAGATTTAGATGCGACATCAATCATTTCCATGGATTTAGGAGAAGAGGTAAACTTTCATGTTAAAGGTTATGAAAAGCTTTGGCAAAATGTTTTATAGTAAAACCTATTATATGAGATCAGAATTTCCATAACTCAAAGATACTAAAAGAAAAGATGAGAAAAAGAAGAGAATGAAGGAGAAAAAAGCTTTTCAAGCAACTTTGAGTATTTCAAAAGATTTTGTCTCCACAACATCCAATAACATGGAACAATGACCGTTTTGCTTCATGGCAAATAACGATTTAAGGACATCAGGTGAAGAAGAAGTGAATAAGGTAAGTACTTGGCCTCATGGTTTCCCAAAAAACGATTACACAAAAATTTTTACTATAACTTATTTAAAATGTGTACATAAATAATTAAACAATTTTTACAAAGAAAAGATCAATCTCCTAGATTTTTTTATTTGTAGAAGATGATAAAAAAATAAAAATGCTTAAAATTTTTTATGAAAACATTAATGATTATGGAGAATACTTCATTTAAAGATGAAATAACTTTTTTAAAAAATATTTTACTTTCTTAAACATGTAAAATTTTCCAGTTCTTCACATCGTTCTCATTTTTCTAAATAAAATGATATATCCTTGTTCAAACAAAGAAAAATATTTTATATATTTCATGCTTCTATTGTTGTAGAAAAGGACAAAACATCAAGGATTGTAGAATTCATAAAAATATTTGTACCTAAAAATCTTTTCAAATAGGTTATTAAGAATGGTAATAAATGCTATCATAGTGAATGTTATTAGTCAACCCAAGCTTACTTTGGTTCTTAAGGTTAGAGAATAGAGAGCTTAATGTAAGGTGTCTCTATAATCATGGTATATGTTGTATTTGATGATTGAAGATATTACACTATATCTCTTTAGTATTTTAAAGTGCAACTTTTTGTACAATTTATTTCATTTTTACAAATCTTTTATTTGATTTGATGATATAAATTTTTTTTCAATTTATCTCATTTCTAAACTAAAGTAACCAGCTCACCACAAGATTTGGGGGTAACCAACTCATCGCACATTTTGCTATCGTGTTCACCATCGGAACTAATTCATTGCATTAATAATTGGGGAAGCCAATATATCTCAACTTCATCATCATTATTTTCCAAAACAAAGTGAGAATGAACTCATTCCAATAGTGATTGGGGGAATGTACTCGCCCTAATTTCAACATCATTTTAACAACCAAGAGATCTGTTGCATCTTAAAGACTACTAAGTTAACAACCTCAACTTAATCATTACTAGCCTTATAAGTTATAACAAATATTTTCTAGAGGACATGAATCAATAAAAAATAATTAACCATCTTTTCTATTTATCTCAAATAAATATATTTTTTCATTCAAAATTTTTATATTTTTCATTTTCACATTTCATCACTATCAAAATATCAATATTAGTTTAGTATTCAATAAAACTAGCTTGCTATCATGTGGAACAATAATTATAACAAACAATACAATAAACAATTATTATATTTAGAATCATAAAACATTAGAAAAGATATACCTTGAAATGGTATGCTATAATACTATAAACAATACAACATATAATCAACTCTATAGTGGATTGGGTTCACATATTTCTAAATAGTTGTGTAGTCCCTTTCTTTCTCTCTCGAATGGTTTTTATTCTTTGCCCTTTTCTTGAGATCTTTTGTTGATGCTCTACCACCATTCAAAGCAGGTGATCTCTATTAGGCTTTGAGATCATCTGATTTACATATTTGGAGTAAGAAAAGATTTAAAATTGATTAATTGACTTAGAAGTCTATTAAGTGACTATATTAAAGACAAAGCCAACTGGCTTCCTCACTACAATTGCAATGGCATTCATTGTCAAACAATGACCAAAGCAAGAATAGAGTTGCAAATCTAGCTGTCGACACTCAGCAGAGAAAGAGAGGGAAAATGGAAAGTGAAAATGTGATTAGATAGGACTAGATCATAGTGTTTTAAATATAACGATAATATTAAATAATTTTTTTCATATCTAACATTTAAATTAAACAATAATTAATAATAATTAAGGATGGACTTTAATGGAAATGAAGCAAATGTCTTCTAATCCATTTCAAAGTGTTTTATGCAATAATTTTGTTAGTTAAATACTTTAAAGTTCTTTATTATTCAATAAAGTTTGTTGTTTTGTTAAACAACAAACAAACATATTAATTTTTTGTCTAACATGTTTAATATATTTATTTATTGATGGGAATATTTTGCAAATTTATTGCTACAAAAATTTTCAAGACATTACCATCATCCTCAGTGTTACTCTATTCTTCTCCTTTCTTCTCTCTTTTAGCCCCATGGAACTTCCACTTACAAGTTATTAAGGTATAGCTAGCTCTCCCTTTTAATATCCCTGAGAATCGCACACGATCTCCTTATTTTCTCTCATACATAACATATTCTTGGAAGAAGATAAAGTGCAAATGAATTACCTTCTCGTTACATCCCCTCATTGCTAACAAAATTAAAATGCTTCACTCGAAACTCTTATCATCCACACATTTTGTGGAATTTAAGAACCACCATTGGGCATACAAGATGAATAAGGTACATTTCAAGTTATGAACTTGCCCTTTCTCCTTCACTAGCTTTATGTTATCTACCTTTCTAACTAATAACACACTTAATTGTATGGATTTATTAGTGAGAAGCCATTTATTACAGAAATGTTGTGATATATATATATCATTTATAATGAATGTTTTATAGTACACTAGCACTTGAGTAGTTCAAGAAGGCCAATTGTTTAACTAGCATTGTAAATATATCAAGGGTGCTTCAGTTAATGGTGAATACAAGATTTGTCCTAGTCTTTCAATATCATAAGCATCTACATTGTATACTTTATTATGCCATTTTATAACTTTCACATATCACTAGTTCTTTGTAGATCAACCCATTTGAAATTAAAAAAGGCATTTATTCTCATGATTTGGCTATAAAACTCTTGGTGCAAAGGAAATAAAGTTGATCATGTCTTCCCTTTGTAGGAATACACTATTTTTTTTTATATTATTGCAATGATTCAATGCCCTAATGTTAAGATATGTCTAAATCCCAAATTATGAAAGTGGCTTCTAATGGTTTGTCTGTTAAACTCTATTTGTGCTATTGAATCCTTCTTGTGTCATCATTGCTACACTCTTATGAGTATTGTTGAATTTTGTTATTATTTTGATTGATAATCTTGTAATACAAGGTTAGAATGCACAACTAGTAAAAATCAATTTCTCTCCATTTGAGAATGATTTCTTTGATCAAATTTGATTTAGATTTCTTTATATTTCCATTCTATGTTTTTATAAGATTAGTGACAACATTATATGATATTCCTCATAACCAAACATAAAAGAATCATATTTATTGAGGTTATTTGGGGGAATATTTAAAAGTCTAATGAAACACCTTTGAAAAATACCTTTGAACAAAAAATCTTGTTGCCCCACTGGTTGTCTCATACAAATAAGTAACTTCAAGAATAATGCAGAAAATCTTCATTACGAAGTTGTAAGAAGTTTAAACTAGGCATTTGCCTTGGTAGTAATACAAAGAAGAATACTAATGAAGGCATTGATTGTCTTTGGTCAATGCAAGGATTGGCGAGGGTATTGAAAGGCCTACTATTCAAGTTTCCAAGAGAAGAAAGCGTGCTATAAATTCTGATATGCAAGACTACGTGGACAATGAGTAGTGGTAGAAAGCCCCCAAGTTGGCAATAAGGAAAATATGGAACAACCTCACAATGTACTTACAAAAGGTTGAGTGCAAACCTTAACTAAACTCAATTCCTTTCACATTATTCATTAGGACACACTTCTCCCACAACAGAAAGACATTATATGCATCAAAAAAGTTGTCTTTGTGCATCAAACAAGCATCATAACCACTATCAGGGGAAACTATTGAAGGCATTGATATCTAATCTATGACATAATGCCCAAAGTAATTAGTTAATTTGACTTAATCTCTTTAGCCATCATCATTGATTACACTATCAACATCATCAAGATGTTGATACTCATTTTTCTTGTAGTAGGCAACTACATAGACAATATCCAATCCAGGAATCCTCTATCAAAGAGCACCTCTTCATAAAGCCCATGAGTCAAACAATTCTATGCCCATTATGATCATCAATTTTTAGATGTGTTGGTTTCTCATGCAAACAAAGTGTATATTCTGTCAACCCATTATTGAACATTAAGACTACGTAATGAATGGGTGTCACCATTTACACTGATCCTTGAAGTAGTTTTAGCTATTAAAAATTTCCTTAAAAGCAATTATGGTGGGGCATGGGTTATGACATGCTCTCTTTAGCTATTAAGTCAATGACATGATTCAATAGATCCTTGCTCTAGCAAATGGAGTGAATCTTCTGCTAAATGAACACAAGATGTTGCTCAAAATGCATGCGTGATACATTGCATAGTTTCGGACGGAGATCAAAACATAATTTATGAAAACAACTTGTGAAAATAGCGAGACAGCTCTAACAACCCATGAAGAGGTTTTATCCTTAAGCATCGTAGTGTGGGAGAAATCTATAGCAACAGATTATCTAAACAAAGTAGAACCCCTGAGTATGTACTTGAAATCTTTTGTTGTTACCTTAACATTCTAACAACCATCAATTAGCAATGCATTAAAATTATTCTACTAAAGAAGATTGAAAAGATATCCCTTATCAATCTACTGTAAATAGGTAGGGAAATAGCAAACAAGACTAAATGAAATCTCTTGAAATGCAATGATAATAATTATAGCTTGTAGCATAACATCATCCATACAATGGATGAGAATATAGATGATTTGTAGATGAGGCTTTGATGTTGAGGAACATTCCCTCTATTATCTTGTCTCATATGGATAAGAAGTGACAACTCATATTGGGGGGCTTGAATCTAATAGAATTTCCTCTTAATCACAAGAATAGCAAATTACAATTGATACTACAAAAACCATTGAGGCGAATTGGCTCTATACATCTTGTGGATGAGCATCACTAATGTTCTTATTTATCACTAGGGTTTGACATCAGATGTTTTAGTTACTTTTAAAAAATTATCTTGTTTGTTTATCAAAACTAATTCAATTGCCCTTAAAAAAAACATGCACCTTAGAATGAGAAAATGGAGCCCAACTCTCTAATTAAAAGAAAATTATTGCCAACACATTCGTTGTTTGTGTCTATATAAGGGTGTGAGGGAGCTGAATTTTTGGAGTTGATTTAATTGATGAGCACTAATTCTTAGTTAAGTGGTCATGATGCTTGAAAAAAATATCTTGAGTAATATCAATATAGGAACAATCCCTTTCATGAAAGAGACAATTCCTATTTTGCCATCCACTTAGTAGTAGTAGTTCGGTGAAAGTAAGCCATTTTTTTTTTCCTTACGGTTTGCCACTCAAACTTGTTGTGTTGCCAACACAAAAATACTATACATACAAGACAAGTGTTTTAATTTTCTACAAACATTATAGCCATTTATGCTTCTCCTCTATGAAATACCTCTTTAATGCTTTAATCCCTAAAAATTAGTAATTATCTTTAAAACTTTTGTAGAGGTAAAAAGGTTACTCATTTTCTTTAAACTCTAAGGACTAAGTGCTTTAAAGGAACTAGCACAATTTTTGTTTTGCATAGAACTAAAGCTCCACATTCTTCACCTATAGTCTTAATTAAGAACCAATTGGATTTTGTTCAAAGTTAGCATGATAACCTTAAATTTTGAATTGTTTCCATACTTGCTAAACTCCAATCATTAAAATAATGGAAGAACTGGAAATGGTTCTAGTTGATGCAAACAAAGTGAACTAGGCCAAATGTCATGTGTCATCTAAAGTTTATTAGGACTATATTAATTCTCACCATGTAAAAGCTTTCACCTCCTTCTTCGTACACCAAGTACATAGGAAGACCTTTAAATCCAAATCTGGAAACTCTATAGATAGAATGGTACAAAAGTCCTCGACCAAAGACTTAGGATTGAATGGCTTGCAGCTCTCTACTATTCCCAACAGAAAATGTCGTTGAAGAAAAAGATTGTTGGAAGAAATTAACCGAATAAAAATTAATAAACATAATAATTTTACATAATATAGTTAATCCTTAACATATTGTGCTCAGTTTTATGTTGTCTTCTCCATCTATTAGTGGCTTATCATACCTTTTACTTTTTACTATGAGGTTTACTTTGATTAACAATATATCTTCCACAATATTGACTATCGAAGAAAGTATATAAGTACTTGCTTATTTATTTAATTTTAAGTGGATAACATTTTGAATATTTAATAAGACAAAAAAACATGGTTTTGTTGTTTCAAGTAGGTAAAAGTATAGATATATGTCATATCACTATATTCTTCCTTTATAGATATTAGTCATCAAGAGTTTGTAATGTATCTCTATTCATTATAGCTAAGAGGGGATGTTTCTATCTCGATGTTATGCACTCTATGCTCTTAATTATTTGTTCCCTTCCATGAAAAAATCCTTTAATATGTATCTCTAGATTGATAGGTTAACAGATATTTACTTTTAAAAGCATATATGTTTAGATTTTCATAGTACAATGAATACTACTTGAATGGTTGGTTTGATGTAAAGTTCTATGTTTAACCACAAAAATGTAAAAATACAATAAATGTCCATCTAAAGTCATATGGTAGCTAGTAGCATTTCTTAATGCATACTTGAAAGAAGTTTTTCTATTTGGGCACATAATTGAGGTACACCGTACTATTTTAACTCAAGCTTCCATTGAAATGTTTAAGGATTTAGCCGATTATGAAATATTGGCACTCTTGATTACCACATATGTTGTTCATGGTTTTTATAGCTTTTGTTGCTGTAGAAAAGCAATGACAACTAGGCCATTGGAAAATTTTGCATGCATTAAAAGATAGAATTGCTACATTTTAAAACATACCTATGATGATTGTCATGTCTCGATCAAACCTCATATGGAATACTGGGAGTTGTCAATGAAAATAAACGTAACTAATAATATTTTTTTAATATTGAGTAAGAACATAGTAAAAGTAATATAAGATAAATTGAGGTAGTATAGTATAACCAAACAAAAGTGATGTGTAACTGACACAAAAGGAGATGTAGAGTCACAAAGTAATCTGTCCAAACAAAAAAACAAATTATAGAAATAGGATAAATTATATAGTAGAGTTGTATTTCAAGGTAGTAAGGACTTCGAGTGTAACATTCTATTCAGCTATGAAATGAATTTCCTTGTAAATTATGGTAACATGTTAGAAAATACCAAATTTAAAAAATATAAAAAATGAATATTTAATAGGATAGAGCTCGTTAAGATGAGTCCAATGACATTAGTTTTGCCTTAATTGGACCTCATAGAGAATTACTAGGACTAACAAAATAAAATAAGCACAAATAATATGATAGTATTATTATAATATTGATAAAATATATATTAATAAAGAAAAGAGAAAACATGAAGAAATTTAATACAACTAAACCAAAGTGACGTAAAACAAAGATAAGAGAAGATTTTGGGTTAATAAGATAACCAATCACCATAAAAAAGATTTGAGAAAATATGATAAATTGTTTTTTAATTTTGCATTCCAAGATACTAAGGTGATATAGTTTAATTTGCTTGATCACTAGATTAGATACAAATTAAAATGCCTCATAAAAAATGCCTAAAACCTAGAACATAATATATTTTAAAATATAACAATTAATATTTAATTTGTTAGAGCTCATCATGACTAGTTCAATGATATTTGCTTCGTGTCAACTAGGACATTTGTGAATTAAAAGGTTAGATAAATATAAACAATACAAAAATGATATTTTAACATTAAATTAATCAATAATAAAGTTAAAATGATATAAATTGGAGAAATGTACTATAATTAAAATAAAAGTGATGTCAAGATCACCCAAGATGAGAATTAAAGTTTCATAATAATATAATAAAATGAAAGGAAAAAAATTTATGAAATAATATAAATTTTCTGAGATATATTAAATCCTAGACCCAAAAATATTAAGCATAATATCCTTGACCATCAAATTAGGTATGAGTCAAAAGGACTCATTAAATATCCAAACTCATTAAAGACAAAATATTTTAAAATACAAAGAATTGATATTTAATTGATAGAGCTTATTGAGAATTATCTAATAATGCTTCTTTCTTCCCTATCAAACCTTATTTCAAATTACATGGAAATAAAGAAGTTAATAAAAATATTTTTAATGTTTCATGGATGTTTGATGAGTCACTTCAATTTGAACCTAATTTAACAATAAATGTTGTTACACTCAATCACCTTCAAATCTTAGAATGTAACTTTTCGATATAGTTTATCTCATTTAAAAATTTTCATTTTCATTTTGTTGTATTACTAATTAACCCCAAGTCTGCACTCGTGTGATCAATACTTTGCCTTAGTTTTGTTAGATTAAAATTCTTCAATTTACCTTATTGTGGCTTTAATATATATTGACTTGATATTGAAACAATAATTTTTTATTATTTTCTCTTATTTATGTTTGTAATTTGTGGTAATCCTAAATAAAGTCTAATTAATAAGAAATAAATATTATTAGACTCATCTCCAAATGTTGTATGTAATTAAATATTTTATTTCTATTTTAAATCATTTATTTTGTAGGGTTTGTGCTTGCTTTATAAGGAATTTCGATTTGTAATTCATTTTTTGATTGTGGATGTCAAATTTGATTTTTAGTTTCTTGTAATGCAATGCTTTCACAATATATATCTCATTTCATCAAAATTTTTTCTTTTCTATGCTTATGTTACATTACTTCCATGTCTTATTTTAACTTTTTTTATATATTAAATTGATACTAAAAACATATTTTTTTAATAAAATTATGCTTGCTTTTATAATTCATTGTAAATCCAAATGAGGTCCAATTAAGACGAATTAAATGTGATCACATCCCACTAAAAGAGCGCAAACTTATTTAATGTGTAACTTTAAATTTTTAAATATTTTTTAGGGTTTGGAATTTTAACAAAACATTTCAATTCGTAACTATCGTGACTATTATGCATGTTACACTTCTCTTCTTAGAATCTAGGAATGAAACTTTCCCACATGATTTATATCATTCCTTCAAATTTTATGCTTTCATTTTGTTACATTGTTATGTAATTATAAATCTCCTCTCTTATGATGTTTACAACGTTTCACTTTTGTAATTCACAGTAATTCTAATATAGATATGATCACAATGAAAAAAAACTTCATTAAACTCATCCGAATGAGCTTTATCTAATTTTATGTTCTTTTTTATAGTTTTAAATGTTCTATTTTAGTGAGATTATGGCACATATTACAATAAATTTTAATTCACACTTGACTTCTTGATCAAACATATTATCCTCTATCTCCTTAATATATTGTAATCCAATTTTATTGATTAATAATTTATTACTTCAAATTTTTTACTTTTATTTGGTAATATTACAATGAAATTCAAATTCTTCTCTGATGCGATCTTCACTTTGATATTATTTTGTTATATGACATTGCTTTAATTACCTAATTTCAACATTAATATATATTTAATTAATATTACAAAAATAATTTATGCACATTTACTTAGAAAATTTGTAATCCCTATTAATGGCATCTAATCAAGATGAAACAAATATCACTATGTTCATTTTGACGAGTTTTATCTCATTAAAATTTTATTTTTATATTTTTTTTATTATAGGGGTTTCTAATTCTTTAAGGGACCTTTTGATTCATATTTCATTTGATGATTAGGACTATTTAACACAATCTATTTAGTATTTTTTAGTATAAATTTCTCTTATAATTTCTCATTTTTAAAATGTTTCACTTAGATTTGGTTATATTATCTAAACTCGTAATTCTCCTACATGTTTTATATATATATTATTTTCATTTGGTTATGTCATAGTGCTTTACTTTATCTCATTTCAAGTTTTAATATAATTTTTTTACTTAATATTAAAATGATAATTTATTTGTATTTAAGCTTATTTACATTTGTAATTTATAGTACCTCCAAAAGAGGTCTGATCATGATAAAATAAATAATGTTAGATTCATCTTGATTAGCTCATTCTAATTAAATATTAGTTTTTAAATCTTTAAAAATATTAATTTTTAGGACTTGGAATGCTTTCCAAGATATTTTAATTTATACCTAATTTGATGATTGAAAATGTTACACTCAGTCACCTTTGCATCTTAATATTAAGCTTTCACACGTAGTTTTTTCTCGTTTTATAATTTTTCACTTAAATTTGGCTCTATTACTATGTAAATTTAAATTTCCTCTCATGTGACATTTATTTATCTTTAATTTTGTTATATTACATTTTTTCAATTTATCATATTTTAGTTATTATGTATATCAACTTCATTAAAATAATAATTTATTATTATTTAAGGTTATTTACATAAACAATTCTTCATGATTCAAAATAATATGCAATATAGAGAAAAGAATGTTGCTTAACTTGTCTTGATGAACTCTACTCAATTAAATCTTTAATTTTTTAATTTTTAAATAGTTTTTTCCTTTTAGGACAGTTAATGAAACATTTTGATTTTTAACTATTTTGTGGATCGAAGATGTTACACTCTTCTCCATTATAACCTTTACATTGATTTGATTAAGTTGTACTATGTTATACCAATTTATCTAATTTCAACATTGTTATATGTTTACCACATTTTCAATTAATAATATATTATTACTTTAGATTATTTACTGTAGTAATTTTTAGTGAATCCAAAAAAAATTGTTCAACATGAAACAAATGTTATTGGACTTTTCTTGACCATCTCTACCAAATTTAAAAATTATTTTCATATTTTTAAATATTTATTTTCATCATTCTAGCATGCTTTCAAAGATATTTCGATTTCTATGTAGTTTGATGATTTAGCTTGTTATGGTCGATGTCTTTTGAGTCTTTGAATGTGACATTCCCAAATAATTTATCATATTTTTTAAAATTTTGCTCTTTTATTTGGCTATTTCAATATATAACTCAAAATCTCTTCTTTTGTGACTTTCCATGTCTCTTGTTTGATTATATTACAAAAACTTAATTTCTTCATTTAATATTATATTTATCTACTTAATAATAAAATAATAATTTATTATTGTTTATAGCTATTTACTTTGGTAAGTTATAGTAATTTGAAACAAGTTCCACTTGTGGCAAAAAAACATCGCTGGACTCGACTGAATAAGCTCTAAAATAATAATAATTTATTAAATATTCATATAACAAATAATAATTTATTAAATGTTAATATAAAGATTTTAAAATATTTTTTTATTGAGGGTTTCAACATGCCTTCTAATACAATTTATCTTTTCATTCAACTTTTTTACTTAGATTTAGTTATATTAACATGAAACACTTAATTCTCCTTTCATGTAACTGTTACATTACTTTATGTTGGTGATGCTACATTGCATCAATTTGTCATATTTCAACTTTATTATGTATTTACCAAATCTTGAAATAACAAATTATAATCTATTATTGTTTTTTAATTTTTGACATTGGTGGTATTTCAAATTGTGTTCAAATCAAGTTGAAACAAATGTCATTCAACTTTTCTCAATATATTGTATAATATTAAATACTAATTTTTATATTTGTAAATGTTTTATTTGGTTGTCTATTGCCTTATCTTGTGAGGCATTTTTGTTTATACTTGCTTTCAAGATCGAGGATACACTGAATCTTTTTAGCAGCATGGAATGCAACTTTTTCATATAATTTTTATTATTTATTCAAGTTTTCTTCATTTGCTTTATCTTTATCATTATGTAACTCTAATTCTATTATCGTGTAACTTTGACATTTTTTATTTAGTTATATTGCATTATTTCAATTTATTTCACTTCAAATTTTCTCTATATTTAATCAATATTAAAATAATAATTTATTATTATTTATTCTTAATTATATTTTAGCAAATGGTAATTGTTTTGAACAAGTTCTTATTAAGATGAAATAATTATTACTATACTTATCTTAAAAAGCTCTAGATATATAAATATTAATTTTTATATTTTTTAAATATCATTTTTTTTGTAGTGATTTACTAAATATTTTGATTCATAGGTGATTTGAAGATCAAGGTTGCTACACCTAATCTCCTTAGAAACTTGAAATAGAATTTTCCTATACAATTTGTCATTTTATCAAATTATATACTTCTATTTACTTATATTACAATGTTATTTTAATTCTCTTCTTATGTGACCTTTACATCACTTACATTTCATCATATTACTTTTCTTCAATTTCTTTCATTCAAAATTTACTATATATTTAATTAATAGTAAATAATAATCTATTAATTTTATACTTATTAACTTTCATAATTGATAGTAATTAAGAATGTGATCTAATCGACATAAAAAGGTCTTTTGACTAGTATTATTGTGCTTTGTGTAATTAAATATCCATTTTTAAATTTTTTAAATATTCTTTTTAAAGAAAGTTAATTGATATTTTCTAAGACATTTTAATTCCTACCAGATTTGTTGATCTAGGATATTATACTTGACCAGATAAGTATATTAGAATGCATCCTTTATATGCATTTTGTCTCATTTGTTCAATTGTTTTGCTTTGATTGGATTATAAAATTATGAAAGTATAATACTCCTCTTATATGATATTAAGTTTATTTTACTTCGTTATATTGTATTATTTTAAGTTTCTAGCTTTACCTTTAATATATACTTAATATTGAAAATATAATTTATAATAAATTATGCTTATTTACTTTGACAATTCGTAGTAACTCCTAAAGGGTGTCCATTCAAGATGGTACAATTATAGTAGGACTCATCTCAATGAACTTTATCAATATAAAAATTCATTTTTATATTATTAAACATTGTTTTATTAGTTTTGTTATGCTTTATGAGATATTATAATTTGTAAATAGTTTTTTTAATTTGGAACATTTCACTTAAACTTAGTATTATATTTTAATGATAATTTCTTATAAAATTTGTCTCATTTGTACATTTATTTATTTTATTAATTTCAAACTATAATTCTTCTCTTAATTGCATTTATATTATTTTCATTTAGTCATGGTACATTATTTTAATTTATCTTATTCCAGTATCAATATATATTTACTTAATATTAAGAAAAATTATTTGTTGTTATTTGGCTTATTTACTTTTATAATTGATAGTAGGCTCAAATAATGTTTGATCGTGATGAAATAAATATCGTTGGAAATATATATATATATATATATATATTATTTTTAAATATATTATTTTTAGTATTTTAACACATTTTATGGTTCATTTTGATTTTTATCTATTTTAAGGATCAAAGATTTTACACTTGATCTTAGTATCATAAAATGTAGCTTTGTAGTGCTATTTATCTCAATTTTTAAGAAGTTTTAATTTAATTTTGTCATATTGCTTTATAACTCTAAGTATCATCTCATGTACATTCAAGTTTTTAATTTACTTATATTATATTACTTCAATTTATCTTATTTTAGTTCTCATACATATATTTACTTAATATTAAGAAAATAATTAATATTATTTATGATTATCTAATTTTATAATTTTTAATAAATCTAAATTATGTATAATCGTTACAAAATCAAGTTTATTAGTCTTTTATTGATGAACTCAATAAAATTAAATATTTATTTCAATATTTTTTAAAAATTTTCTTTTTAAAAAAATTATATGGAGATTTCAACTCATACTTATTTTGAAAGTCAAGCATGGAATACTCAATATCTTTAGTATTTATTAGTGTGACATTTCAATACAACTTATCTAAAATCTTCTAAATTTTGCAATTTTTTTCTTATATTTCTATGAAAGTTTAACTCCATTTTTATTACATGATTTAGATTTGGTTATATTACATTGATTCACCTTTTCTTATTTTATTATTATTATATAGTTTTGAAATAGTTAAATAATATTTTATTTTTATTTATTTTTATTCATTTTATAACTCATAGTAAGGTCAAACGAAGTGTGATCGATATGATCCAAACATTGTTGGACTCATCTCAACGAGTTATATCCTATTAAATATTCATTTTCATATATTTTCAAATATTTTAATATATTTTAAGATGAATTTAGATTCATATATGATTTAATGATTGAGGATATTATACTAAATCTCCTTGGTATCTTATTATTTTATTTACCTATATTATAATGTAATTTTAAATCTTCTCCTTTCTGGCATTTACATTGCTTTTATATGATCAAATAACATTACTTCAATATATTTCATTTGTTAATTAATATATATCTACTGACAATTATATTAAAAATTTATTCTTATTTATTCTTATTTACGTTTATAATTTATAGAAATTAGTAATGAGTTTTGAACAAGCAGAAAGAAACATCATTCCACTGCTCTCTATGATATTATTCCAATTGAAATATTTATTTTTAGAATTTAAAATATTTTATTTTCTATAAATTTGATGTACTTAACATAACATCATGCTTTATACATAACTTAATGAACGAGAATGTAATACCAGATCTCCTTAACTTTTTATAATGTTACTCTTGTGCATACTTTATCTCATTTTCTTAAATATGTTTCTTTTATTTTGTTATACAACTATGAAATTCTAATTCTCATCTTATGTGACCTTTACAACATTTTAATTTTTGAATATGAAGTTGCTCTACCTTATCTTGCTTAGTTGTATAATGTATTTCTTTAAAATTCAAAAATTATTTATCATTATATATGTTTATAATTCATACTAACTCAAAATAAGGCCTAGTCATGACTAATCAGATTTCATTTGACTTGAATTGACCAGGTCAACAAATTAAATATGTGTTTTTAAATATTAAATATTTTATGTTTGATGGCTTTCATAATTTTAACAAGACATTTTGATTTGTATCGAATTTGATAGTCAAGGATGTTGCACTCTACCTCTTAATATCTTTTAACATTAGTTTCCTTTATAATTTATCCTATTTCCTGAAAAGTGTTGAAATAATTTTGTTATTTTTCTATAAAACTCTTATTCTCCAATCATATGAATTTAATAATGCATTGATTTGGTTAAAATAGATTGCTTGAATATATCTTATTTTATTTTGATTAATATCTATTTGATAATAAATAACAATTTATTTTTATTCATCCATATTTTTTGCAGTAAATTTCACAAATTCAAAATTATATTTGATTAAGATGAAATAATTGTCATTGGTCCCATCTCCATGTGCTTTATTCATTTAAACATACTTTCATATATTTCTAAAAAAAATTATTTTCCATTATTTTCTCATGATTTATGAATGATTTTAATACAAACTTTATTTGATGATCAAGGCTGTCACAAATAAAATACTTAGTATCTTACAAGTTGCTTTTCCAAAAACTTTATATCATCTCTTCAAATATTTCCTTGGGCAAGCTTCACGTCATTTTTGTTTGCTTATATAACAATTCTTTAATTTATCAAATTTTTATCTTTATTGTATATTACTTAAATTTAAAATATATTGTATTAATATTTATACTTATTTACTATGGTATTTCTCAATAACTCCAAATGAGGTCTCATTAAGATGCAATAAATGTTGTTAGGCTCATCTTGATTGTCTTTATAGAATTAAATATCCATTTCTACATTTTTAGATATTTAGTTTCTATTGCTTTCGCTACAGGATGAGATTTATTGACCCTTAGTTAATTGGATGATAAAGGATATTCCACTTGTTCTCTTTCATTTTTTTAATGCAATTTTTCTAAACAATCTATCTCATTTTTTCAAAAGTTTCACTTTAATTATGTTATATGACTAAGAAACACTTTTTGTCATCTCATATGTCCTTTTCAACACTTTCATTTAGTTATATATTGTCTTATTTAATTTTCTTCTAATATATTTATATATTTAATATAAAATATTCTTTTTATTTAAGCCTCTTTAATTTGGTAGTTTTAATTAGTTCCAATTAAGGTTTGATCGAGATGAAGCAAATGTTATGAAACTCAACACAAAGGATACTCTCAAATCAAATATTCATTTATATATTTTTTAAACTATTTTTTCAAAAGATTTTGCATACTTTACAAGATATTTTAATTTGTGCTAAAATTGGCTATCAAGGATATTATTACACATGATTCATTTAGTGTCTTCAAATGCAACTTATACAATTTATCTTGTCACTTTAGATTTTATGATTGCTTTGTTACATTGCTATGTAGCACTAACTCTCCCCTATGTAGCTTTTATATTGCTTTGAATTTCTTCTATTATATGGCATCAATCTATCTAATTTTAGTTTTATTATTAATTTACTTAATATTAAAATAAAATTTTAATATTATTTATTCTTATTTAATTTTGTAACTTTTTGTAATTCTAATCAGTTTTTAATTGAGATGAAACAAATATTATTAGACTCGTCTTGAAGAGCTCTATGTAATTAAATATTTATATTTTATATTTTTCTAGTTATGTTATTTTATATGACTTTCACATTAATTACAAGAAAGTTTTATTTTGGCCTAATTTGATGATCAAAGGTGTTACACTCAATCTGTCAAGTATCTTTGAATAGAATTTTCTCGCAAAAATTATGTCACTTCTTGGAATATTTCCCAACGATTTCGTTATATTATTGTCAAACTTAAACTGTACTCTCATGTGCCCATTCTGTCACTTTTTTTTGGTTATATTATATTACTTAATTTATCTCATTTCAAGTTTATTACATTTTTCATAGTTTAAAAAAAATTATTATTTTAAATGCACATTTACATTGGCAATCAACAATAGTTCCAAACGATGTCCAATCTATGTAAAACACTATTCATGGGACTTGTATAGTGGAGCTCGATCCAATAAAATATTCATTTGCAAATGTTTAAATTTTTTTATGATTTTGAAAAACTTTATGAAGTTTTTTTCTCCATATCTAATTTAATAGTCAACAATTTCACACAAGATCTTTTAAGTGTTTTAGAACACAACCATTACAAATAATTTAACTAATTTCTTAAAATACCTATTTTTATTTTTTTTAATTGTGTTACATTACTAAGAAACTCTTTTTCTCCTTTGGTATGACCTCTTCATCACTTTCATTTGGTTATATTACATTTCTTTAGTTGAACTCGGTTTTTATTTAATATATTAAATTTTGTATTATTAAAAAAATAATTTGTTTGTTTTTTATGTTTTTGGGTGATTCATAGTATTAATAAAGATGGTCCAATGAGTTTGAAACAAAAGTTATTTAACTCATCTCGATAGGCTCTATAAAATTATAATTTGTTTCTAAATTTTTTGATATGTTGTCTAAAAACTTTTGTTTGCTATGTGAGAAATTTTAATTCATATCTCATTTAATGATCAAGAATACTCTCAATCAATTTAGTCACTTGAAATGTAACTTTAAAAGACAATTTATCTAACTTCATTAATTTTTTGCTTTGATATAACTACATTGCTAAGAAACTCTAATTTTCTCTTATATGACCTTTACTATTATACGGTTACATTACATTGCTTTAGTTTACATCATGTTAGCTTCAATTTTGGTTTAATTAAATTTGAAATAATAATTTAATAATATATTTTGCTTATTTACTTTTGTGATTTGTGGCATTTCGAAATGAGGTCCAATTGAGATGACAAAAAACATTGTTTTAGTCATCACGATACACTCTATAAAATTAAATTTTAATTTTTTTTATTTTGAAATATTTTATTTTTATGCTTTGGCATCCTTTTAAAGAAAATTTAATTTCCACAAAGTGGCATTTAAGGCATTTCTTTCAATCGCCCTAGTATCTCAGAATGCAATATTTCCATATAATTTATCAGATTTCTCAAGTTTTTTTATTTTGACTTAGACTTATTATTATGTAATTCGAATTCTTTTATCAAAAAACCTTTGCACTACTTTGATTTGGTTATATTTTAAAACTTCATTTCAAGCCTTTTTATTCTAATTAATATTTATTGAAATAATAGATTTTAATAAATTAGTTATGCTTACTTAATTTGAAAATTCATAGCAATTGAAAATATGAGTTGATTAAGACAGGATGAATATCATTAGACTAGTTTTTACGAGTTCAGTGCAATAAAAAATTAATCTCAAAGTTTTTAAATATTATACTTTTTGCACCTTTGCCACACATTATGTGTTTTTTATTACAAATAATGTCCAATCGAGATGAAATAAATATCATTAGACTTATCTCAATGAGCTTTATCTAATTAGACATTTATTTTTATTTGCTTAAATGTTAATTTTTTTGGGGTTTTTTAATATTTATGAATCATTTAAGTTTTATTATCATAGATGTTGTAATCAGACTCCTTACTATAAAAAAATGTAACTTTCTCATACAATTCTCTATCTATTATATTAATATGAAATTACAACTTTCCTATAATGTGTCCTTTAAATTATTTTTTTATAATAATACATTACTTCAATTTTTTCATTTGCACTTTATTATACGTTCATAATAATAAAATGTTAATTTGTTACTACTTATTCCTATTTAATTTGTATTTTTTGGAAAATATAAACTTAGATTGCTTGAGATGAAACAAATTTCATTTAACTAATTTGAAGAGCACTATCCAATTAAAACTTAATTTCTATATTTTTTAACTAATTTTATTTTCTTTTATAATTTTGTTAAGCTTTGTAAGGAATTTTGATGCATTATTGATTCCATTATGCAGGATGTTATGCTTGATATCCTTAAGCTTTTAAAATGTAACTTTCTCAAACAACAAAACTCATTTTTCAAATATTTTTACTTTTATTTGCTTATATAAGTTTGAAATACTAATTCCATTCTTATATCACCATTGCATTGCTTTGATTTGTTTATATTATATTTCTTAAACATATCAAATTTTTAGTTTTAATAGATATATAATTAATATTAAATAAATAATTTATTAATATTTAGTCTTTATTTATTTTTGTGATTCATAGTAATTCAAAATAAGATCTCACCAAGATAAAACAAACATTGTTTGAGATGACTGGACAAATTTTATCGAGCAATAAATCCTTTTGTATATTCCAAAATATTCCTTTTTCAATGGTTTTGATGTGATTAACGAGACATTTGATTAGTTTTTGACTAGTTGATAACTGATGTTACACTTAATGTACTAAGAATTATAGAATGCAACTTTCTTATTTAATTTATCCCATTTGTTTAAATTTTTTTCTATCTTAACTATATTACTATGAAACTCTAAATCTCTTCTTATGTAAACTTTATATCAATTTGATTGGTTATATTACTTTTCTTAATTTTAACTTAATTCTAGTTTAATATATAATTATTTTGTATTAAGATATAATTTCTTACAATTAATGGTTGTTTATTATGATAATTAGTAGTAAGTTAAAGAGAGGTCTAATCAAGTGAACAATGATTATTGTATTCTTATCTTTTAGCTTTAACAAATTAGCTATTTATTTTAAAATTTTTTTCATATTTTATTGACTATGGCTCTGGAAATCAATCCAAAAGATTTTGATTCATACCTCACTTTATGATAGATGATGTTAAACTAAATCGCTTTAGTATCTACGATTACAACTTTATTATTTAAAATATCTTATTTCTCTAATCATTTGACATTTTCATGACCTTGATTTTGTTATATTCCATTTCCTCAATTTATGTTTTTTAAATTTTACTATATATTTTCAAAATATTAAAATAATTATTTTTTAATTATTTATGCTTATTTACTTAGGTAATTCAAAGTAATTCAAGTCAAGATAGAATACACATCATTGGAATCAACTCAACAATCTCCATCTAATTAAATATTTTATTTTTTATGACTTTTGCGTTCTTTGTGAGACTTTTTTCATACCTAATCTAATAATTTAGGAACCTACATTTGGTCACGTTAGTGTCATATAATGTATGTTTCCTATATAGTTTACTCCAGCTCTTCAAATATTTAGCTTTTATTTTGTTATATTACTATGTAACTCGGATTATCCTCGCGTGTGACCTTTTTATAGATTCGATTTTCTTATATTATGGTTCTTCAACATTAAAATAATATTTTTTTATTATTATTTATTTATATTTACATTTCTAATTTGTAGTAATTTCTAAAGTGGTTTGATTGAGATCAAGCAAATGTCATTGGACACCTCTCTACAAGCTTTAAGGAATTAAATATTTTTTCTATATTTTGAAAGAATTTAACTTTTTGTGGTTTTTGAAATCTTTATGAGACTTTTTGATTCATTCATAATTTAATGAATAAGATTGTTATACTCAATCTCTTTAATCGCTTTACAACAACTTTGTCATACAATTTGTATAATATTTCAAATTTTTTGCTTTGTTTGTGTTGCATTACATTATGTCAATTTACCTCATTTTTGTTTTAATATATATCCCCTTAATATTAAAACAATAATTTATTACTATTTATGCCTTAAGTAATTTGTTGGTTCATAATAATTATCAATGAGCTTTAATAGAAACGAAACAAATGTCATCTCTATAAGCTTTATCTAATTAAATATTTATTGTTATATTTTCATAAATTTTATTTTGTAGGGTTTTAGAATGGTTTAAAAGAAAATATGATTATTATTTTATTTAATAATTAAGGATTTTTACTCTATCATCTAAGTATATTTAGTTAGAATCCAACTTTTTGGTATTATTTATTTCATTTTGTCAAATTTTTCATTTTGAATTGGTTATAGCACAATGTTGCTCTAAATGGCCTTTCATGTGATAGTTACATCACTCTGCTTTGCTTGTATTAAATTGATTCAATTTGTCTAATTTTTTACATTAAAATATATCTTAACTTTAACATAAAATTTCTTAATATTAAAAAAGTAATATTCTATTATTTATGCTTAATTAAATTTCTAATTCATAATAATTCTAAATGAGATCTAATGAAGATGAAACATATATTATTTGACTTGAAAGAATGAGCTCCCTTCAATTAAATATTTATTTATATATTTATATATATTTATTTCTCAATGATGCTTGCTAGCATTATGCAAGATCATGGTTCATACTAGATTTCATGAATAGCGATGTTACACTTGACCTTCTTACTATCAAAGGATGCAACTTTCTTCTACAATTTATCCCAATTGTTCAACTTTTTTTCTTTCATTTAGTTATATTACTTTGAAACACTAATTCACATCTCATGTGATCTTTGTATCACTATAACGTAATTATATTACATTACTATAGCTCTAATATATATTTATTCACTATTAAAATAATAATTTATTACTATTTTTAACATATTTACTTTTGTAATTTATAGTAATTCAAGACAAGCTTTGATCAGGAACAAACAAACATCATTGGAGTTTTATTGATTAGTCATATTAAGTTAAAAATTCATTTTTATACTTTTGAATATTTTATTCCCCATTGTTTCGGCACACTTCATGTGACAATTACTTTACCAAATTTGATGATTCAGGATTTTACATTCAATCTCTTTAATATCTTTGAAAGAAAAATTTTCATATAATTTATCCATTATTCAAAGTTAGGCATTGATTTTATTATATTACTATATATGTCTAAATGTCCTCAAAAGTGACCTTTACATACCTTTGATTAAAATACAATATGCTGTTTTTATTTATCTATTATAAGATTTAGTATATAAATTCTTAATATTTAGATAATATTTATTATAGCTTATGCTTATTTACCTTTGAAAGTCAATATAATTTTAGAATAGGTCCGATTGAAATGTAACAAACATTTTTAGACTTATCTCTATCACTACAAAATTAAATATTCATTTTTAAATTTTAAAATATTGTTGCAAACTTTATGATTCATTTTAATTCAAACAAGATTCATTGATTAAGGGGTTACACTCGATCTTCTTTGTATTTTAATCTTTGCCACAAACCTGTATCTCTTTTCTTTACATATCTTGCTTTTTTTATACTAATGTTTAATTACAAATCTCAGCAACTTTGACTTTTAAATTACTTAATTTTTATATATTATATTACATCAATTTATCTTATGTTAGTTTTAATTTATATTTACATAATATTAAAATAATAATGAATTATTTATTTTACTTGTTAACTTTAGTAAGACATATTAATTCAAAATGTGGTCAGATCAAGATGAAAAAAATTTTGTTTGACACTTTCGAATGATCTCTATATTATTGAATATTCGTTTCTATGTTTCTAAATAATTAACTTACCTATATTTTTATAAAATTTAAAATTAATTTTGATTAGAACCCAATATGACGATCTAAGATGTTACACTTCATTTCCTTTTTATCTTTAGTAACTTATAATGTACTTTCCCTCACTATTTGTCATTTCTACAAATTTCTTTTTGATTTCATTATATCACCAGCTTTAAATCACAACTCAAGTGATATTTATATTGCTTTACTTTTGTTATGTTATAATGCTTCAATTTATCTCACTTTATCTTTAATGTATACTTTCTTGGTACTAAAATCTTAATTAATTTCTATTTATTCTTATTTATTGTGGTTATTCATACTAATTCCAAATAATTTCTAATTGACATAAAATAAATATCATTATGCTTGTCTCATTGAGCTGAATGTAATTAAATATTTTGTTTCTTGGGTTTTCATATGTATTATAGAACATTTTGATTTTGTGATCAAAGGTGTTGTGTATGATCTACTTAAAATCAAGGAATGAAACTCCCTCAAATAATTTATCTTATTTTTAATTATTTGTTTTCTTTGATTTATTTATTCTAATATCAGCCATAATTCTCATCTCGTGTCTCTTTTACATTATTTTTATTTAGTTATAATACATTGCCTCAATTTGTTTCATTTAATCATTAATATATATTAAAATAATAATAAATTAATAATTTATTAATGCTTATGGTTACTTACATTAGTTATATTTAGTGAATATAAGAGTAGTTTGATAGAGATGAAATAATGTTCATATTACTACACATGGTGAGCTCCATCTAATTAAATATTAACTTTTATATTTTTTAAATTTTTTTTGCTTTTATTACTTTGGTAAGCTTTATGACAAACTTAATTTAGACCAAATTTAATGATGTAGGATGTTAAACTTGATCACCATAGTATCTTGGAATATAACTTTCCCATATTATAAAACTCATTTCTTGAAATTGTTTTCCATTGATTTTCTTATATTAATTTGAAACACCAACTCCATTATAATATGTCCTTTACATAGCTTTGTTTTGGTTATATAAAATTTCTTCAATCTATCTCATTTTAGATTTAATATATGTTTACTTAAAATTAAAAAACAATTTACTATTATATGTGTTAGTTTTCTTTTGTCATTTGTAGTAATTCCAATAAGGTCAGATCAAAAAATAAATAAATATCTTAGATTGGCCTCCATTAGGTCTATTGAAGTAAAACAATTTTGTATATTTTTAAATATTCATATGACTTACATTTACATTTCTTTAATTTTGTTATTTTACTTTATTTGAATTTAACTCATTTCAATATTAATATATATTTACTTATTATTAAAATAAAATTCTTTATTATTATTACTTATTAACTTTTGAAACTAATAGTAATTCAATGCAATGTTTGATCAAGATGAAACAGTCATCGTTTGGCTCCACTAATGAGCCATATCGAACTGAATACTTATTTAAAAATTTTTAGATATATTTTTATCCCTGGCATTGGCAAGCTTTATGAGAAATTTAGATTCATGCCTGATATGATGATTAGGATGCCACACTCAATCTGTTTAGTGTGTTAGATTACAATTTTCAATTATAGTTTATCTAATTTCTCCAACTATCCAACCTCCACATCACTTCAAATTTGTTGTATTTTGTTGTTTCAATTTATCTCATTTCTACTTTATTGCATATTTTCTTAATTTTTAAGTAATAATTTATTATTACTCATACTTATTTACTTTGGTAATTGATAATAATTCTAGTCAAGATTGAATAAACAATATTAGACTCGTCTCAATAAGCTTTACCAATAAATATTCATTTTCATATTAATAAATATTTTATTTTCAATTACTTTTATTTGTTTTATGAGACATTTTAATTCATACTAGATTTGACAATGGAGGACTTTACACTGAAACTCCTCAACATCATATAATGCAACTTTTTTTTATGATTTACCTAATGTTTTTAAATATTTAACATTAATTTGCTTAAGTTACTACTTAACTCGAAATATCCTCTCATGTTCCCTTCTCAGAACTTTCATTTTGTTATTTTATATTTCTCTAATTATTCCTATTCAAGCTCTAACAAATAATGTTTTAATATCGAAGTAATAATTTATTGTTTTTTTGCATATTTACTTTGGTAATTAGAAGTAATTCGTAGCATGTTTTAATAAGCATGAAATAAAGATTATTGGACAACACTTGAAAACTTATGTAGAATTAAAATATTATTTTTCATATTCTATAATATTTCATTTTTTTCCATGCATTATGACACATTTTGATTTTCACTTAATTTCTCAAATAAGGATGTTGCACTATATGTCTTTAATCTCTTGGAGAACAACTTTCTCACAGAATTTATAAAATTTGTAAAACTTTTTTCTATTTTTGCTATATGTTATTGCCACAATTCAAATAATTTAAATTATAATATATGTTTAATAAATATTCTAATAAAATTTTTTATTATTTATGCTAATATATTTTTATAATTAATCTTAATTCAAAATGGCATCCCATCAAGATGAAAAAAATGTCATTGGGCACATCTTGATGAGTCCTATCCAATTAAATTTTAATTATTATATATTTATATAGTTTATTTTCTATATTTTAACATGGTTTAAAAGATATTCTAATTAGTACAAGATTTGATAATCAAAGATGTTTCACTTAATCTTTTTAGCATCTTTAGCATCTTAGAATGCATCATTCCTCTAAAATTTGTGTGATTTCTTCAATTTTTTTTTAATTTGTTATACCACATTATAATTATAACTAACTTCTCATGTTAGCTTCACATTAGTTCTATTTGGAAAAATTTAGTTACCCTGATTTATTTCATTTTTAGTTTAAAATATTTCAACAGTAAAATACAATTACTTAAGACTAAAATAATAATTTGTTACAATTTATGCTCATTTGAATTTTTAATTAGTAGCACACGTGATTCAATCAAGATTAAATAGTCTTCATTGCTCTTAGAATGGTTAGCTCTTTGCAATTTATCTCAACATTCTTTGTTTCTTGGAATACAACTTCTAAAATTTGTTCAATTTCTTTAAATTTGTTTCCCTTTACTTTATTTTATTACTATAAAACTCTAATTTGCAAATCATGTGACCCTTACATTACTATGATTTTATAATATTACATTGCTTCAATTTAAATTTTTATAACTTTAAAGTATATTTATTTAAAATTTAATTATTTATGGTTATTTATTTCAAAATTTGTAGTAATTTTAGATGAGGCTTGACCAAGATGAAATAATATCATTAGATTAGTCTTGACTAGTTATATTCCATTAAAAATTTTTTTTAACATATTTTTAAAGATTTTACATTTTGTGGATTTTGGCACACTTTACGAGAAATTTTGGCTTGTGCATGATCTGATGATCGAGGATGTTACTTTAATTCTCCTCATTATCATAGAATAAAACTTTCTTGTATAATTTTATAATTTTTGAAATTGTTAGCTTTGATTTTTTCATATACTAAACAATCATAAATCTATTATTGTATACCATTATAATGCTTTCATTTGTTAGATTAATTTTCTTCAATATATCTTATTTTTGCATTGACAAATACTTAATTAATATTAAATATTTTATTTCTAATAGTTTTGGTTATTTGAAATAGTTATTCATAAAAGTCAATAAGAAAATTGATCAAAATGAAAGAGACTGGTTTTGGATTAGCCTAAACTAGCTTTATCAAATTAAATATGAATTTTTTATTTTTTAAATATCATATTCTCAAATTTTTTTACACTCTTCATAAGTATTTTTATTTCACAATTGACTTAATGAAGGAAGATGTTACACTTGATCTTGGTATTATCTTAAAATTCAGCTTTCTCAAATAATTTAAATTACTTATTTAGCTTTTCACTTTGATTTAATTGTATTATATTTCTTAAATTTATGTCATTAAAATTTGATGATATCTTTGTTTGATTTAAAAATAAAAATTGATTTTTATAAATGCTTATTTCATCTAGAAATTTATAGAAATTCTAAGATTTTGATCAAGATAAAAGAAATTTCTTTCGAATTGTCTCAGGGTGCACTATCTAATTAAATACTTTTTTATTTATTTAAATATTTTATTTACAAGAGAATTTTAACTCTTTATAAGGCATTTTGATTTGTACCTATTTTGATGATAGTTGATGTTATGCTCGACCTTCATAATTCCATAGAATGAAATCTTCTAAAACAATTTATCTAATTTTTTTCATATTGTTTTCTTTTATTAAGTTGCATTATTTTGTATCTACAATTTTCTTTTTTGTTGACCTTCACATGTATTTTCTTTTATTATATTAAATTATTTTATTTTAAAGCATATTATTCATAATGTAAATTTTCATAACATTAAAGATGTAATTTATTATCATTATTTATGTTTTTTTAATTTTTTTATTTCTCAATAATTCCAAATGAGGCTTAATTGAGGAAAAACAAATATCAATGAACCCATTTCTAAGGGCTCTATAGAATTAAATACACTTTTTTAAATTTCTAAATATTTTATTTTTTATTATTTTAGAAGGGTTTGTCAGGCAATTAATTTCATACCTCATTTGATGATGAAGAGTATTTCATTCAATCTCCTTAGTAACTTGGAAAGAAATTGTCCTAAACAATTATATATTTTTTTCAAATTCTATCTTTTCATTCGTTTATATTATTATATACCTCTAAATCTTTCATAATGTGAGTATTAGAATTCTTTGATTTAGTTTTATTATATAGCTTCAATTTATCTTATATTTGCTTTAAAAGATATCTACCTTAAATTACAATAACAAATTTTATTAGTTAGATGACATTGGTAATTTATAGTAATTCTAAACTTGGTTGACTGGAGATGAAAGAATACGTCATTAATCTTTTCTCTCCAAGCTCTATATAATTAAATATTTATTTTTTAAAATTTTTTAAATATTTTATTTTTTAGAGTTCTTGAATGCTTTACGAAATATTTTCATTTATTCTTATTTTGGTGATCAAGAATATTACACTCGATCTTTTAAAAATCAAAGAATGCCACTTTCCTATATGAATTGTCTGATTTCTTTAAATTTCTTACTTTATTTTATTACTTTACATTGAAACTAATTTTTTTTCTTTCTTGACTCATATATTCTGTTGATTTGTTTATACTTCATCACAATTTAGATAGCATTATTATAATTAATATTATATCTATGTTTATTTATTCATTTATTTGTAGTATTCTAAACTAGGTACAATGCAATAAAAGAAAGATCTTTCGAGTGATGCCGACGTGCTCGATACAATTAGTTATTAAATTTTACATTCTAAAGTATTCTTTTTTCATAGATTTTGGTGATGTTATGGGACATTTCTATTCATACTTGATTTCACAATTTAGGATGTTACACTTGATCTTTTGATAATTTTGAATTGCAACTTTCTCGTATTGTTTGTCTTCTTTCCTCAAATTGTTTATTTTTATTTCGTTATATAGTATTTTACTCTAAATCTCTTATCAAGTGGCATTTAAATGTTATTTATTTGGTTATAGATATTGCTTACTTTAACTCATTTTCTTTTTATTATTTTTGTTTATTTTTTGCAATTTAGAATAATTCCAAAGGAATCTGATCAAGATGAAATAAATATCATTGGACCAACCACAATGAGCTTTATCCAATTAGATATATTTTTTTGTATTTTTAAAATATTTGTGTGATAAGGTTTCCTTACACTTTAGGAAATATTTCTATCCATCCCTGATTTGATGATCGATGATGTTACTCCTGATTTCCATAGTATGATTAAATTCAACTTTCCTCTTTATTATAGTATTTTATAGCAATTGTAAAAGAAATCTGATTAAGATGAAAAAAATTATATTTAGTTATGTTATGATGATCTTTATCCTCATAATTGTTCATTTCAAAATTTTTTAATATTTACTTTCAATGTTGTTATGTTCGAGACTTGAAGATATTAATCTAATTAAATATTTATATTTATATTTTGAAATACTTTATATTCTATATATTTGGAAAACTTTATGATACATTTTCATTTGTACATAAACTTATTATCAAGAATTTAACACTTAATGTCATTAATGTCTTGTACTATAACTATCATATAAAAGTCATCTCATTTTCTTAAATGTTTTGCTCCTATTTGGTTATAGCACATTAAAATTCTTATTTTGCTCTCATGTGAACTTTGGATTGTTTTGATTATGTAATATTAAATTACTTAATTTCATCTCATTTTTAGCCTTATTATATATTTACATAATATTATAATAATAATTTATTATTATTTATATTTTTTCTTTTCTAATTTGTATTAATTCTAAATGAGGTTCTATCAATGGGAAATAAATGTCATTAGACTCATATCATAAGCTCCATCTAACAAAACATTTATTTCTATATTTCAAATATTTTATTTTTGATGGGTTTAATAGTTCTCATGGGATATTTTTTTATCGTAGCTGATTCGATGGTTAAGGGTTCTATACTTGATCTTCTTAATATTGTTAATGCAACTTTCTTGTACAGTTTATGTTCTTTGTATAAACATTTTGCATTAATTTTGCTATATTCATATGAACATTTATTGTCCTCTTAAGCAACCTTTATAATGCTTTGATTTAGTTGTAATAAATTTATTCAATTTATCTATTTTTAGTTTTATTATATATTTATTTATTAATAAAATAATAAATTTTTATCATTTATTGTTATTTACTTATATAATTTGTAATAATTCCAAACTATGTCTCATTAAGATGATGTAATTGTCATTGGACCTATGTTGATAAGCTCTATTAATTTCTGTATTGATTTCTATATTTTTAAATATTTTATTTTCCATTATTTTGGCATGCTTTGCAAGATTTTTTGCTTCAAATCTTGCTTGACAATCGAGGATTATATACATGATCTAATTTGTATCTTGGAATATAACTTTTTTACATAATTTAAGTTATTTTTGAAGATATTTCTCTTTGATTTTCTTATATTGCTATGGAGAACTAATTTTTCTCTCTTGCAACTTTTATGTCATTGTGGTTTGATAAGATAACATTTTTTTAATTTATTAAATTTTAGCAACATTAGTTATTGAATTGAAATAAAATTAATAACTTTTTATTATTTAGGTTTACCATTCTATGGTTTTTATTAGTAGTTCCAAAATGAGGTCTCATCGAGATAAAATAAATATTATATAGATTTATCTTTGACAAAATCTATGGAATTTGATAATAATTCTTATATTTTCAAATATTTATTTTCTATTGCTTTGGCTTACTTTATAGAACATTTAGATCCATAGCTAATTGGACTATTAAGGATATTGTGCTCGAACCTTACATATTATTTATTGCAACTTCCACAAATTATTTTTCCCATTTCTTAAACTTTTTTCTTCATTTTTGCTATAATACCATGGAACTCTTTTTGTCCTCTCATGCTTGATTTACATTGCTTTGATTTAGTTATCTTACATTACTTTAATTAATCTTATTTTTTTCATTACTATATATTTAATATAATAATTCTTTTGTTTATGAATTCTTAATTTTTTTAATTTGAAGAAATTCCAAATGTGGTTTGATTGATATGATACAAATGTCACCAGACTTAATTTGAATAGCACTATCAAATTAAATATTCATTTTCAATATTTCCAAATATATTTTTTTGTATGGTTTATAATATATTTTAATGAATGTTTGATTATACTATCAAGGATGTTACACAAGATCTCTTTGATATCTTAGAATATAGTTTGCCCTAATAATTTATCTCATCACTTAAGAGTTTTTAATTTTATTTGGTATTTTAGCTTTGTAACACGATATTTAATTTCGTATGACTTTTACTTCACTTTTATTTTACTACATTATCTTGCTTCAATTTATCCAATTTTTAGTTTTTATTTGGTAATTTGATGTAATTCGAATTAATGGATGATAGAGAGGATAAATATCATTAGAATCATCTCAACAAGCTATGTTTTTTAAGTATTAATTTTTTTACATATTCTTTAAATATTTTAATTTATATTGCATTGACATGATTTGGGAGTTTTTTTTTCATATCAAATTTTACAATTAATGATGTCACACACAATTTACCCTATATCTTTGAATACAATATTCCAACAAAGACTATCTCATTTTCTCTAGTGTTTCCCTTTCAATTGGCTATACTATTTGACGCTTTTATTACACTCCAGAGTGACCCTTATATCTTTTCATTTTGTAATATTACATTAACTCAATTTGTTTAATTTCTATTTCATTATATATTTAAAATATATTAAAATAATATTTAATGATTATAAATGCTTATTTACTTTGGTAATTCGTAGTAATTCCAATTGAAGTCTCATTTAGATAACTTTTTTATTTGACTTGTATTGAGGAGCATAATCCAATGAAATATTTATTTAAATCTTTTTAAATATAATACTTTTTGACAACTTTTACAAGATATTTTCATTCATATCTAATTTAATGATTAAGGATTTCACACTTGATCAACTAAGTATCTTATAATTGTCTTGTCACATTTAATTGCACATACTTCATTAAATGTTTTTCATTAATTTTAATATATTGCTTCCAAACACTTTCATTTGGTTATATTATGTTGCTTCAATTTATCTGATATTTAATTTATTATTATTTTCCTTCATATTAATAATAAAATTATTTTTTTCCTTATTATCTTTGTGATTTATAGTATTTTGGAACAAGGTTCAATCAAGGTATAACAAATATCATTTAACTCATCTCTAATATCTCTATCAAATTAACTCTTCATTTCTTAACTTTTTTATCTATTCTTTGTGATTTTTGCATGCTTAATGAGACCATTTTGATTTGTTTCTAATTTGATCATCGAGAATGTTTTACTCATTCCTTTTAGTAACTTCAAGTGCAACTTTTTAGTAAAATTTATCTTATTTTTTCAAGATTTTGGCTTTTATATCGTTATGTTACTAAGAGACCCTAATTATACATTTATGTGACCTTTGCATTGGTTTCATATAATTAAAATAAATTATATCAATTTATCACATTTCAACTTTAAGCTTTCTTTAATTGATATTTAATTTATAACTCAATATTATTTACATTCGTTTGTTTTTGTAATTTGTCGTATTTCAAAATGATGTTCAACTCAGATTAAAAAATGTATTTGGACTCGTTAGGACGAGCTCTATCCAATTATTTTTTTATTTTTTAAATATATTTTATGGCTTTTGCACCTTTTAAAAGTTATTTGGATTTCCACATGATTTTAACATTCAGAATGTTACTGAAAATTTTGTAGTATTTTTGAATGCAACATTTTTATATAGCTCATCAAAGTTTTCCAAATGTTGTGTTTTGATTTGGATATATATATATATACATATTACTGCTTAACTGTTAAACCTCTTATCTTGAAACATTCACACCACTTTCATTTGGTAATAATTTAATTCTTTAATTTACCTCATTTTAGCTTCAATATATATTTATTTATTAGTAAAATAATACTTTACTTTCATTTTTGCTTGTTTATTTTTGTAATTCAATGAAATTCAGAATAATGTCTCATCAACACAAAATAATCATCATTGTTCTAGTATCGACATGTTTTATCTACTTAAAATTTCATTTCAATATTTTTAGATATTTTATTTTTTATTGCATTGCCATGAATTATGAGTCATTTTAACAGATAACTTATTTCATTATCAAAGTTTTTACATTTGATCTCCTTGGTTTTGGAATACCACTTTCTCATACAATTTATCTAATTTTTTAATGTTTTAATTTTTATTTTTGTTTTATTACTATATAAACATAAATCTCCTCTCATGTGACCTCTATATTACTTTGATATTCCTATATTACATTGAGATTTAATATTAGTTTTGTTAATATTAACATGATAATTTATTACGATATATGCTTATTTACTTATGCAAGTTAAAGTAACTCTAAATATGGTCGAATCAATTTGAAACAAAGATTATTGGACACTTCTTTATGTGCTCTATTGAATTAAACGTTTATTTATATATTTTTAAATATTGCATTTTTTTATTATTTTTGTATGCTTTATGAGGATTTTTTTTCTTACCTAATTTTACGATCAAGGATCTTATCATCGATGTCCTTTTTGTAGCATGAAACGCAATTTTCTAGTTAAACTTTTGTCATTTCTTGAAAAGTTTGTGTTTGATTTTGTTTTATCACTATCACTTTGTATTTCCACTCATGTGACATTTCTCTTGCTTTGATTTGGTTATATTTCTAATCTTCAATTTATCTTTTTTTATTTTAAAAATATACTTCGTGAATATTAAAAAAAATTCATTTTTATTATTTATATTTATCTATGTGATAATTCACAGCAATTAAAAATGATGTTAGAGCTACACAAACTAAATGTCACTATATCGATAGGCTTTTTTTATTTATATGATTTTTTAATTGTTTTATTTTTTTTAAATTTAGTTACCTTTAAGAGAAATGTTTTTGCTGACCTAACTTAATGATTCAAGATGATACCCTTGATCTCCTTAGTATCTTATAATGCATCCTCTATGTTTAATAAAACTCATTTCATCAAATTATTTTACTTTAACTTGTTTATGTGATTATAAAATAATAACATCCCCCTTCTATGACTTTTACTTCAATTTTCTTTAGATATATTGTATTTGTTTAACTTATCTAATCTTATTAAAAAATATATTAAATTAATATTAACAAAAAAATTATTATTATTTAAGCTTATTTATTTTTGAAATTCACAATAACTCCAAACAAGGTTTAATTAAGATGAATCAAACATCGTTGGACTTGCCTTGATGAGGTCTATGCAACTATAAATTTTGTACCATATTTGATGATTGTTGATTTAACACTCGATCTCATAATAATCTTGCAAATCTACTTTGTTATACAATTTATCACTTTCCTTCAAACAGTTAATTTTTATTTCATTATATTACTATAAACACTAAATCTCCTCTTTTGTGACATTTAAATTGCTTTGATTTTGTTACAATACATTGCTTCAGTTAAACTTATTTCTACTTTAATATATCTTTATTTAATATTTAAATAATAATTTATTATTACTATTGCTCAAATTATTTTGCATTGAGCAGTACTCTAAAGTGAGTTTTCAATGAATATGGAACAATCATTGTTAGACTCCTCTCAATAAGCTCTATCCAATTTACTAATTTTAAAATTTTTACATATTTTATTACTTATAGCATTGGCAACCATATGAGAAATTTTAATTCTTAGCTTACATTATGATCGAGCATATCACAATCATTCTCTTTTGTATCTTGGGTTTCAACTTTCCTGTGTGATTTATCTCATTTCTCTAATCTTGTGACATTTACATCCTTTTTGTTTTGCTATATTTAATTACTTCAATTTATCTAATTTTAGATTTAGTAATTTTTTTTAATATTAAAATAATATTTTATTATTTTTTTTGCTTATTTATTTATGTAATTCACTATTGTTCTAATAAAGACAAGAAATATGTTGTTGGACTCACCTCGACAAGCTTGATCGAATTAATTTTTTTCTATGGCATTGTTGTGCTTTATCATACATTTTCATTTGTCTATAATTTTATGATTGAAGATGTAAACTTTCATGTGTAGTTTACTTCATTTCTTTAAATATTTACCTTATTTCTCTTATGTGACCCTATTCATAGCTTTGATTTTATTATATTTCAATTCTTTAATTAATCTTGCTCTAGCTATAACATATAATTACTTTATTGTTAAATAATTATTTATTATTATATAAGCATATTTTATTTTGTAATTTGTAGTAATTCTTAACAAGGTTTATTTAGGATGAAGTAACTATTGTTGGACACATCTCGATAAGATATATGAAATTAAATATTCTTTTTTATATTTTGAAAAAATTTTTGCATATGGTTTTTTTAGCTATACGAGACTTTTTTACTCGTATTGAATTTGAAAAACTGTGATGTTATACTCGATCTTTTTAATCTTTGTGAATAAAATTGTCATAAAATTTATAAAATTTTAAAACAATTTTTTTTGTTATATTATACTACTTAAAATTATTTTATTTAGTCTTAACATATATCCAAATAATATTAAACTGATTATGTATTACAATTTATATTTATAAATTTTTGCAATCCACAATAATTGCGAAAAAGGTCGCTTTGATAGAAAATCAATATTGTTAGACCCATCTCAATTAATTTACCAAATTAAATATTTCTTTTTATATTTTCTATATATATTTTTTAGAGGTCTTAACATTATCTAGAAGTCATTAAGATAGTACTTGATTTGATAAAAGAGCCAGTTTTACTTGATCACTTTAGTATATTTGGTATCATGGAAAGCAATTTTCCAATGCAAATTATGTCAATTTTAAAATTTTTTTATCAATATTTTACTTTAATTCTACACTCAAACAACATTTATAATACTTTTATTTTTTTATATCACGAATCTTCAATTTAGCATATTTTATATTTAAATTATTTTTCTTAATGTTAAAATAATATTTATTATTATTATTTACCTTTATTTATTGTGTTAATTCGTAGTAATTATAAATGATATTCAATTGAGATGAAATAAATGGCATTGCACTCGTCTATATGAGCTCCATCTAATGAAATATTTGTTTCTTTATTTTAAAATATTTATTTTTGAGGTTTTTGATGTACAATACAAAATATTTTGGATTGTATGATTAGTTATGTTATACTCGATGACCTTAATATATAGGATTGCAACTTTCCCACATAATTCACCTCTTGCTATAGTAATATAAATGTATAATTTTCTCTCATGTGTCCTTTTTATTGTTATGGTTCAGTTACAATAAATTCCTTCATTTTTCTCTCTAAGTATTAATACATATTAACATAATAAGAAAATACTAATTTATTATTACTTTTGTTTATTTATTTTGGTAATTTTTTGTAATTACAAACACTAATTGATAGAGATGAAACAAACTTTCTTCTACTTGACTTGATCAATTTTTTTAAATTAAGTATTGATTTCTATAGTTTTTAAATATCTTATATTTTATGTTTTGAGCAAGCTTTACAAGAAATATTATTTCATACCTAATTTTTTGATGCAAGATGCACACTTTATCTCTGTAATATTCTAAAATGTTACTTTTCCTTACAATAAAACTAATTTCTTCAAATTAATTTCCTTCGATTTGCCTATATTACACAGAAGTACTAATTTCCTACACATGTGACCCTTGTATTACATTGATTTGGTTATTTCACATTGCCTCTATTTATCTCATTTAGGTTTAATATATATCAACTTAATATTTAAAAATAATTTATTTTTTTACACATATTTACTTTTGTAATTCACAAGAAGTTCCAAACATGGTCTTATAGAGAGAAAACAACCACCTTTGGACTCACATCGTTGAATTTTTTGCATATTTTTAAGTATTTCATTATCTAAGATTTTATTAAGTTTCATGAGATATTGAATTCATATCTTATTTGATTAACATTGTTGTAACACTTAATCTCCTAAGAATCTTAGAATGCTAATTCCTCGTATAATTTATTTGATTTCTTTAATGTTTTTTCTTTTGTTTGATTAGAATACTATAAAATTGTAAATCTTCTCTCATGTAAGCTTCACATCATTTTGACTTGGTTGTTTTGTTTTTGTTAAATCTAACTCATTTTAGCTTTATTATATATTATTATATATTTACTTGATATTAAAATTTTATTTTCTTATTCAAGTTGGAAATTGGTAGAAATTCAATGTGATGTTTGATCATAATGAAATAATCATCGCAAGACACCTTTCGATGACCTCTGTCCAATTAAATATTTATTTCAAAAGTTCTACATATTTTATTGTCTATCTTTGGCGAGAATAAAAATGTATTTTTATTCATATTTTATTTGATGATAATAATGTTATGTTCAATCTCTTTAGTATCTTAGATGATAATTCTCATGTATAAATTATCTTGTTTCTCTAATCATCTAACCTTTACATCACAACAAATTTGATATATTTTATGAGTTTAATTTTTTGTACTTTAGTTTTATTTTATATTTTATTATTTCTAATAAATAAGTTATTTCTACTTATATTTATTTACTTTTATAATTACAATAATTATGGTCATCAAAAACATGGTAATATTGGACTCATCTGAATAAGCTCTATCCAACTAATTTTTTATTTCTATATTTTAAATTATTTCATTTTTTATAACTTTGGTTTGCTTTATGAGTCATTCTTTTAATAGTTGGTTTATTGATTGAGGACATCCCACTCAAACTCCTTAGCATCTTTGAATGAAACATTCCTTTACAATTTTCCTTATTTCTTCAAATATTTAGCATTCATTTTGTTATATTACTACATAACTTGAAATAAGCTTCTGTGAGTTTTAACTTAGTTTTGATTCTATTATATTTGTTGCTTCAATTAATGTTATTCTAGCTTCAATATATAAATAATAAATTATTATTATTTATGCATATTTATTTTTGTAATTTGTTGTAATACCTCATGAGGTTTGATTGAGACAAAATAAACATCGTTGGAGACGTCTCGACAAACTATATGGGATTAAATATTCCTTTGCATACTTTGAAAGTTTTTAATTTTCATTATTTTGTATCACTTTTTGAGACATTTTTATTTGTAGTTGATTTTTTGAATGAGGATTATATGGTCATTCCTTTTAATCCCTTACATAAAAACTTTATAATAAAATTAATATAATTTTTCTATTTTTTCTCACCATTTTTTTACTTTTAATTTCCATAATTTATTTAATTATAATTATAATACATATTTTTAAAGAATTAAAATAATAATTTATTGTTATTTATGCTTATATATTTATATAATTCATAGTAATTCCAATTGAAGTCCCATTACAATAAAAAAATGACACTATAGTCTTCTCAACGATCTCTATATAATTTAATATTTAATGTTATATTTTAATATAACTTATTTTCTATGGATTTAGAATGTCTTAAGAGGCATTTCAATTAGGACATATTTCGACAATCATTGTCATTTCATTCAATCTCGTTTGCATCTTTAGTATCTTGGAAAGCATCATTCCCTCACAATTTTTTATAATTCTTAATATTTGTATCTTTGATTTAGTTATGTGAATGTGTAACTATGAAAAGCACCTTACATTTTACATTGCTATCATTTCGTTGACTTACGTTGCCTCAATTGATCACATTTTTAAATTAAAATATACTTAAACATTACAATATATTTTATTAATATAAATTCTTTTATTATTTATGAATATTTCATTTGTAATTTTCTATAATTTTAAATGTGTTCCAATTCTGACAAAAGAAATTTCATTGGTCTTGTAAAGATGGGCTCTGCCTAATTAAATATTAATTTTTCTAATTTTAAATATTAGGTTTTTATGATTTTTAAATGTTTTATAAGATATTTTTATTTGTATCTAATTTGAAAAATGAGGATTTTACACGTGAACATAATGGTTTCTTGGAATACAAGGTTCCTTTAAAGTTTATTGCATTTGTTCAATTTTTTTCTTCTATTTAGTTAGATTACAATAAAATTACAATTCACATCTCTTATGACTTTTAAATCGATATAGTGTTTTTATTTTATAATCCTTCAATTTATCTCATTTTAGCTTTAATATCTATTTATTAATTAACAAAGTAATAATTTATTATTATTTCTTAGTTTTTATTATTATAATTCTAAACGAGGTCTAATCAAGACAAAACAACATCATTGGACTACTTTAGACATAAGTCTATCCAAATAAAAGATATTTCCATATTTTTAAATATTTTATTTTCTATGGCTTTAACAACACAAAACAATTTGATTTACATCTAACTTATTGTTTAAAGATTTTACACATGATCAACTTTGTATCTTTGAAATAAACTTTCTAGTATAATTTATCTAACTTCTCAAATTTTTCATTTTAAATTTGTTTTGTTGGTGATGAAATATATGAAAATGAAAGTGGCCTCCTCTTGACTCAAATAATATTGGCCGGACTCTCTAGATTTTTTTTATGCCTCTCCTTCCTTTGTGGATGGTGTGAACTATAGAAGCTTTTCATCTGTGTCAGCTAGCTCTATTCCTTTAGTCCCAACTCTAAGAAAGAAAGTAAACCCATGTGTGCCTTAAACCATCCAAACCATAGTGAATTCTTCACGTTAACAAAGCACAACTACTCAGGTCTGTGGATCAAAATCTTCCTTTCTCTTATCCCTCATGGAAGACAAATGTGGAGTAGGAACCAACCCTCTCATTATTTCTATTTGATTAATTTGAAATTCAATATATATTTATTGAATAATAAAATAATAATTTCTTATTATTCATGCATATTTATTTTTGTGAATCAAAGTAATTGGAAATGAGTTCAAAATAAGCAAAAATAACCATCCTTAGACTCATCCAAGTGAGATTAATCTAATTAAGTATTTATTTAAATACTATTAAATGTTTATTTTCTATGATTTTTGTAAGCTCTAAGAGATATTTTGATTTATACCAAATTTATTGATCGAAGTTGTTACACTCAATCTCTTTAGAGTCATTGAATTCACTTTTCTTTAACAACTTATTATATTTTTTTACATTTTAATTATCATTTTATTATATTGTTACAAAACTATAAATATTCTCTTGGGTGCACTATCGATCATTTTAGTTTCATTACAATACATTTGTTCAATTTATCTCGTTCTAGTTTTATTATATATTTACATCATTTTAAAATAATAATTTAATACTATTTTTACTTATTTAACTTCATTAATTCATAATTATTCCAAACAGAGTTAGATCAAGGAGAAAATAAAGCCAATGGGATTGTAATGATGAACTTTATCCAATAGAATATTCATTTCTCTATTATTGAAATTTTTATTTTTTGGGTTTTGGAAAGATTTGTAAGATATTTTGATTAGCATGATATGACAATGAATGATGTCAATTGATCTTCTAATTATCATTAGTATCTTAGAATGTTATTTTTTTCATAGAATTTATGTCATTTCCTCAAATAGTTTGCTTTTATTTCTAATTATCACAACGTAACTTTAAATCTTCACTCATGAGTCATTTACATCACTTTATTTTAGTTATATTTCATTACTTCAATTTATTTAAAATTATCTTTAAAATCAACATGCTAAATATTAAATTAATAATTTGTTATTATTTATTCTTATTTACTAGGGCAACTCGAATTAACTCCAAATCACATCCAATTAACAAAAAACAAATGTTAGCGGACAAGTATCAAAGAGCTCTATCAGTAAACTTTTACACTTGTAGTTGAAATATTTAATATTTTAGAGTTTTGATGGGAATGAGGAAACTTCTTATTTTACAATCCAAGATTTTGAATCTAAGAATTCAACTTTCTCACACTAAATATTGCATTTTTACAAAGTTTTTACTTTGGTTTTATTATATTAATAATAAACTGTAATTCTCATCTCATGTGATTTTTATAGTTTTTTTTTATTATAATACATTACATCATTTTATCATATTTAGGTTTACTATATATTAATATAACAATACGTTAATAATTTATTATTAGTTATAATTTTTACCTTTTTAATTTTGAGTAATTACAAACATAGTTTAATTATGATTAAGCAAGCTCTGTTTAACTCAACTTGAAGAGCTTTTCCTAGATAAATTTTAATTTTTTTTAAAAATTTTATTTTCAATGAATTTTGCAATTCCATATGAATCTTTTTGATTCGCATGTGATTTAATCATCTAGGATGTTACACTTCAACTGCTTAGTATGTTACAATGCAACTTTCCTACAAAATAAAGCTCATTTCTTCAATTATTTTATTTTATTTGTCTATATTACTTTGAAAAACTTGTTTCTTTTTCATTTGACTTAAAACATCATTTTGATTTGGTCATATAACATTGTTTCAATTTATCTCATTTTAGATTTGATATATACTAAACATTTAAAACGTTGTTATCTTTTATATTTTTTTAGTTTTATAATTCATAAATATTCGAAACAATGTCTAATGGAGATTAAACAAACATCGTTGGGCTGAGCTCGAAATGATCTAACCTACTATGTATTCAAGCAATTTCTATGAGACATTTGATTCGTATCTGATATGATAATTGTTCATGTTAACCTTGATCTCCCAAGAACTTGGTAAACAAATTTCAAGCACAATTTGTACAATTTCTTCAAATATTTCACTTTTCTTTTATTACAACACGAGGAAACAATAAATCTCCTCTTATGCAATTTTTTTACCAGTTTGATTTAGATATATTACTTTTCTTTAATTTAACTCATTTTAACTTTAATAAATATTCACTTAATATTAAAATAAAAATTTCTTATGTTTAGTACTTATCTAAATTTGTAATTTGTAGTAATTCAAAAAAAGTTTTGATCAAGATGAAATAATTATTGTTGTATTCATATCAAGAGCTAGGCCTAATGAAATATTTATTTTAAAATTTCCACATATTTTTTGTCTATGGGTTTGGAAAACATTACATGATATTTTTAATTTGTACACTATTTGGTCAATGAGGATGTCACACTTGATGGCTTTTGTGTCATGGACTACGCTTTCATTTCTCTTTCCCAAGATCGAAAGACCTTTACATCTCTATGATTTTGTTGTTTCTTATTGCTTCAATTCAACTCATTTAAAATTAATTACATATTTAGTAAATGTTAAAAAAAACTTTGTTATTATTTAAGCTAATTTTCTTTATAAATTCATAATAATTTTTGTATTATTGGACCAACATGATAAGATATATCTATTAAATATTCATTTCTATATTTTTTAAATATTTTATTTTTTATGTGTATTGCTTGCCTTAATATACATTAGCATTTAAACCTAGTTTAAATATCATGGGTGACACGTTAAATCCCTTTATGTTCTTAAAATGCAACATTGGTATATCATTTACATCCTTTTTCCAATATTTGTCTTTACATCATTTTTTCAAAAAATATTATTGTACAAAACTATAAATTTCGTACAATGTGACATTTTCTCAACACTGACTTCGTAATGTTGTATTGCTTAAATTAATCATATTTTAGCATTTAGGTACAACTACTTTATAATCACGTAATAATTATTTTTATACAATTTTATTATGGTAATTTCAAGTAAATTCTAATGAGGCTTGATTGGGATGAAACAAGAGCTATTGGATATCTCTTGTTGAGCGATATGGAATAAAGTGCAATTTTCTATATTTTGAAGAACATTTCTTTTATATGGTTTTGCCTCGTGTTACAAGAGATTTTGATTTGTACATGATTTGTTAAGTGAGGAAGTTACGCTAAATCTTTTTAATCTTTTTGAATGTAACATTATTATAAAAAATTTCTAAACTTCTAAATCATTTATTTTTGTTTTGATTATAATACATTGCATCAACATATGTAATTTTTATTTTGAGATTCACCAATTAGCAAATTAAAAAACAATTTATAATTATTCATTCTTACAAGATTTAGTGAATCACTATTATTCCAAATGGGCACTCATTAAGATAAAACAAATATGAGTGGACTCATCTTGTGTAGTTGTATAGACTTAAGTATTCATTATTATATATTTATTCAATAAGATCTTAGATTATTTAAAAAGCCACTCTAATTAATATCTAATTTGACAATCAAGAATATTATACTCGTTTGCTATAGTATCTTTAGTATCTTGGAATACTACTTTCTTGTATAATTTATTTAATTTAATAAAATATTTTACTTTATTTGGCCATATTGCTTTATTACTCTCAATCACAACTCACTTGACTTTTATGTTGCTTTTGTTTGGTCAAATTATGCTACTTCAACTTATCTCTTTACTACTTTAAATTATTTTTTTATTTTAAAATATTTCCTTAATGCTGAAGTATTAATTTGTTATTATTTATGTTTATTTATATGTGTATTTTACAATAATTCCAAATGAGGTTTAAATTAAATAAAGCAAACCATGTTGCACTTGTAATGATGATCTCTATCCAATTAAATATTTTTTACATATTTCTAATAATTTATCGATGTTGTTTCTACATGCTTTTATGAGATATTTTGATTCATACCTAAATTAACTATAGGGTAAGTTACGCTTGATCTTTCTTAATAACTTGGAATGTAACTTTCTCATTAAATTTATCCAACTTGTTTGAGTTCTTAACTTTGATTTTTTTTATCATACTATGAAATTCTAACTCCCTGTCATGGGACCATTACATCGCATTGATTTTGTTGTACAATATTACTTCAACTTATCACATTTTAACTTTACTATACATTAACTCAAAATTAAAATAATATATTTTTTTTATTTTATTATACTTGTGTTTCATTGTATTTTCAAATAAGTTCTGACTAAGACAACAAATGTTGTTGAATTCGTCACCATATTTTCTTTATTTTGTTCTATATTTTTAAAATATTTTATTTTCTTTGGCATTCTTTTGGGGATTTTTGTATTCGTATTTGATTTGATAATCAAGGTTATTACACTCGATCTCTTTAATATCATCGTTTACCCTACATAATTTAACTCACTTATTTACATTTTTTTTTATTTTGTTATATTACTTTTTAAATCTTCTCTTTTATATCCACTAAATTTCATGATTTCAATATATTACATATTTTTAATTTTTCTCACCTAAATTTTAATATATATTTGCATAGTATTAAAATAATAATTTATTATTTCTTTTTTATTTAATTTGGTAATTTTTTGTAATTGTGAATGAGGTCCAGCTGATACAAAATAAGTGTCTTTGGACTCATCTCTATATGCCCTATGTACTTGAATATCCTTTTCTATTTTTAGTGCTTTGTCAAGGTTTAAATCATAATTTAATTATTCCTAATTTGCTAAACTAGCTTGATACACTTGATCTCCCTATTATCTTTAGTATTTTGGAATGGCAAGTTTTAGTAAAATTTATCTCATCTCTACAAATTTTTTATTGATTTGGTTATCTCACTATGTTAGTCAAAATTTTTAATCAGGTGACTTTTACATCACTTTCATTTTGTTATTGCACATTTTTTTTTAATTTATCGTATTTTAGATTTAAAAGATAATTTCTTAGTTTAAAAATAATACTTTATTATTATTTATGTTTATTTAATTTCATAATTAATATTAATTCCAAATATTTTTCAATCAACATAAGATAAATTCCATTTGAATCATCTCAATAAGGTTTATCTAATAAAATATTCATTTTAACATTTTGAAATATTTTTTGTTGGAATAGGCTTTACAAAATAATTCAATTTTACCATCTAGGACAACATAGTTAATCTCATCATTATATAACAATTGACATTCCTAAAAAATTTATCCCAATTTTAAAATTTTTTACTTTACTTTTTTAATGTCAATATGAAGTTATAATTCCATTGTCATGTGGCCTTTACAATTTTTGCCACAATTAATCTCATTTCTCTTTAATATATTTTTAATTAATAAGAAAATAATAATTTATTACAACATATGCTTATTTACTATAATAATTTATAAAAAATAGAAATATGGATTGATTAAGAAGATAAAAATTTATTCAATTGGAAGAAATGAGTTCAATCAAATTAGATATTAATTTATATTAATACTTCTAAAATTTTTACATTCTAATATTTTGACATGGTTTTTGAAATATTTTAACTCAAAGTTATTTTAATGTTTGAGTATGTCACACTTAATATCTTTAATGTCTTAGAATGTAGCTTTTTTATTCTACTAAACTCATTTCTTTAAATGTTTTGCTATTGATTTGCTTATAATAATTTGAAACTTTAAGTCCCTACTAATGTAGCCATTACAATACTTTGACTTGCTCATATTATATTACTTTAATTTTTCTCATTTTAGATTAAAAATATATTTACTTAATATTAAAAAAATATTTTGTCATTATTTATGTTTTCCAATTTTTATGATTCATTTTAATTATAAACAATGTATGATCGACATCAAATGAACTTTGTTAGACTTCTCTTCATGAGGTCTATTTGCCTATAAAATGTTTCGTATATTTCTAAATATTTTTTCTAATTTTTTTATAAATTTTATTGGACAATAGATTCATGCCTAATTTGATAGTCAAGGAAGTCACACTGGATCTTGCAAAAAATTTGGAATGCAAACTTTCCTATATAATTTATCCTATTTTATAATTTTTTTGCTGATTTTATAATATTAATATAAAACTCAAAATCTGCTATCATATGACCTTTACATGTTTTAATTTGGGAACATTACTTTCTTTAATTTAAATTATTTGTGCTTTATTATATATTTACTTACTATTAAAATAATTTTTCTTGTTATTAATATTTGTTTATTTTAATAATTTGATATAATTCCAAGTGAGGTCTAATCAAGAGTAAACAAATGTTGTTTGACTATTCTTATTGTACTATAGCTTAGCCTAGCCTAACTTAGCTCTACTCTACTCTAGCCTACTCTGCTCTACTCTACTCCACTTTGGCCTAGCCTAGCCTAGGCAAGCCTGCCCTAACCTAGCCTAGCCTAACCTAGCTCTACTTTACTTTACTCTACTCAACTCTACTCTAACCTAGCTTAGCCTAGCTAGCCTAGCCTAGCCTGACCTAGCTCTACTCTGCTCTCTACTCCACTCTACTTTACTCTACTATAGCTTAGCCTAACCTAGCACAGCCTAGCCTAACTTAGCATAGCCTAGCCTAGCTTAGCCAAGCCTAACTTAGCTCTACAATTCTTAGCTTTGCTCTACCATCCTCTGCTCTAATTTGCTCCACTTTGCTTTGCTCTGCTTTATTATGCTCTGTTCCACTCTCCTATGCTCTACTCTGCTGTTCTCTACTCTACTCTACTCTAATTTAGCCTGGCCTAGCTATATTTAGCCTAACCTAACCTACCACTACTCTACTCTAATCCAACTTAACCTAACCTAGCCTAGATTACCAAGCTCGACTCTACTCTACTCTACTCTGCTCTAACAAAGCCAAGCCTAGCCTAGCTTAGACTAACCTAGCTCAACTCTACTTTGCTCTACTCTGCTCTACTCTGTTTTACTCTGCCCTACTCTACTCTATTCTGCTATACTTTGCTCTTCTATGCTCTATTCTGCTCTACTCTGCTTTGCTCTTCTCTGCTCTACTCAACTCTACTCTACTCTAGCCTAGCCTAACTTAGTCGACCCTAATTATGCTTTACTCTACCATACTCTACTCTACTCTACTCAACTCTAGCTTAGTCTACCCTAGCCTAGCCTAACCTAGCTCTACTCTACTCCACTCTACTCTACTTTACTCTACTCTACTCCACTCTACTCTAACCTAATCTAGCCTAGCCAAGCCAAACCAAGCTCTACTATACTCTACTCTACTCTAGCCTAGCCTAGCTTGGTCGAGCCCAACCTAGCTCTGCTCTACTCTGCTATGCTCTACTCTTCTTTTTACTGCTCTACCCTCCTCTTCTTTGCTCTACTATGCCCTGTTATACTCTGCTTTGCTCTATTCTACTTTGCTCTGTTCTACTTTGCTATACTCTTCTCTACTCTTCCCTACTCTTCTCTACACTAGTCTACTTTATTATATTTTAGCCTAGCTTAGCATAGCTTAACTTAGCTCTACTCTACTCTATTCTTGTCTAGCTTAGGCTTGCTAGCCTAAACCAGCCTAGCCTAACCTAGTTTTACTCTGCTCTACTCTACTCAATTATACTATACTCTAACCTAGCCTAGCCTACCTTATTTTACTCTACTCTAGACTTGCCTATCCCAGCCTAGCCTAGCCTAACTTAGCTCTACTATGCTCTGCTTTGTTCTTCTTGGCTCTACTCTGCTATACTCTACTCTATTCTACTCTACTCTACTCTACTCTAACATAACCTAGCCTAGCCTTGCCTAACCTACCCCTATTATACACTACTCTACCCTAACCATGCCTAGCCTAGCGTAGCCTAACCTAGCTCTTCTCTACTTTATATACTCTACTCTCCTCTACCCTACTCTTCTCTGCTCTACCCTACTTTGCTATACCTTGCTTTCCTCTCCTCTACTCTATCTACTCCACTTTACTCTACTCTAATCCACAATACTCTACTCTAACATAACCCAACCTAGCCTAACTTAGCTCTATTATACTCTACACTACTATACTCTGCTCAAGTCTACTCTACTCTACTCTACTTTATTCTACTCTATCCCAGTTTACTTTAGCCTAGCCTAGCCTAGCTTAGCCTAATCTAGCTCTACTCTGCTCTGCATACTTTTCTCTACTTTGCTAACTCTGCTTTACTCTACACTACTTTACTCTCCTCTAATCTACTCTACTCCACTCCAATCATGCCTAGCCTAATCTAGCCTAACCTAGTTAAGCTTAGCCTAGCTTAGCTTAGCCTAACCTAGCTCTTCTCTACTCTTCCTTTTACTAATTTTCTATGCTCTCCTCCACTCTACTTTACTCTACCCTACTCTATAATACCTTACTCGAAACTAGCTTAGCTTAGCCTAGTTTAGCCTAACCTAATCTAACCTCACCTAGCCTAGTTCAGTCTTACTCTACTTTACTCTACTCTATTATAACCTATTCTATCCTAACTAAGCCTAACATAGCCTTATGTTACTCCACTCTACTCAACTCTACTCTACTCTACTCTACCCTACTCTACTCAGCTCCACTCCACTCTGCTCTACCCTAACATTTATTAGCCAAGCCTAACTGAGCTGTACTTTACTCTATTCTACTCTACTCTGGCCTCGCCTAACCTAGCTCTATTATACTATACTCTACTATATTATTATCTACTATACTTTACTCCACTCTTCTTTACTCTAGCCTAGCCTAACCTAGCCTAACCAAGCTCTACTTTACTCTGTTATAGCCTAGCCTAGCCTGGCCTAATGTAGCTATGACTTGCTCTACTCTGCTCTACTCTGCTAGACTCTACTCTACAATGCACTTCTCTACTCTACTTTACTCTAACATAACTTTGCCTCACTTAGCATAACCTAGCTCTACTCTACTCTTCTTTACCCTAGCTCAGGCTAACATAGCCTAACCTCGCTCTACTCCACTCTACTCTACTCCACTCTTCCCTACTACACTTAACTGTACTAAAACCAAGCCTAGCCTAACCTAGCATTACACTACTATACTCTACTCTACTCCAGCTTAGCCTAACCTAGCTTTGCTCTAATCTACTCTAATCTGCTCTACTCTACTTTACTCTACTCTACTCTTCTATACTCTACTCTACTCTATTCTACTATGCTCTACTCTTCTCTACTCTACTTTAATCAAGTCTAGCTTAGCCTAACCTAACCTAGCTCTACTATACTTTCCTCTATTCTAACCTCACCTAACATTGCCTAGCCTAGCCCAACCTGGCTCTACTCTACTCTATTCTAGCCTAGCATAGCTTAGCCTAACTCTACTCAACTATACTCTACTCTACTCTACTCTACTTTACTCTACTCTATTCTACTCAAACCTAACCTACCTTAGCCTTGCTTAACCTAACTCTACTATACTTTACTCTATTCCACTCTAGCCTAGCCTAAATTAACTTTGCTCTGTTCTACTATACTCCACTTTACTCTACTCTACTCTACTCTACTCTACCTTAACATAGCTTAGCCAAGACAAGCTTAACCTATCCTTGCTCTACTCTACTCTACTCTACTCTATATTGGCCTAGCCTAGCCTAGCCTAACCTAACTATACACTTTTTTGCTTGCTTAACTCTGCTCTACTCTATTCTGCTCTACTGTACTCTGCTATACTCTTCTTTGTTCTACTCTATTCTCCTCTACTCTGCTCTAACCTTGTCTAGGCTAGCCTAGCCTAACCTAGCTATACTCCACTCTGCTCTTCTCTGTTCTACTTTGCTCTGCTCTACTCTACACAACTCTGCTTTGCTCTACTATGCTCTACTCTACTCTGCTCAGCTCTGTTTTGCTCTACCTTATTCTGCTCTACTCTGCTTTGCTCAACTCTACTTTGCTTTACTCTTGTATGGTCTACTCTACTATACTCTACTCTACTATACTCTACTCTACTCTACTATACTGTACTCTGCTCTACCCTAGCCTAATTTAGCCTAGCTTAATGTAACCTAGCTCTTACTCTACTCTACTCTACTCTAACCAACACTACTAAACTCAACTCTAGCTAGCCTATCGTAGCCTAGCCTAACCTATCCTAACTCTACTCTACTTTATTCTACTCTGATCTACACTACTCTTCTCTAACCTAGCCTACACTTGCTTGGCAAAACCTAGCTCTACTCTACTCGGATCTCCTCTACACTACTCTACTCTGCTCTACTCTCTTTTACTCTGCTCTTTTCTACTCTACTATGCTTTAATCTGCTCTGCTTTGCTCTACTTTACTCCGCTCTTTTCTACTCTACTCTTCTCTATAATACTATATTCTGTTCTACTCTGCTCTTCTCTATTGTACTCAATTTTACTCTACTCTACTATAGCTTAGTTTAGCCTAGCCTAGCCCTGACCAAGCCTAACCTAGCTCTACTTTACTCTAACTTAACCTTTTGTAGCCAAGCCTACACTAGCCTAGCTTAGCCTAACCTAGCTCTACTCTATTTTACTTTACTCTAGTCTACTATATTCTACTTTACTCTACTCTTACTTAGCCTAGCCAGGCAATCCTAAGCTAACTCTACTTTACTCTACTCTACTCTAGCCTAACCTTGCCTAGCCTTTCCTAATAAAGCTTTGCTCGTCTCTTCTCGGCTCTACTCTACTCTATTCTACTCTACTTTTCTCCACTCTTCTCTGCTCTGCTTAACTCTACTCTATTTTTCTCCACTCAACTATGCTATGCTCTACTTTGCTCTACTCTACTCTACACTACTCTAGTATAGCCGAGCCTAGCCTAGCTTGACCTAACCTAGCTCTACTCTACTCTACTTTCCTCTACTCTACTCTGCACTTGGCTAGCCTAACCTTACCCTACTCCACTAAACTCTACTCTACTCTAAACAACTCTATTCTAGTCTTCTCTAACCTAGCCTAGCTTAATCCAGCCTAACCAAGCTCGACTAAACTCTGCTCTACTCTTCTCCTCTCTGTATTGCTCTGTAATGCTCTGTACTACTCTACTCTCTTCTCCTCTACTCTACTCTACTCTAGCCTAGCCTTTCCTAGCATAGCCTAACATTGCTCAACTCTACTCTACTCTATTATTCTCTACTCTACTTTACCCTACTCTGCACCATTCTATTATACTATGTTCTACTCTACTCCACTCTACTCTAACTGAGCTTAACGTAGCCTAAGCAAACCTAGCTCTACTCTACTTTACTCTACTCAACTCTAACCTAGCCTAACAAAGCCTAGTATAACCCAACCTAGCCCAGCCTAAAATAGCTCTACTCTACTTTGCTCCACTCCACACTATCTTGCTTAGCCTAGACTAGCCAAGCCTAACCTAGCTCTACCCTACTCTACTCCACTCTACTATACTTTACTCCGCTCTATCTGGCCTAGCCTAACCTAACCTTGCTTTACTCTACTCTATCCTAGCCTAACCTAGCCTAGCATAACCTAGCCTAGCCAAACCTAGCTTGACTCTACTTTACTCTACTCTACTCAACTCTAACCAAGCCTAACAAAGCCAAGCCTAGCCTTACCTAGCCTAGCCTAACATAGCTCTACTCTACTCTACTCCACTCCATACTGTCTTGCCTATCCTAGACTAGCCAAGCCTAACCTAGCTCTACTCTACTCTACCTTACTCTAGTTTACTGCACTCTATCTAGCCTAGCCTAACCTAACCTAGCTTTACTCTACTCTATCCTAACCTAACCTAACCTAGCATAACCTAGCCTAGCCTAGCCTAACCTAGCTATTCTCTACTCTGCTCTGCTTTACCCAGCTCTACTCTACTTTTCTCTACTCTTCTTGGCTCCACTCTACTCTACTCTACTCTTCTTTGACCTACTATGTTTTGCCCTACCCTACTCTAACATAGCCTAACCTAGCCTAGCCTAGCTTAACTTAGCTCTGCCTAACCTTGCTCTACAATACTTTGCTCTATTCTACTCTTTTTTGTTCTCCTCTGCTCTACTCTACTTCATTCTACTCTGCTCCACTCTACTCTACTCTGCTCTGCTCTACTCTACTCCACTCAACTCTAGCCTTGGCTAGCTTAGCCTAGAATACCCACTCTAACCTCGCCTAACCTAGCCTGACATAGCCTAACCTTGCTCTACTCTACTCTACTCTACTCTATTTTAACTTAGCCTAGCCTAGTCTAACTTAGCTCTGCTCTACTCTACAATACTCTACTCTACTCTACTCTACTCTACTTTATTATGCTTATCTTTGCTCTACTCTGCTCTTCTCTTCTCTACTCTACTCAACTCTAGCCTAGTTTAGCCTAACCTACCCTAGCTTACCTTAACCTAGCTCTACTCTACTCTATCTATTACACTTTATTTTACTATACTCTAGCTTTACTTAGCGTACTCTAGCCTAACCAACCCTATCCTGACCTAACTCTACTATATTTTACTCTACTCTATTATATTGTACTCTACTCTAATCTACTCTACTCTACTCTAACTAACATATCCTAACCTAGCCTAACCTAGCTCTACTCTACTCTACCCTACTCTACTCTTGTCTACTCTACTCTAGCTTAACCTAGTAGCCTAGCCTAACCTAGCCTTACTAAGCTCTACTTTACTCTACTCTACTCTTCTCTACTATGCTCTTTTATACTCTGATCTAACCTAGCCTAACCTAGCTCTTCTCTAATCTACTCTACTCTACACAACTCTAGCCTAGGCTAAACTACCCTAACATACCCTAGTTTAGTCTAGCTCTACTCTACTCTACTCTAACCTAGCCTAACCTAGTTGTACTCTACTCTATTATACACTATACTTTACTCTTGCCTAGCCTAGCATGACCTAGCCTAGAATTGCCTAGTGTAACGTAACCATGCTCTGCTCTACTCTACTCTACTCTGTTCAACTCTACTTTTCTTTACTTTATTATACTCAACTCAGCCCTGCTCTGTCTTACTCTTCTTTGCTATGCCCTCCTCCCCTCTACTTTAGTACATTACATTCTACGCCCCTTTAACCTACCCTAGCCAAGCATAGCCTAACCTAGCTCTACTCTACTCTACTCTAACCTAGCCAAGCCTAACCTAGCTCTACTCTACTTTACTCCACTCTACTCTAGTCTACTCTACCATGCTCTACCCTACTATGCTTTACTCTACTCTGCTCAACTCTACTCTACTCTACACTAGCCTTGTTTAGCCTAGCCTAGTCAAGCATAGCCTAACCAACCTCTACTCTACTTTACTCTTCTCTCTCTACTCTGCTCTACTCTAACCTACATTTGCCTAACCTAGCTCTACTCTTCTCTTCTCTGCTCTGCTCTGCTCTACTCTACTCTGCTCTACTCTGCTCTGCTCCACTCTTCTCTATTTTGCTCTACTCTTCTTTCCTCTACTCTGCTCTACTTTACTCAACTCTACTTTGCTCTACTCTGCTCTACTCTACTCTACTCTACTCTACTCTAAACTAGCCTAGCCTAACCTAACCTAACCTAACTATACTTTACTTTACTTTACTCTACTGTACTATACTTTACTCGAGCCTAGCCTAACCTAGCCTAGCCTCTCTTAACCTTGCTCTACTCTACTCTACTCTATTATACTTTACTCTACTCTACTCTACTCTACTCTTCTCTACTCTTTCTTACTCTAACCTAGCCTAGCTTAGCCTAACCTAGCTCTAATCTACTCTACTCTACTCTTCTTAATTCAGCTTTGCTACTCCTATCCTTCTCTGTTCTGCTCTACTCTATTCTATTGTTCTCTATTTTGTACTACTCTACTCTACTGTGGCCTAGCCTTGCCGAAGTTAGCCTAACTAATCCAAGCTATACTCTACTCTACTTTACTCAAGTCTATTCTTCTCTACTCTTCTCTACCCTAACTTAGACTAGCCTAGCATAGCCTAACCTAGCCTAGCTCTATGATACTCTACATTACTCTACTATACTCTATTATACTTTTCTTTTCTCTACTCTAACATAGCTTAACCTAGCTTTGCCATACTCTACTCTACTCTACTCTACTCTACTCTACACTATTCTACTCTGGTCTACTCTACTCTATTATACTCAAGGCTAATCGAGCCTAGCCAAGCCTAGCCTTCTTTAACCTTGTTTATCCTAGCCTAACCTTAGTCTACTCTACTTTATTTTACTTTAGTCTACTCTACTCTACTATAACTTAGCCTCACATAGCCTAACTAAACCTAGCTCTACTCTACTTTATTCTACTGTACTCTATTCTACTCTACTCTAGCCTAGCCTAACCTAGCTATGCTCTGCTCTGCTCAACACTATTTTACTATGCTTTGCTCTACTCTACTTTTTTCTACTCTCCTCTACTTTGCTCTACTGTACTCTACTTGGCTATACTGTACTCTAGCCTAGCCTAACAAAGCTTAACTCTACTCCACTCTACTCTACTATACTCTACTCTAGTCTAACTTATATTAGCATAACCTAGCCTAACCTAGCTCTACTATAATCTACTACACTCTACTCTACTCTAGACTAGCCTAACCTAACCTAGCTTAGCCTAATCTAGCTCTCCTTTGCTCTACTCTATTTTACTCTACTCTACTCTACTCTACTCTATTCTAGCATAGTTTAACCTAGCCTAGCCTAGCCAAAACTAGCTCTACTCTACTCTAATCTACTTTATTTTACTCTACTCAACTCTAGCCTAGCCTAGATTACCCTAGCCTAGCATAGCCAGCCATAACCTAACCTAGCCTAGCTTAATCTAGCTCTACTCTTCTTTACTCAACTCTACTCTACTGTACTCCAATCTACTATACTCTACTCAAACTTAGCCTAGCCTAGCCAAACAAAACCTAACTCAACTCTACTTTATTCTATTATACTCTATTCTACTCTACTCTAACCTAGACTAACCTAACTATGCTCTACTCTGCTCAGCTCTGTTCTATTATGCTTTGTTCTGCTCTGCTTTGCTCTGCTTTGCTCTACTCTACTCGACTCTATTCTACTATACTCTAGCCTAGCTTAGCCAAACTTAGCTCTACTTTACTCTACTATACTCTACTCTACTCTACTTTACTCTAGCCTAGCCTAACTTAATATTTCTCTACTCTACTCTTCTCTACTTTGCTCTGCTCCACTTTGCTCAACTTTTTTCTACTCTACTCTGCTCTCCTCTACTCTATTATGCTCTTATCTACTCTACTTTGGTCTACTCTGCTTGCTCTACTCTACTCTGATCTACAATGCTATTCTCTACTCTACTATGCTTTGCTCTGCTCTTCTCTACTATACTATACTCTACTCTATTATTCTCTTCTTGGCTCTACTCTACTCTCCTTTCCACTCCTCACCTCCTCTTTTTGCTCCTCTCCTCTCCTCTCGGCTCCACTCATCTCCTCTCCTCTATTATACTCTGCTCTACTCTATACTACTCTACTCAACTCTACTCTACTCGACTCCTCTCTACTCTACTCTACTCTACTCTACTCTGCTCTATTTTATTCTATTCTACTCTATTCTACTCTACTCTATCCTAACCAAGCCTAGCTTTACCTAATCTATCTCTACTCTACTCTATTATAGTCTACTATACTCTAGTTTAGCCTAGCCTAGTCTACCTAAGCTCTACTCTACTCTACTATAGCCTAGCTTAGCTTTGCATAGAATAACTTAGATCTACTCTACACCACTCTACTGTGCTCTGCTCTTCACCAACACTTCTCTTCTTTACTCTACTCTTCTCCATTATGCATTGCTTTGCTTTACACTTCTACTCTGCTCTACTCGTCTTTGCTCTGCTCTACTCTGCTCTTCTTTACTCTCCTCTCCTTTCCTCTGCTCTACTCTGCTTTGTATTATACTACTCTACTCTACTCAACTCTATTTTACTCTACTCTACTCTACTCTTGCCTAACCTACCATAGCCTACCCTAGCCAAACCTAGCTCTACTCTACGCGACTCTACATCAATCTACTCTATTATACTTTACTCTACTCTACTATGCTCTACTCTAGACTACCCTAACCTACCTCACCTAACCTAGCCTAGCCTAGCCTAACCTAGCTCTACTCTACTCTACTATACTCTAGTGTACTCTACTATACTCTAACCTAGCTTTGCTTAGCCTAACCGTGGTCTACTCTACTCTCTTCTACTCTACTCCAGCCTAGCCTTGCATAGTCTTACCTTGCCTAGCCTAACAAAGCTCTACTCTACTCTACTCTACTCTGTTCTGCTCCACTCTGCTCTGCTCTGCTCTGCTCTACTCTACTCTACTATATTATTCTAGCCTAGCCTAGCCTAACTTAACCTCACCTAGCCTAACCTAACTCTACTCTACTCTACTCTAGCCTAGCATAACCTAGCCTAGCCAACTATAACCTAACCTAACCTAACTTTACTCCACTCTACTCTACTTTATTATACCATACTCTACTCAACTCTACTTTACTCTACTCTACTCTACTCTACTCTACTCTACCTAACTCTAACCTAGCCTTGCTACTCTACTCTAGCCATGGTACGCCTAACTTAGCTCTGTCTTACTCTGCTCTACTCTACTCTGCTCTACTTTTTTCAACTATGCTCTATACTCTGCTATGCTTTCCCTACTATATTTTGTTCTACACTATTCTACTCTGCTCTACACTACTCTAATCTATTCTAATATGTTCTTCTCTACATTGCTCTGCTCTGTTATGCTCTCCTCTCCTCTCCTCTCCTCTCATCAACTCTCTTCTACTCTACTCTACTTCACTTTATTCTACTCTGCTCCACTCTACTTTACTATACTCTAGCCTAACCTAACCTAATTTTACTCTACTCTACTATACTCTACTCTAGCATAGCTTAGCCTACCCTAGACTACCATAGCCTATCCTAGCCTAAACTAGCTCAACTCTTCTTTACTCTCCTCTACACTACACTACTCTTGCCTAGCCTGGCCTTGCCTATCCTAGCCTAACTTAGCTCTACTCTACTCTACTTTGCTCTACTCTACCCTATTATACATTGCTCTGCTCTACTCTTCTACTCTACTCTACTCTACACTATTTTACTCTGCTCTACTCTGCTTTGCTCTATAATACTCTACTCTAACCTAGCCTAGCTCTACTCTATTTTAACTTACTCTAATCTGCTCTACTCTACTCTACACTACTCTAGTATAGCCTAGCCTAGCTTGTCCTTACCTAGGTTATCCTAGCCAAACCTTGCTCTACTCAACTCTACTCTATCCTACTCAACTATATTCTACTTTATTTTACTCTACTCTACTCTACTCTTCTCTACTCTACTCTACTCTACTCTACTTTATTCTACTCTATTCTACTCTAACCTAGCCTAGCCTAACCTAGCTTTACTCTACTCTACTTTACTTAACTATAGCATAGCCTAGCCTAGCTAGCCTAACCTAGCTCCACTTTACTCTTTTATACTCTACTTTTCTCTTCTCTGCTTTACAATCCTCTTCACTACTTTACTCTACTTTGCTCTGAACTGCTCTACTCTACTCTACTCTACTCTACTCTATGCTACTCTACTCAGCTCATCTCTACTCTTCTCTACTCTACTCTACTATGATTTATTCTCCTATACTCTACTCTACTATACTTCACTATACTCTACTATACTCTAGCCTAGGCTAGCCTAGCCTAGCCTAACCTTACCTAGCCTAACCTAACTCTTCTCTACTCTACTCTACTCTACTACTCTAGCCTAGCCTACCCTAACTTAACGTAGCTCAGCTTTACTCTACAGTAATCTACTGTACTCAACTCTACTCTACTCCACTACTCTAGCTTTGCCTAGCCTAACCTAGCACTTCTCTACTTTGCTCTGCTCTGCTCTACTCTACTATGCTCTACTTTACTCTACTCTTTTTTGCTCTACTTTACTATACTCTACTGTACTCTACTCTACTCTACTTTACTCTACTCTACTCTCTCTACTCTACTCTAGCCTTATTTAGCCAAGCCAAGCCTAGCTTCGCCTAAACTTGCTCTACTCTACTCTAGCCTAGCTTAGTTCGATTATACTTTACTTAATTCTAGTCACTTTACTCTATGCTACTTTACTCTAGCCTAGGCTAACCTAGCTCTTCTCTACTATGCTCCACTCTACTCTATTTTTTATCTTCTTTGCTCTACTCTCCTCTACTCTACTCTGTTCTGCTCTACTTTGCTCTACTCTACTCAACTCTTCACTACTATACTCCACTCTACTCTATTCTACTCAGTTCTACACTACTTTGCCCTGCTCTACTATGCTCTACTCTACTCTATTTTACTCTTGTATTGCTTAGCCTAGCCTAACCTCACACTACTCTACTCTACTCTACTCTATTATATTATCCTAGCATATCCTAGCCTAACCTAACCTAGCTTAGCTCTCCTCTATAATACTCTACTCTAGCTTAGCCTAAATTATCCTAGCCTAGCCAACCCTAATCTTGCTCTACTCTACTCAACTCTATTTTACACTACTTTACTTTACTCAACTCTACTTTACACTGCTCTACTTTATTCAACTCTTCTTTGCTCTTCTTTGCTCTATTATGCTCTTTTCTACTCTACTCTACTCTAGTCTACTTTAGTTTATTTTAGCATAGTCAAACATAGATATACTTTACTCTACTCTACCCTAGCCTAACCTAGATATATTCTACTCTATTGTAGCCTATTTTAACCTAGCCTAACCTAACATAACATGAACTAGCTCTACTCTACTCTACTCTACTTTAGCCTAACCTAGCCTAGCCTACCCAACTCTATCCTATCACAGCTTAGCCTAGCCTAACTAGCTTTACTCTTCTCTGCTTTGCACTATACTACTCTACTCCACTTTTCTCCTCTCTACTCTGCTCATCTCTACTCTACTCTAGTCTGCTCTACTCTGTTCTGCTATGCGCTGCTCTACTCTGCTCTACTATTCTCGTTTTTACTCTGTTTTGCATTGCTCTACTTTGCCCTACTCTACTATACACTACTTTAGTCTTGCCTAGCCTAGCCTAATCGAGCCTAGCATAACCTAGCCCTACTCTACTCTAATCTATTACTCTAGCTTAGCCCAGCCTACCTTAACCTAGCCTAGCATAGCTCTACTTAACTCTACTATACACTATTTTAGAATAGCCTAACCTAGCTCTACTCTGCCCTACTCTCCTTTACTATGCTCTACTCTACTTTACTTTCCTTGGCTCTACTCTGCTCTTCTTTGCATTGCTCTGCTCTGTTCTGCTCTACTCTCCTCTACTCTAGTCTACTCTAGTTTCTTTTAGCTGAGCCTAGTGCACCCTAACCTAGACCTACTCAACTCTACTCTACATTACGCTACTCTACTCTACTCTACTCTACTATGGTCTGCTCTACTTTGCTCTACTCTACCCTACTATGCTCTGCTCTACTCAGCACTATTATAGTCTACTCTACTCTGCTCTACTCTACACTACTCTCCTCTGTTGTACTATAGCCCAGACTAGCCTAACCTAGCTCTACTATACTCTACTATACTCTACTCTATCCAACTCTACTCAACTCAACTATACTCTAGCCTAGCCTAGCCTCCTTAATCCTAGTATAGCCTAACCAAGCCTAGCCTAGTTTTATTTTACTCTACTCTACTCTACTCTCTCCTACCCTACTCGACTCTACTCTACTCCACTCTAACCTAGCTTAGACTTGCCTAGACTAAGCTAGCTCTACTCTACTCTATTATACTCTACTCTACTTAACTCTAGCCTAGCCTAGCCTAACCTTGCTCTACTCTACTCTGCTCTTCTCTACTTTGCTCTGCTCTATTCTGTTATACTTTGCTCTGCTTTACTCAGTTTTACTCTACTCTGCTCTGCTTTGCTTTGTACTACACTACTCTAAACTATTCCACTCTACTCTACTCTACTCTACTCTAGCTTTGCCTTGCCTAGCCTAGCCTAACTTATCTTTACTCTACTCTACTCTACTATACCAGCACTACTTTACTCTATTCTACTCTACTCTACTCTAACCTAGCCTAGCTTAGCCTAACCTAGCTCTATAGTGCTCTACTCTACTCTACCCTACCCTACTCTACTCTACTCTATTCTACACTGCTTTACTCTACTCTGCTTTGCTCTACTCTACTCTTTTCTACTCTACCCAAGCCTAGCATAGCCTAGCCAAGCCAAGCCTAATCGAGCTCTACTCTACTCTATTCTACTCTACTCAAGCCTTTCCTAGCCTAGTCTAACCGAGCTCTACTATACTCTACTATACTCTAGCATAGTCTAGAATAGCCTACCCTATCCAAGCTTATCCTAACCTAGCTCTGCTCTACTCTACCCTACTATACTCCACTCTACTCTACTCTACTATACTCTACTCTACTCAACTCTACTCTACTCTAACCTAGCCTAACCTTGCTGTAATATACTCCACACTACCCTATTATAGCCTAGGCTAGCCTGACCTAGCCTAGCCTAGCATAACCTTGGTCTGCTCTGCTCTACTCTACTCTACTTTACTCTACTCTATTCTACTCTACTCTACTTTACTCTATTCTCTTCTACTCTGCTCTCCTCTATTCTAGTCTACTCTATCCTAACCTATCATAGCCTAACCTAACCTTGCTCTACTCTACTCTACTCTAGCCTAGCCTAGCTTAACTTAGCTCTGCTCTGCTCTACTTTGCTGGGATTTAGTCTACTCAGCTCTACTCTATTCTACTCTACTAAACACTAGCAAACCTAGCCTAGCCTAGCCTAACCTAACCTAGCTCTACTCTACTCTACTTGACTCTAACCTAAACTAACTCTACTCGACACTATTATACTATAATCTACTCTACTTTAGTCTAGTCTACTCTTTAAAACTCTACTTTTCTCTACTCTGTTCTACTCTATTATACTATACTCTAACCTAGTTTGACCTAGCTTAGCCTAGTATAGCTTAGCCTAACCTAGGTCTACTATGCTTTGCTCTACTATGCTCTACTCTGTTATGTTATGCTCTACTTTTCTTTGCTCTGCTCTACTCTACTCTACTTTACTTTGCTCTGCTCTTCTTTGCTCTGCTCTACTTTATTCTGCTCTACTCTGCTCTTCTCTACTTTATTATGCTCTACTTTGCTCTATTTGCTCTACTCTAAGCTGCATTCCTCTACTCTACTTTGCTGTGCCCTACTCTCCTCTACTATATTCTATTATACTCTAGCCTTGCCTAGCCAAGCTTAACCTATCCTTGCTCTACTCTACTATATCTAGCCTAGCTTAGCGTAGCCAACCTAACCTAGCTTAGCTTAGCCTAACCTAACCTAACATAGCTCTACTATACTCTACTCTCCTCTACTCTATTTTACTATACTCAACTTTGCTCTAACCTAGCCTAACATAGCTATACTCTACTCTACTCTTTCTTAGCCTACCCTAGCCTAACTTAACGTAGCCTACCTAGCTAGTCTAACCTTACTCTTGTCAGCTCTACTCACCGTTGCTCTGTTCTACTCTACTATGCTCTTCTCTACTTTGCTCTACTCTACTCTACTGTACTGTAGTCTACTCTAACCTAGCTTAGCCCAAACCTAGCTTTTCTCTACTCCACTCTAATTTGCTCTACTCTACTCTACTTTACTCTACTTTTTTCTACTTTGCTCTCCTCTCTTCTAATCTATTATGCTCTTCTCTACTCTTTGGTTTGCTCTGCTTTGCTATTCTCTACTCTGCTCTACTTTGCTCTTCTCTACTCTACTCTACTTTGCTTTACTCTACCCTGCTCTACTCTGCTCCTCATTGCTCTGCTCTACTCTATTCTTCTATGCTCTGCCCAATTCTACTCTACTCTCTTCTCCTCCCCTCTTGTCTCCTCTACTCTAGTCTGCTATGCTCTAATCTACTCCATTTTAATCTAATCTACTATATTCTACTCTATTATATTCTACTCTACTCTACTCTAGCTTAATTAATCCTAGCCTTACCTATTCTAGCTCTACACTACTCTACTCTATTATACTCTATTCTAGCATAGTTTAGCCTAATTGAGCTCTACTCTGCTCCACTCTACTCTAGCTTAGCCTATCTTAACATAAAATAACCTAGCTCTAAACTACTCTACTTTGCTCTACTCTACTCTACTTTGCACTGCTCTACTCTACTCTACTTTCCTCTACATTACTCTACACTTCTCTTCTGCTCTTCTTTACTCTTCTTTTCTTTGTTGTACTCCACTATGCTCTCCTCTGCTCTCCTCTCCACTACTCTACTTTACTCTGCTCTTCTCTACTCTACTCTACTATACTCTATTATACTCTACTCTACTCTACCCTACTATACTCTACTCCACTCTAGCCTTTTCTAGCCTAGCTTAGCTTAGCAAAAATTAGCTCTACTCTACTCAACTCTACTCTAGCCTACCCTAGCCTAGCTTAGCCTAACCTAACCTAGCTCTACTTTACTCTACTATACTCTAACACAACTTAGCCCAGCTTAACCAAGCTTTACTCTACTCTACTCTTACCTAGCCTTGCCTAGCCTAGCCTTTCCTAGTCTAACCTAGCACTATGCTACTCTGCACTACTCTACCTTTCTATGCTCTACTCTACTCTACTCTACTCTACTCTACTCTTCTCTACTCTGCTCTATTCTTCTCTGTTTTACTTTGCTTTATCCTACTCTGCTCTGCACTCTAGCCTAACCTTTCATAGCCTTTCCTAACTTAGCCTTACTCTACTCTACTCTACTCTACTCAAGCT